>CM059582.1:212185000-212572500 GCA_030407085.1 Trichopria drosophilae
TTAAAATATATGGTAAATAAATCGCACCATACATATATTTTTGACGCTAATAATATATCTTTTGAATATGTGCCCCCATATATTATAAAATATATGTGCAATATATGGAAAAAAGAAAAACAAATTATTTGAAAAAAAATATGTAGTGTAATGTATATTTTAATGTATATTTTAAGGAGTAATGTTACATCTGATGTGTCGCATTACAAAATTATGAGTATTTTTTCAATTATGAGCATTTTTACCAATCATGTATATTACAATATATATAAAATTAAATATAAATTATGATGTAAGACAGCAAATAGATCTGGTACTGTATATGATGATAATATACTTGATCATATAGGTATTTTTGCCGCCATATATTTTCACATATATGCCATAGATTTTATAATATATATGTTTGCTATATATGGGACATTCCACGAACGACTATCCAGTCATTCGGTCTCAAATTTTCGATCTCTAACAAGTTTTAATATATTTTAGTACTAGATGAGAAGTGTCTAACCCTAGTAACGCATCCCTCTATCTGAAATATTTTTCGAGATACACGTACTTCAATATTCGTCTGCAAATGCTTAACCCTTTAACGCCCAAATGTCCAAAAATGATTACTGTTTTTCAAACGCATTTTTCTATTCACGAAGTTCAGTTGAAAATCATTATTCGGTATTTTCGAGGTGTTGATCATCAATCTAAAGTTAGCTTTACCAATCAGCGTCCGCGAAAACAACGAATAACGATTTTCAACTGAATTGTGTGAACAAAATAATATATGAATCAAAGGATGAAGTATGAAGTTGTTGCAAGGGGATTTTTATTTATTCTTAAATATTCCGATGAAACTAGCAATTTTGAAATATATTTTATATAGAAAAATAAAATAGTCGAAAAAACTTGGATAATAAACTCAAATCGCGTCTTTATACAGAAAAAGTGCGATTTGACCTTGAAAAACTGCCTGGAATTGAATAATTGATTTTTTTTTAATTCAGATTTTTTCCGACAAAATTGCTGTTTTACATTTTTTCTAAATCACATATGTGCATCTCGAAAAGTATTTCAGATAGAGGGATGCGCTACTAAGGTTAGACACTTTTCATCGAGTACTAAAATATATCAACACTTGGTAGAGAGCGAAAATTCGAGGCAGAATGACTGGATGGTCGTTCGTGGAATGTCCCATATGGCTTTTCGATGGGGGATGCTCTCTCGTGTTACAAGCATATGTATAACGAATTTGGGATTCGTCCCAAAAGAAAAATTGTAATGTTAATTTTTTAGTTGGTCACTGAAGTAGAAAAATTTTAATTTACATATTATTTCGTCCATATATTTAACCCAGTTTGGAAGACTGCTCCAGAGGAAGGCGTCCTCTTCCTGACATTGCAGTCACTTCTTCTTCACATTACATATATTACATCATGATGTTCAAGTTCAGACTCGTAATGTTACACTATGATGAGTTATTTTCGTTTAACTGCATATACTAAATTATTCTGGGATGTTTGATTGTATACCTTGTTAAAACTAATTAAGAGATACCTACCAAATATGTTCCGAAGAATTTTGGTACAATGGGAGTGGAAGAACAATGGGGTAAAGTAGCCTAAAAACTAAATAATTTCTTACTGTATTGTCACATTTTTTATTTCAGAATATATTGATATAATCCAAAATAAAGCCACGTAGCGATTATCATGAAATTTCTATTTTAGAAACTTTCTTTAGAGGGATTTAGTGAGCCATAATAGAAAAAAAATTGTTTCCCAAGTTCTTACTGGATTGTCAGACTTTTTATTTCAGAATATATTAAATATATTTTTTTCAATTATGAATCAATTACAAAAAACTTTTAATTTATGTTTTATTTGTTTATATGAGAAACAACGCCCTTTTACAGATGTAACCGAATTCGAATTAGCGTAAACCATCAAATACCCTGAGTACTCTTTCTCGTACGTATCCATGGATACAAACAAAACTTCATACACTAATTTGTGAGAGTGATTTATTACGATTAATTTTGCCGCTGCAATTTATATTATTTCTATTGTATAAACTACAAATAGTGTAGATATTATTTTTTATATTTTACAAAAAGTTAAATTTCCAATTTTTAGTTGTTTTTATATTTTGAATCGTTTTTTCTTCGCCGAAGTATTCACCGAATACAGTTTAGTTGAGATACAACATCTAATATAAGATCTGTATACATATATTGGAGTTTTCATTAGTACAAGCGGATCATTTGTAAATCGTTATGATAATTTTACATGCTTGATTTTTTATGGCATTTTTATTTTTTAATTGCATTATTATTTACTAGTTATAGATTAGGTTATTATTGAAAACTTATACTTATTTGAAAATTAATGTAACTCGACATTTTTTACTTGACTGGATTCCTTTTCTTACAAAATTGAAAAATATTTCAATGCAAGTGTGTAATAATCTCCTTAAATGAAGCCTGGTAGAAATTGAAAGTATTTTTATTGAGTAATAACTAATTATTAGGCAAATATTTGGGCCTAAAAAGTATAAAATAAAATGCCCAAAAATTGTACAATATTAATCAAAACATAAATAACATATTCTCACATTCTTATTTAATTTTTAGAGGTCATATAAGCTGGTCGAAAATGTAGGACCAAACGAACTAAACTACACAGAAGGAATGAAATAGTTGGGTAATTAAATAAATAGTTGTCCCAACTAATAATTCGTTGAGACAACTATTTAATTGGTTGAAACAATCAACTTTTTTCCCGTGTGTAAGACAACATTTTTTGTTTAATTGTTGCTTAAACGTTGTTCTATGCCCGTATTTGTTGCTATTTTGTTTAAAAAGATATTAGATTCGGCTAGCTTGTATAAAAACTGACCGTACATTGCTCAAAAATTAAAACAAATTGAATATTACAAAAAATATATTACGGTTATTTTTGCTCATTTGTTGCTCAAAGTTTGCGGTAGAATGCATAAAATTAACGCTCGGTTCGGCTGACAAAATAAAAAATTATACTTTTCAGAAGAATACTACATCATCGCATAGAAATTTACAATGACCCAAGTAGAAGTCAGCAACAATTAGCCGACACTTGTTACTCAGTTCCTACATGTCTTATACGGCAGTATATATTTAAAAGGTAGCTTTTAATATAAAAAATATTTTTACGGTGCCCCTGTTATGACTTTCTGCATGTTTCTCAAATTGGGGTAGTTTTATATAATATTCAGCTATGGGTTGAAATACAAAAATCGGAATACATTTCGTTCGTTAATATTTAAATCATGGTTATTTTCTGATATACAAAATAATTTTCCGCTACTTCCACTTTGCACTTACTTAATGTCTTCCCTATTTGGAGAATTAAGGGGGGGGGGGTACACCCACAAAATCAGCTCTATGAAATACACTTTCAACATATTTGAAAAAATTATATCTTTAATCATTTTTGATGTGGAATTCACTGGTGTTAGAATGACAAGTTTGAAGAATTTGTTTGAACCAGAATTGTTTTTCTCGAAAAAAAAATTAAATTTTTTAAAATCCATTCTTAATTATTTAAAAGATGTGTTTTTAAGTTCACCCTAATATTTTTGAATTTTTAAATTAATGCCGAAAAATGTACAGTAGCGTTCTTTCGAAAAAGACAAATTTTGTTTCGCACTAAAGTTTATGGGTCAAGAAAAATTTTTTATTCCAGTACCACTGAATCCCTTGTCAAAAATTACTATAGAAATAATTATTTCAAATTTTTAAAGGTGTATTTCATACAGCTGATCTTATGGGTGTACCCTCCCCGTAAATTAATTGCTAGGGTTGCACCACTGAAAAGCAGCCACTTTTACTATACTTAAAAAATTCATAACTTTTTATTTTATTAGCCGGACCGGTCGGTCCAGAACACGATAGTCTTTTCTCTCTAAATTTCTTGGAATGAAAATTAAGCCACTCTTCTGAAAGAGTGGAGTTTTTACTCTTTAAGAGTTATTGTTGGAGTGAAAACTCACTCTTAAAGAGTGAAAATTCCACTCTGCGATTAGAGTGGCTCAATTTTCACTCTTAAATAGTGAAAATTCACTCCAAGGAATTTAGAGAGTCACTTATGTCCATAAAACCTAAAACATGTAGGAATTGAGCAACAAATGTCGGCTAATTGTTGCCGACTTCTTTTACTGTAATTAAAAAATGTGTAATTTTTTATTTTATTAGCCGAACCGGGTTAGTAAAAAAATTAAAATTGGGTAAATACATCTCAGATTATTACTGAAAATGTTCTAGAAAAATGCGTTAAAAATACCTGATTCTTAGGAATTACACAATCATGTTGAGCAGTAAATATCTAATAAATGGCCTTAATTTCTAACAGGGAAACATTTCAATTAAAAAAACGTTCTCCAATAATTTTATATTTCACAAACATAATCAAATTAAAAATTATATATAAGTTGTACAAAAATGTAAAGATGAAAAAAGGAGAACATAAATACAAAGGGAAGATCGTACACGAATATATAAATTTAAATACGATTTACTACTGTTAATCTACACCAAATTAAAAGAACACGTAATTGACATTTTTATCAAAACTGAGATTTCTTTGTCAAATTATTTAAAAAAATAGGACGCATCTAACTGCGCTGGCGTAAATTTAAAATTCGTATTGTTTATTGCAGAAAAATTAATATAACAGATTGAGTCTAACTAAGATAATTGAGAAATACAAATGGAAATGAGTTTTCGAAATGTGCAGGTTACTAAATTTATAAAATATCCCCTACCGGTAATCAAACTACAAAAGAAAATGTACGCATAGTAATATATACCACTGTTTTATTTGAAAATAATGGTCCTGATGAAAAACAGTTTTTCGTCATTTTCTCGAATCTCTCAGATTTACACTTATGTGTTCTTTTACTTTGCAGGGCAGTATAAAAATCAGTCATTTTTTTCCTTATAATCTATTTCGATCAATTTCAAATGCGTTCCGTTACAATTCAATAAATGTATGATTAGTGTCGTAATGGGAAGAAAAAGAAGTGACAGGAATGTTGGGCGCGGAAGACCTCGGAAGCTACCCAAAATGAATACAGCAAATACAGGAAGAAAACGCGTTCCTCTAGAGCATTGTTCAAAAGCGACAAAATATACGAGGGCACATGAAATTTTAGAAATGATCAATTATGATACCTCTATTTCAGAGCTTGTGCTCAAACTAGTCCGTAAAAGGAGTACAGAAAATGAAAATTATGAAGGACTAGGCAATGGACACGAAACGGAAGAAAGTGAAAGCGATACAGAAACGGTTAATAATGACAATGACAATTCTAATGGAAGGCATACATGGGAGTCAGCTCTTGCCTTTTTCCTTGATTTTGATTACTCCAAAAATCAATACATAGGTTTGTGTCAAGATTCTCAGGCAAGAGGTAGTCGTATGTATCCAGACTATTCATTTATCCAAAAAGCAAAACAAGAATGTCTACCCTCAAATATTTCATATCACGAATCGGAAGCATACGTTCCGTTACAAAATGTACTAAATAAAACATCCGAACGATTATGTGAGTCTCTCGCCTTAAGATGGCCTGAAAATGCTTTAAAGGACCTGGAATTAACTGTTTCATTGGGCTTCGATAGTTCGTCAGGACATTTGAATCCGCATCAGCGATATGAAGAAGAAGATGCTGTTCGCAATACCGACTCGCAAGTTTCCTTATTTATCACAAATTTCGTGATCATTGAACTGAAAAGTGGTAGTGGTGAATATACGTGGCGAAACCCAACTCCACAAAGTTCACGATTTTGTAGGTGTGTCAGAATAGCTGTGGAGAAAGAGAAAAATGATGCCATTCTTAAAGAATATAATAGGTTGAAAGTCGAAGAAGAAAATTTGCAATGTCATGAATACCTTTTACCAAATAATAAACCTATGAAGGTCAAATTTAAAGTATATAAAACTTTATTTGACGGTAAATGCGTCAACACAATAGTCAAAAATTCACCAACAACACGATGTCCGATGTGCAAGCAATCATCCCACTCGTTCGGAGATATCGACAACCCGTTTACACCAAATGAGGACGCACTTAAATCAGGACTTAGACTACTTCACTGTACCATAAAGGCTTTTGAGCATATACTGCACATCTCGTATAGGTTACAACTCGAAACGTGGGATGTCCGTCAGAATCTCAAACGTATCTAAATATTTAATGTTATGGAATTCTATTTATATATTTTGATGCAAATTGGGCAAAAGTAGTTTTATGTGTGGGGCATTATTCCTCAATCGTCCCAGTCCAAAAATGAAAGATGTGGGATTGGTTTGATACTTCGGTAAATTATTGTCCTATATGAAACTAACAAAACCCTAAAATATTAACTTGTTTCAAATTAATTTGTAGAAAGTAGTGTGGGTTAAATTTTGGACATTTTAGGTGAAACTGACATTTTCAAATCCATGTAACTTTGACAAAGTTTGATGGATTTTAATTTATAAGCAGTGAATTTTGAAGGATTTTTCATGTACTTTTTAATGGTTATAATTAAAAAACAACAAAAAATTAACCATTTTTTTTTCAAAATTGAACCTTATTTTCTAATTTTGACTCATTTGGGTATTTTTAATAATTTTTTTTTATTTTCATTGGAAAGCTGAGACTTTTTCCAATAAATTGTATAAATATTAAAGTGGGACAACATAAATTCGAGAGAAAAGTAAGAACAAACCAAGCTGTGCGCCTGTACCATTGACACCATCGGCCTTTTAATTAGATTGCTTCCAATTGTAAGGTCAGATTATCATTGTGGGAGTTTTCGGGAGTCGCTTAGAAGGATCTCGATATCCAAAATGCAGAATTTGAGATGGCGGATGCAATATGGAGGATGTCTGACGCCAAAATCGATCTTTCTTATCGAGTAAATCCGACTTTAGACATATAAGAAGTTTTTGGGGTGCTTGCTCATAATCCTGACGATAGAATTTTAAATTACGGTAACCATTTAAAAATATTATCAATACCTTAATAAGTTTACGTTTATAGATATAGCTCAGTTTTAAAAAATCGCAATTTTTTAGATTTTGTAAAACTGTGGGTAATTCCGACCTCCCTTATTATTTTCAACTAAAATGAACTCCAAAGCACCAAAACTATCTACATCATTCTTCAATGTATTGATAATATTGTTAAATGGTTACCGAAATTTAAATTTTATCGTCAGGATGATGAGCAACAACGTCAAAAACTCCTCATATGACTAAAGTCGGATTTACTCGATAAGAAAGATCGATTTTGGCGTCAGACATCCTCCATATTGGATCCGTCATCTCTAATTCTGCATTTTGGATATCGAGATCATAATAAGCGACTCTCGAAAACCCCCACAATGATAATCTGACCTTACAATTGGAAGCAATCTAATTGTAAGGCCGATGGTGTCAATGACACAGGCGCACAGCATAGTTTATTCTTACTTCTCTCTCGAATTTATGTTTTCCCACTTTAATATATACAGAATTTATTGGAAAAAGTCTCAGCTTTCCAATAAAATAAAAAAAAATTATCAAAAATAACCAATGAGTCAAAATTAAAAAAAAAGATTTAATTTTGGAAAAAAATGGTTAATTTTTTGTGGTTATTTTTTTTTCATTATAACCATTAAAAAGTACATGAAAAATCCTTCAAAATTCACTGCTTATAAATTAAAATCCATCAAACTTTGCCAAAGTTACATGGATTTGAAAATGTCAGTGTCATCTAAAATGTCCAAAATTTAACCCCCACTTCTTTCTACAAATTAATTTGAAACAAGTTAATATTTTAGGGTTTCGTTACTTTCATAAAGGACTACAATTTACCGAAGTATCAAGACAATCCCACATCTTTCATTTTTGGACTGGGAAGATTGAGGAATAATGCCCCATGTATAAGAGGGATGTGACTCCTAGCTGAAGACGAGGGCACCATTAACATTCGTATCTGTAACATTCTTAAAAAAGCACTTTTTCACATATCGTCTCTTAAGGACCAACACCGCGTATCTCACTTTTTAGCCAAAATAAGTTGTCATTATATAAAAAATTTTACGCTTAATCGAATGGTCACCTCAGATTTTTCATTTGCACAACATATATCATAAAAGTTTAAAAAATTTCAACATCGCGTATTTCAACCTTTATTGTAATACTAGCAACATCGCGTATCGCATGGCATTTACCATTAGTCTATGTGTTCCATACTCCCGTACCGATACTACTGTTACAAAATTACAAAGTGATAACTTATTTATGGTAAAAATTAAAACAGAAGTTAAAATTATTGCGGAAAGTAGTTTTTCAACTCTCCTAAAAAGTCGCGAAAAATCAGATACGCGGTGTTGGTTCTTAAGCCACGATATAAAGAGTTCAATTCCAAAACCAATCAAATCCTTCATATGGAATTTTGTGAAATACAAAAACGCTGATTGTGACTGAAATTTGAGATAATTGGTGATTTCTAAACAAAATGTATGATCACAGTCTGTATATACATTGAATGGTGTTTTCTCTTCCAAGTCTGCATGAAGTAACTCATTAACCCTTTCAGTCACAGAGGGACGCCAGTGTCCCACCTACATTCTGAAGTTGGTTCTCGATTTCGTTGGAGATTTTTATTCCCGGTCTTCTTAAGATTCCTATAAAAGACAAAAACTAATAATATTTTATTAAATTTTTAGTTTATTTATTTAATATTTAGTAATATTTAAAATAATTATTACTTTTAACAATTTATTTTTTAAAAATACCCATTTTTAACTTCCTGATCTACAGGGAAGTTATTGTAATCACCTCGAAAATCGAAAGTGCTAATTTCATGAAATCTCCACGTTTTGTGACCACTAAAACCAAAGTGACATGTTTTTAAAGCGATGTGTGTGTGTGTGTGTGCGCGTGTGCGTGTGCGTGTGCGGGTATGTCTACGTGTGCGTGTGCGTACAGTTTTTTAACAAGAGCTTCTACAGTTTTCAAGTTATTCGGAAAAATGGTTAAAAACATGGAAAAAATGTCGACAATAAAAAAAACCGACATCATATTCTATTTGCAATATGCCAATTTTTTGACGTGTTTGTTTTTTGCTCGTACCCGAAACTGTAACAGATTTGTCGGGAAATTATTTGTTTGACTCGCCAAGGATCACACACAGCAGTTTTATTTAAAAGAAATGCATGCCATGATGAACTAATAGGTATTTTCTTTTAATTGGTATATAGGGATTTTCGAGGTTGACAATTACGAATCCGGTGTTAGCATTTTCAAAATTCAAAATCGTGGATCCAATATGGCCGACAAAAATGTTGAGAAAAGATCATTTTCATTGATATTTAATCTATAGTGGTTTTTGAGGATGCTAATTACGAGTACGATCTCCGATTTTCAAAATTCAAAATGGCGATCGTTTTAATCGTCTATATTAGATCCGCCATTTTGAATTTTAAAAATCTGGCATTGTATTCATTATCAGCGACCTAAAAAAACACTATATACTAAGTATCAATGAAAATGGTCGTTTTTCAAAATTTTAATCGGCCATATTGGATCCGACATTTTGAATTTTGAAAATCTGACACCGGATTCGTAATCAGCGACCTCGAAAATTTTTTTACACCAGATTTTAAAAAAACAGCATCCCTAAAAAAATTAGCGACTGAAAGGGTTAAAGCAGCACTGCCAAAGTCGTCCAAACCAAACCAAAATAGGTTCAAAGATTCTGCTCTTTGGTTGCTAATTCGCAACACTATTTCCGATATTGTTACCGCCATATTTTAAAAAAATTTGCTAGCGTTTGCCAGCTTAAGAAACAGTTACCAAGGCCTTTGAGAATGAACATGAAGACGAATAATATTTTGTTTATTTCTGTGGTAATCGGCAAAAATTGGTAAATGTATATTTTAAAAAAATTGAAATAATACCGCGATCCGATTATTAAAATATATCAAAACCGGGTAGAGATCGAAAATTTGAGGCCGAATAACGGGATGTTCGTTCGTGGAAAGTCCTCTGTGCTTTTTGGACGTTTTTAGGTGCGTTATATTGTTTTTTTATTACAAGGGTTTCGGTAGCTTTTTCTTAAGCTGGCAAACCGCGTCAACTTTTTTTTTAATTAAGGGAGCAACAAAATCAGCAATAGTGTAACAAAATTAATAACAAAAAATCAACAAATTTTGCGTCTGTTACGGTTTAATTTGGATCACTTTGGCTTTGCAACTTCAAGGACCTGCATCATGTGAGTAAAAGAAAAGAAGAAATGCACAAAGGAAATACTTTATATATCATCAAATACAAGATCATTCCACTTTCTAATTGATTAAATATTACTTTGACTGATGGTATTTAACTTCATTTAATTCGACCCTGTTGTTGAACCTTTTTCGGTTTCTCTATTATTTTATACATAGGTATTTATGGTGTCGAAAAGATATTTTGATTCTAGTGAAATAATTGTAATATTTATTAAAGTCATAATTATTCACAATATTAAAAAAAGGAAAATAATCATTGCATATCTTTGTTACATGCAGTACACACCAGCCATTCCACGTCAAATGGGATACTTTGAATACTTGTCACGGATATTGTCGACTTTTTTACTAATTCTTTGGACAAAATAAATATAGCAAACAATTTTTTATATTTTTCTTTAAACCGTATTTTAAAAGTTACAACTAGCTGAAAAATTGACAAAATAGCATAATCGGCAAAAATTCTCAACATCAAACACTCGTAATTATGTTTCCTATTTTCATATAGTCATGAAACGGAGCTCAATTTAAAACTCAGAACATTTGCTTTCACAATAAAATGAGCTACGTAAACCTGGCAAGACCACAATCACAAATCGGAAATTTTCTTAATGCATAATTTGGAGCTTAATTAGTGCTAATTTAATGCGCTAATCCGGAATTTAATGCTCTTTTCTTTTTTAAAAAAAAATATGGTCTTGCTAGCTTTACCACAAGCTAGCAGCGCCATTCCAGAATACCGATAAGGAAAGCTTGTACAGTAGAAGCTCCTTTTAACGCCACCTCCGTTTATCGACATACTCTTTTCTACGACACTAGTGACACCCCTTTTAACGACATACGAGCGATTCCCGTCATCCCCACCACGTCTAAATGCTTCCCCTCACCAGACGGCGCGGCGCATGTATACGTGCATAGCCCGCGAAACAACCGCATTGGTTGAGTCGCGTGTGATGTCACTTTAGCATGCTTGTCGAGGGGTTGCGGTGGGGGAACGCACTTTTCTAGCTGGCATGTCGATAAACGGGAGCTTAAGGGGAAGTCGTGGAACCGACCCATGTCGTAAAAAGGGGGTTCTACTGTATATAAATGTGGCTAGGGGCATAATTTGGAGCTCATTTAATGCTCGAGAGATCCGATAGTGTCATAGCCCTACAGTTGTCCTTTAAGGGCGGCCCCTACAGGACGAAAATAAAAAAATATTTTTTAAAATTTAAATATATCGCATAATTTGGAGCGCAATTAGTGCTAATTTAATGTTCCACTCCGGAATTTTATTCTCTTTTCTTTTTTTAAAAAAAAATATGGTCCTGCTAGCTATACCACAAGCTAGCAGCGCCGTTCCAGAAAACGGATAGGGAAAGATTGCATCAAAATGTGGCCAGGGGCATAATTTGGAGCTCATTTAATGCTCGAGATATCCGATAGTGTCATAGCCCTACAGTTGTCCTTTAAGGGCGGCCCCTACAGGACGGAAATAAAAAAATATTTTTTAAAATTTAAATATAGCGCATAATTTTTAGCTCATTTACCTGGATATGTAATTTAGAGCTCATTAAATACTGGAAGAATCTCACTATTGCTACAACAGTCGTTATTAAAGAGATAACCTTTGTGGGCTAATTTTTAAGAATGAAAATATTACTTCCCTTTTTTTCGTTGATTGTTACCTAGGGAATTTTTTTACAGGCCCGCAGAACCGTTTAACTTTCAAAGCGATTGAAACTTCTGGGCTATCATTTTAACATGTTTTACGCTGCAAACCTCGGTGATTTAGGTTTTAGAAAATGCATGCTTATTTCTCACTAGGAGAGTTATTGTGCAATCACAAACAGAAACATTACATTATGCTAATACTTCCCTAGTAGAAATCGACACTTGTCTTGCCAGCACCATGCATGGCCTCCACTCGTCCCTTATCAGGCAACAGGGCCCATACATGGCGCTTGCATGGCGCTCGCTAGCACGAAAAGCAATTTCTACCAGGGTTCATCAGAAGTAAATTAAATATTAAATTGCAACGATACAAAAGCACATGAAAAATGATTTGTAAATATAAGCATAAGACTGTCTAATGTTTGATTACAGGTGCATTTGCTTTCGTGGAAACCGACATGGAAGGAAAGGACGCAATAGAAATCAACAAAATAAGAAAGGAATTTCCTGATGTTGTCAATAAGTCCGACAAATACCGCATCATTGGTACGATCCGATACCAAGGCCCATGGAACCGCACGACGATTGGTCATTATACATCGATATGTTTCAGAAATGGCGTGTGGTGGGAATACAACGACCTCACCCAAAAAATTATAAAAATAAGGGAATCAACACCTATAATGCCCGAAATAATTATATATGAAAAATAAAAAAGATAAACCACAATTCGACACATTTCATTTTTATTAACGCCTACACCATTACGATTTGTTTGAAAAATGATTTTTAGTAAAAAATACGAACAATCAACGAAAAAAAGGGAAGTAATATTTTCATTCTTAAAAATTAGCCCACAAAGGTTATCTCTTTAATAACGACTGTAGTAGCAATAGTGAGATTCTTCCAGTAATTAATGAGCTCTAAATTACATATCCAGGTAAATGAGCTAAAAATTATGCGCTATATTTAAATTTTAAAAAATATTTTTTTATTTTCGTGCTGTAGGGGCCGCCCTTAAATGACAACTGTAAGGCTATGACGCTATCGGATATCTCGAGCATTAAATGAGCTCCAAATTATGCCCCTGGCCACATTTTGATGCAATCTTTCCCTATCGGTTTTCTGGAACGGCGCTGCTAGCTTGTGGTATAGCAAGCAGGACCATATTTTTTTTTTAAAAAAGAAAAGAGAATAAAATTCCGGAGTGGAACATTAAATTAGCGCTAATTGAGCACCAAATTATGCGCTATATTTAAATTTTAAAAAATATTTATTTATTTTCGTCCTGTAGGGCCCGCCCTTAAAGGACAACTGTAGGGCTATGACACTATCGGATATCTCGAGCATTAAATGAGCTCCAAATTATGCCCCTAGCCACATTTTGATACAAGCTTTCCTTATCGGTTTTCTGGATTGGCGCTGCTAGCTTGTGGTAAAGCTAGCAAGACCATATTTTTTTTTTTAAAGAAAAGAGCATTAAATTCCGGATTAGGGCATTAAATTAGCACTAATTACGCTCCAAATTATTCATTAAGAAAATTTCCGATTTGTGATTGTGGTCTTGCCAGGTTTACGTAGCTATAAAAATGTACGTTTTGTATAATAAAAAATTATATTTCTTATGAAAAAAGTAATGTTCAAATATAATTTTTAAATAAAATTTTTAAGGTCAACAACGGGAGTTACAATTTGCCCAAAATTTTATCATAATCCTTGATAAATTTTATACAAATCTGGTAACTTTGAAAATGGAGAACCGATAGACTCTATTCTTTTTCAGCGATTAATGTTTCAAAAGTACAGAGTCGATCGGTTCTCCATTTTGAAATTTACCAGATTTATAGAGAATTTATCAAGGATTATGGTAAAATTTTTAGCAAAATTGTAACGTAAGGTGTTATAACGGCCAATTATTTTATAACTGTAAATTTTATAAAGACATTTTTTTATGTTTTGTAACTGGTACATTTAACCGAACTGAATTCGGTTGCAACCACACCCGTTATAACTTCCGAGCTGAAACTCGGGAACCGAACTTCTTGGCCGACTGGCTCAATATTTGAACAGTTCGAACAATCGTTCGAATTGACCGCGGAGAGGGGCTGGGTTCTTAAAAAAAGGTTACTCGATATCTATATGAAATGACAAAGGTTTATTAACAATAAAAAAATATAAAATATACTTTGATGGACAGTTTGAAATATCCGTGAAACGATCGGAATCTAAATTTAATTTCCCCGATTCCGCGTGGACCGTTATTTCCCGGCCACTTAAAAAAAAGAATAATTTCGGAACCGGAATAATTTCCTTATCGCGGAGGCATCTTGGCGAACGTCGCGCTTCGAAAAACGGTGCGATCTCCTTCGATACGGTTTTCCAAAAATCCGGAAAACCCTTTCGAAACGGATCTCGCAGAGTAAATAATTGCCTACTTACAATAATCAGGCTGTAACCTCCTACACGGGTTCGATGCAGATCAGGCGTCAGCCTCCGGTCTTTCTTGTACTTATCGGGATGTTTCTCCCAACCACACTTTAATTTGGCGATCCTGGGACGCGCGCACGCACTTTGACCGACCTTATTAATCTTTTCTTTCAATTGCGATACCACGACGGCTCGGACACGTCTGCTGCTAGATTCAGTCAGACTTTTCGGCGGGTCGAGTGCCGTGCCGCGGATCAACCAATGACAGGACATGATGCCCCGTCAATCAAAATTGGATATGTACAAGGTTACCTATCTTTTCTTAACATTCGGCACTTATGCGTGCTCTCTTTCTCTCTTTCGCGCTTCGCGCGATCGCTACCATTTCGTCGCAACGTTCGCCAATTTCTTCCTTGTCTCTCTCACCTGAAACATATAAGTCGCTTTCGCGCATTAGAATTAAATACCGGTCGCTTCTTCGGAATTGCCCGTGGAGCAGACGTGCGCTTTTCGCGATTTCCGCGGACTCTCATACTAGCGTACACTCACGCACACTAGCACGCTATTTGCCGTGTTACAGTGTTAATCTTAAAAATTATCATCTTTATCATTTTTGTTTACATCGTTTAATGCTCTAACAAAATAGAGTTCATCGGTTCTCTATTTTGAAAATTACCAGCTTTATAGAGATTTTGTCAATGATTACGGTAAAATTTTAGGCAAAAGTGTAACTTGCGGTATATTTGAGTCCAAAAAGTGTCCCGCTTGACATGAAATAGCTCATATACAATTAATTTCATTTTATAATACAAAACATTTATTCCTTACTGTACAATATGGTTGAGGTTATTTATACGCTTTCAGATACATTCTTAGAACAAAAAGAAAGAATAAAAAATGAAATTTTCAACAAATTTGGAGTAAAAGTAGATATGATTCTCCAAGGCCACGGAACTACCAACACTGGTAATACAGCTAGAAGATGTTTTGATAATACCCAAAAATTTTCTGAATGCACAAACGTAAATTACGTTCTTATAAAAAACATTGCGACCATCTTAGCGGCCTTCAAATGTGGGAAAGATTTAAATCTACAAAAATTAAATCAATTCTGCCAGGAAACATATCGGCTGCATTACGAACTGTATCCATGGGCAAGAATGAACCCCACAGTACACAAATTTCTTATCCATGGATGCCAAATAGCTCGTGAATTTCCTCTCCCAATGGTCTATTTTGCCGAAGACGCATCGGAAGCTTGGCATAAATTACATCGTAGAAATAACATTCAGCACGCTCGGCAAAATGGTCGTAAAAATAGGTTACAAGATGTCTTCAATAGGGGCTGTACCTGTTAGATCCGAAGATCTCTTTGATTGGAAAAGAAAGGAGAATGAAATATGAAATGAAATACCAAAAAACCGTTAATTCCCTGGAAATCCATAAATTTTTAAATGACAAGTGAGAATCCTATTGACCATCGTTATACTTATTTTCAAATTTCGAAGAGTTTAAAATATTTTATGTACACTGTAATATAATAAAATATTGTTCGATTATTGTGCATAAATGTTTTCTTGTGAATGTGATTCAACACACACACACACACACACACACACACACACACACACACACACACACACACACACACACACACACACACACACACACACACACACACACACACACACACACACACACACATACAATTTAGCAAAAAAGGTCTACTGTCGAATGCTGTGTGCATAATTTGAATTTTCAAAATGGCGGACTTAGTTACAGTGCCAAAAGTATTAAAAGTTCTGGAAAAAAATATGTATCGTGTAAAAAAAGTATAATATAACCAAGGAAAAATAATTTTTTGTCCAAAAAAACATATACATATGCATATACATACTCCCGTGCTCTACATCAGGAATGATGGAATTGTAAAAATTCAAAATGGCGGATCCAATATGGCGGACACAAAATTGAAAGTTGATTGGAACTGCTTGAAACATGTTATTCGGGGGGATTTTGGTGTCGCTTTATACGAATGTGTCGGATTTTTTAAATTTAAATTGGCAGATGCAATAATGTAATAATAATGGCAATAACAAAATAAAAAATGAAAGTACGCAAATAACTGTAGGTTATGAAATTTTAGGTTTCGAATCTGGAAAATCTAAGGTCAGATTCGTAATCATCAACCTCCGAAACTACCGTATAACAAGTTTCGAGCAGCTCCGCTCAATTTTCAATATTGTGTCCGCCATATTGGATCCGCCATTTTGAATTTTGAAAATCGAAGATCGGATTCGCAATCGGCGACGATGAAATCTTCCGAGCAACGAGTTTCAAGCAAATCCGATCAATTTTCAATTCTGCGTCCGCCATATTGGATCCGCCATTATTCCATTATATAATGACAGTCATAACCCTGTTAAATGCAGAATGCTTTTTTTTTTGTTGGGGATAATAACAGATACCGCTCGATATTATGTATGATGTGATGTCTTGTAAGTATGTTACAATGAATATTTGCATCACTTTTAAATCTTGGTCCACTATATTGAATACACCATTCTCAATTTTGACAATCTGCCCTTCAATTTGTATTTAGCTATATCCAAATGTTATGCTCACATTCAAAATTTGTTACGACCTGAACACGTTTAACATTCTTTGACATATTGAAAATAATTTCAACACCTCCGAATTGTTATTTTAAAAAGGACAAGTTAGTTCAAAAAATCACAAGACGGAATTTGCATTTAATTTCTGACTTACACTATGAGGACATTTTTTGAAGCATACATGTTTCTTTACACGGAAAACAACTAAAATTTGTTACTGGGGGTTTACGGGATCGCTTATCACGAATCTCGACTGAAATTTGCAAAAATCAAAATGGTGGATCCAATATGACGGACGCAAAATTGAAAATTGATCGGATTTGCTTGAAAGTCGTTGCTCGGAAGATTTCATCGTCGCCGATTACGAATCCGATCTTCGATTTTCAACATTCAAAATGGCGGATTCAATATGGCGGACACAATATTGAAAATTGAGCGGAGCTGCTCGAAACTTGTTATACGGTAGTTTTGGAGGTTGATGATTACGAATCTGACCTTAGATTTTCAAGATTCGGAACCTAAAATTTCATAACCTAGTTATCATTTTTTTTTTTTTTTTTTTTACGGAGGAGGGAAATGCATTCGGCACCATAGGGGGTTAAAGATGTGTAACCCCCCGTGTGTCGGACTCCCTCACCTTTGATGTTAACGGCAAGGTTTACCGACTACCCGTACAACGCAATAAGCTCCTACGAAGCTCACCAGAAGCTTGTTACTCACAGTGGGAGCTTCGTTTGTGGTAACCATAAAAGTAACATGAAGCTCCCTCGAAGCTTCTATGTCCGCTTTTCTGAACACCACAACAGTTCTCTGGAAGCTCTCTGGAAGCTCCCTGGAATCCCTCTGGAAGTTCCTACATAACTTCTTCAGAAACTTTCTGGAAGCTTCCATTGAACTGCTGAGCGACCTCCTCAAGATTAATTAATGTCCATTCTAACAGCTGGACCTCACCATGAGGATTGTCAACGGAAAAAATTAATTTCATTTAACTATACATGTATACAATATAGATATCATTTATAAACACATACCATATTACTTTTGACTTAAATTTGACTATATAATGATGCCCTACATGAAAGAGTTGTGTAACCGCCGCTTTTTTTAAATTATATTATGTACACTAAACGCTTATGAAATATACGCAAATACTTTACTAAGAATTTTCCTACATTATCAACTAGATTCATTCGCCGCTCATCAGAACAAACGCGCTCATATGCATTACGTATAGAGAGCAGAGCATTTATACGAACTTAACATGCTTCCACTGCTTGCGGAAATGATCGCCTATCCTAAATACATAGAACACATGCACTCAACGGGAAACTTGATGCACCACCACTCGACAGGCGTTCGAAACTGATAGAAACTGCTCTTTTCTGCGCCGTCAATCGGATGGCGTTCGAAACGGATAGAAACTGTTCTTTCGAGAGACCGTTCAAGATGGCCGTGTAAACAAAAGAACTCTATGCTCGGAAACAATTTTCCATTCGAATTGTGCCTACTTCTGGCATTTCGTATACATGACACATTATTTAGATAAAATAAAATGCGAACTATAAGGCGCGTTAGTGTAAATGATTGTGACATTTGATTTTGTTCGACATGCTAACCCAATATCAAATTTCAAAAGATATTTGTTCGCGGCGTATATATTACTTGGAAAGGGTATTGATGAAAGAAATTCTTGAAAGTTTTGAAGTAAATGCGGGAAGTATATCGGTTTTCAATAAGTCTGTAGAATGCTTCTACAAATCTTTTCTCCTCATTTCATTTTATGAACTGCCATTAATCTACATACGTGTATATAATACATCAGTGAAACTATCGCAAATTCGCAACATGAATTCTTAACGCGTAATTCGCCCGGAACATAACGCGGTTTTCATGACGAAAGTCATGTAATATTATATATGTACATAAGAAGATTACCGATGGAACTCCCATAGAGCTCGTACAGCGCAGTTGAGCAAGCTCCCAGGGAACTTATGAAATTGAGCTCTACATCAAATTTGTGTTGTATGGAACTCCGGGAGAGATCTATAGCAGCTTTGTGTTATACGGGTAAAACCCTAACCTCCCTTGGCCCTCCGGAATCCACGTGTGCAGTCTGCAGCAGAAAAGTGGCTCCGAAATCCATCTCCTCCGCTGCAGACTGCACCGGGCCATTTCGTTTGCAACTGTAACCACTTCCTCTACCATTGGGTTAGTGGTTACAGGATCTCGTGTGACCTCAGTAGACGGAGAGATCCCAGCAGCACTGCTTTCTGCATTCGGCCTGCGATGGAATTTGCATGTTCTGGACAGGCCGGAATGCTTTTGATGTTTTGGAGGAAAGTTGGTCTCATTCCTCCCAGCACTCCAATTATCAGCACGACGAGCTTGATTTTGAATCCTCGATACAGCCTGCGAATCTCGAACAGGAGTTCCTGATATTTTATCCGTTTTTCGTCCTCTTTGCTGACTATATTTGTTTCTGCTGGTGCAGAAAACTCGATGACGAAGATGGATTTGTCATCGAAGTCAACAAGGACGATGTCAGGCTTATTGGCTGATATTTGCCTGCTCGTCGGGAATGAGTAATTCCAGTATATTCGGCACGACTCATTCCCGACAATGGATTCAATATCAGTGGGGACGTACGGCAAAACTGGGGTTGCATCAATACCATAAGTGCTGCGAAGATGGTAATACAGCACTCGAAGAGCCGCATTGTGACGTTCGATGTATGCTGAAACTACATATATTGGGCATGCTGCCAAAAGATGCATTAGTGTCTCAGCATGACATCTACACAATCTACAAAGCGTACTCTGTACCGCCTGGTGTAAGATGTTCTGGCGATACGCTAAGGTATTGATGACCCCATCCTGGCATGCGAAGATAAAACCCTCGGTGTCGGATTTCAAGCCGGCTGATCTTAAGAAGGAGAAGGTCATCTCTGCCGACAAGCCAAGTTGTTGGACATTTCGAAAGAATTGTCCATGCAATGGCTTGTCGATATGCCTTCCTTCCAACATACGGAGTTGTTCCTTCCGTATGTTAGCCCTGAGACGCACTGGGCACAGATTGATGACTGATTCAGCCTCCTGTGCACCACTACGTCCCACGTTGAAAACCAGACCGAGGTTTCGCGCCGTTTGTTCCGCCGCGTTGTACAAAAACGCCCCCTTCCCCTGAATTTCATGCTGATGTACTAGCATCATCAGGGGATCCTCCGTTCGATTAATCACGTCGCAAGGACCAATCGATCATGCATACACTCCAGGCTTAAAAGGCCACGACCACCCATATTTCGGGGCAAATACAGTCGTTCCACGGAAGATCTTGGATGCAAACTGCGTTGCATACAAATCATCTTCCGTGTGCTTCGGTCAAGATCCCTTAGCTCGTCAACGTTCCACTTCAGTGCTCCAAAAGAATAGAGCACTGGTGATACGGCCAACATATTCATGGCTGCCACCTTATTTCTCCCGGTCAATTCTGATGACCAGATCTGACGGAGAATGCGCCGGTATTTCTTAATGATGGTGGTTTTAGCAGCCTGCACATCCTGGACATGCCTTTGAGGTACGCCCAGGTATGTGTAGGATTCTTCGGCGCTAAGGTGGCGGATGACATTTCCGTTGACGAGCTCCATATCGTTGTTATGGGAGCCTGACCTTCCTCTGTGCAAATGAACGACTGCACACTTGTCCAATCCGAATTCCATGCCGATATCTCTCGAGTATGTGAGGGCGATGTTCAGAGATCGATGTAATTGATCTTCGCCTGATGCGTATAATTTAAGATCATCCATATAGAAAAGATGGGTGATCTTATGTACATGTTCACCAGGCGTTCCACACATGTACCCTTGAGATTTCCGGAGAGCAACGGATAGAGGCAATAGTGAGATGCAGAAGAGCAGAGGACTCAGAGAATCTCCTTGATAGACACCTCTTTGGAATTGAACCAGTCTAGACATGGTTCGACGCTTGACCGATTTCATGACAAAGCGTGTTTTCCAAAGAGGCATCAGGTCATCTACAATTCTCACTATGTTTGGGTGGACATGGAGGCGTTTGAGCAACAAGCTTAAAAGCTCGTGCGATGTTGAGTCATACGCCTTTATGTAATCCCGCCAGGCTATCGACAGGTTACGCTTGTACTGGACTGCGTCCTGACAAACACTCCTGTCGATAAGCAAGTTGTCCTTGCAGCCGGATACACCCATTTTGCAGCCTCGTTGTTCTACTATCCGTTGCCACACCGGTTTCACGGATTTCTCAATACGTTCGTTCAAGATGTTAGTGAACAATTTGTATAGCGTATTGGGACACGTGATCGGTCTATGGTTTCTCGGATCGGACAAGTCTCCCGATTTTGGGATCAGTGTCGTTCGGCCCTTCACCAGCCAGTGCGGAATGGGTTGGTCTCCATTTATATAAGAGGTGAATATTCGGGCTAGGTGTTGATGGACAGAAGTGAACTTCTTCCACCAATAGTTGTTAATTCCATCCCAGCCCGGCGAGGAGAAATTCCTCGCTCCTGTGATGGCATTTTTCACCTCTAATGCACTGACGGGTGGGCAATCTTCACTTTCTTGTGTGACTTCGTCGCACAACTCGGTGAAGATTTCAATACCTGGAGTGTCTGCATTAAGCCTAGATGTTTTCTCGCAGATGCTCCCCCAGAATTCCTCAACTGCGGTTATCGACGGAAACTCGCTTGAGGCTGCGATACGATGTTTGAAGAGGTTGGAAGGATTCGTCCAAAATATTGTATTTTGTCGAATTCCATCCTCCCGTCTTTGCAGCCTCTTTTTGGCATCCGCCAAAACCCGAATTTTATCAGCCAAACGTTGCTTGATGTTGAGCAACTTCAGCTTGTTCAGTGTGTGATAGTACGTCCGCAGTTGTTGTGCGAACTTCTTGACTTTAGCCGTAAATCAACGGCTAGATGTTAAATAGTCGATCACACACTGAATTCGGGAAGCGAGTTTCCGTGTCAGTCGAATGTTACCGTTCAATTGAGACATGCGTTTTGTAATCTGCCGACTCCCCGATATCTGTGTCAGATTTCGCGGAGTCACCAGATCACTTGCAACCTCGTAAACGGCACAATTGACCTGCCACAGGTCGCAGTCATCTGGAAGAGCATCCAGAAGTAGGCTATTTGCTCTGTCTAATTCTCGTTGTTTAGGCAAAATTTTCGTTGTCAAATTTTTCCTAAACACGAGTGTCGTGCTTTCATAATGTGGAGCATCTCTCTCAGCACCGCGTACGGGCTCAGTTGTTATTGCCCGCACATCCGGTACCGGTTGACAGCTAGGAACAACGGAACCTGTCCGCCTCAGATAGGCCACATAATCTCTCAGTTGTTGTTGAGAAAAGCGATCTGCCAGTTCGGGATGCATTACTGCAAACCGATTATGCATTCGCGCCATGTAGCCCCTCTGTTGCGAACAGCTCTCCTCGTAGCAGCGCATTAGATCTCGCCTGAGATCCTCCGTCCACTGAAATCGTCCGTGGGAATGAAAAGGTCGTTGTCCCGGGACACCCGTTTTGGCTCCTCCACCTCGGGACTGGGCTGCATCCGAAGCAGCCCGATGGTCAGGAGCCCTGCGCGTTATTCTGTGAGTAACCGCAAATACAGGGAGTAGGGTGGTTAGCCCTACTCCCCGTTGTTATGCCTCTCTCGTTTGTCTCTTACCTCGCCATCCACTGGGGTTGGTTACCCAATCTCTGGCAAGGTTACTAAGAGTCCAGGGCCCACCGGCTTTAATAAGCACAAGTGGAGGTGAGAGTAGGCCATTTGGGAAGATATGCTAAGATGCAGTTTTTTGCATAGCCGCATTGTGTTACGAGTCATTCCCTTTGGGCCCCTATTATCATCATCAGTATTATTATAATAATTATTATTATTATTATTATATGTCAATAAATACATAATATGTAGGGTCCACGAAAATAATTGCTTTAATTTGGGTTGTATTAAAATATTTTAAAATAAAAAATCTAACAATCTTGTAACAACTTAGAAAAATATAATCTTTTTCGATGAAGGATCAACTGGACCCGTTTAAAAAAAGTTCCTGCTATAGAAATTTCACGTTAATAACTATATTGCTTGATTATTGGATATATTAACATATTCTGAAATAAAAAAATCTGACAATCCAGTACGAACTTGGAAAAATATAATCTTTTTCAATTATAGAATACTTGGACCCCTATAAAAAAGTTCCCGACATAGAAAATCCTCTATCACGCAAATAATAAACGTAGTGTTCAAGAAAGCATATTTTTGCACGACTTACTCCTTATAATACTCAAATATTATTCTCATTGGTTTAATACTTGTTAACAAGGTAGAAATTATATGCGTCTGTTTTATTGTTATTTTTAGGTCATTCTACAAAGCCTTACCTTTCATTCCATCAAAGAATATTTCGACTACTTAATACATATAAAAAGTTATTGGAAACCCGACAAAATTTGTCACAAACTCCAACCGTGCGCCGTGCAAGCGCCTCTCCAGCGCATAAACCCTAGCGAGGCGCTGTATGGCGCATGCATGGCATTCGCTAGCGTAAAAATTAATTTGTACCAGGGAATGAATTAGTCATTTTTTACTATTCGTTAATAAAAATCATTACTAATACAATTAGTATTTTGTCAGAACATTTTATTTGAAACATTTCGTTTGAGGTATTGCCAGAACATTCTAGAAATATTCCAATTGTAATATTTTAAATGTGATCTTTGTGGCATTCTGGATATATTTTGAAAATGTTAATTATATGTGGGTTTGCACTGTTAACACTGAAATATTATACTTTACTATCAATCATTAGCAAATCACAGTTAGAAATAGTAAATTAGTGACTATTTGAATTTTTATAGAATATGTTAACATCAATGTTAAAAGAAGGAGAAGCATTTCCCGACAAAAATACACAAATGTAATCACGGATTTATGTGCGACATTAAGAAATCCGATAACGTATTTAAAAAATTCCGAACCCAAAAACAAAAACACCGAAAATGCAACAATACAAATTAACGGGAAAGTAAGAAAACACAAGATAAAAATAAAGAAAAGGTAATTGAGAATAAATTTATCCTTATTTAATGTATAAAGCAAACCTTTGCATGGCATATTTCACATTTATGTTATTGCTCGGAACAAACAGAAGCTTAGGTTCTGAAGTTAAACATGCCTTAAATTCTCACTAGTTACTAAGTTTTCGACATACGTATGCGTAAAATTTGATTTTACGCACCGTTTTTAGTGCGTAAAATACGATTTTATGCATTGGTGCTGTCCGGCGACTGTCTCGTGTCCGGCCTCGCTCGTATAACTCACACTAAAAAAGACGCGCAAATGTTACTCATATTATGTCGAAAAATGTCGTTCGATACGCGTGCGTAACAATTCGATTTTACACACCGGTCCTATCTAATCACTTGTTAAAAAGCGGTGCGTAAAATACGATTTTACGCACATGTATCGAAATATACTGTTACGTATGCAATTAAAAAAAAAGCTCATGCATGTCTTTTTCCTTCGTGAAATGAATGTCATACATGAAGTTTACTTCATACTGTCCATCTACTTTACGCACTAAATTAAAATAAACTACTTCATGTGTAGAAAATTTTTGTCCAGATTATATTATCCGACACGTTTAATGTGTACTATATTACAATTATTACAAAATATACTATTATTATTTTTACAGAAAATATTTAAAATCAAAGATTTACATGACGAAGAAATAAAGAAAAAACAAAAAAATGTAAACAAGTGTAAAAGTAATAATACAGACGATTATAATAGAAACGACAAGCTCCTGGTAAAAAAACGGAACATCAAGGCAATAACAAACGTATAGAAGATTTGGAAATAACAAAGAAACAGGGAAGAACGCATGAGAAAAATAAAGTAAAAATTACAGAAAACAAGTTGCTTAAAGGGACAGAAATGTTTCTACTGCAAAAGGGAAAGGATATTGGAAAAACCAATTGCATGGTGACGAATGAAGATACAGTTAAAAATGATAAAACTAAAATAGAAGAAAGTCAAAAAGGAAGACATGAAATAGAAAAACGAAAAAAAGAAAGATATCAGGTGTTTCGCTTATGAAACTGTAGCCCAAAAAATTCTGAAGCTCGCAGTTTGCTGCTGTCTAATGGTCCAGGTTGGAGTGATTAAGATGCACTTGAGTCCAACACTTACAAGAAATCTTTATTATAAGAATTTGAACGTTTGGTGCTAAAATCACCGTTACGATACAATTTGGCTACACTTATTGTCACACACGATATTTTTCACACGTGGTGGCCATTTTGGTCATTCACCAACGATGTGCGCTGAAAAACCCGTTATAAACGCACTGGTAATATTTACGAAGTTTAACGCCGTTTACAAATAAATATTTCGCGAGATCGCGACGAATTCACGGCTATTAACTTTGAGCAATTCGATAAATTTATGAGCGCGTGCAAAAACCTCCTCGTGGGATTAATGGCAGGTCAGAACTGCTCTTTTTCGGAAATCTTTTCGCGAATCCGACTTCCGATTAACCCCGCGAGTCAAGTGGAAAACGCAAGAAAGCGCGAAATTTGATTATCGATAGAAGTTCAATTAATGATAACAACCATAGAGACGGGAACACGGAATGATGCGCATTACGGTCGCAAACCGAGAGATGGCGCGATAAGTCCTATTTGAACCGCGCTTCGCTTCATCCGCGAACATCAGGAAATGTCGCCAAACTAAAAAAAAGCCTACTCAGAACTTTAACTTACATTAAGTTCGATTGATGATTTTATCTTCGTTTCAAGTTATATTGAAAAAAACCGTTTACAATAAAAGTTGAGTAAAGTTTAAAAACGAAAAGTAAACAAACATATTTTATTTTTTAAAGAGTAATATTTACGGACAGATATAAACAGTCCTTTGTTACAACTTGGGCAAAATGCTATTTTGAACATTTTGAACATTTGTCTTTCGCATTTTACCCACACTTGTAACAAACAATACATTTCGCCACATGTGCAAAAACTGTTTTTTGGACGAATGTGCTTACGGCACTCTCATTCGCTCTAATAGTATATTATTTAATAAGGAGGCAAAGTATGCCTTTATGCTACTCGCATGCGGCATAATACAAGCCGTATGTGAGCGAGCGTACGAGCCGAAGTAGTAGGCCTTGTAATAAGGAACCTATATCTGTAAAGAAATGCTGAAGAAAATACCTAAAACATGAGTAGTTATGGCGCAACGTTTCTTCACTTTATTGACAGTCTCCGGAACGTCGAATTGAACGACATATTCAATTTTATTCTACTCTGGCATCTTGGTCCACTGTGCATTATTAATTTGACAGATGTGACCCCAGTTTGATAGCTTGTTACCCCAAAAACCAATGGGTATGCAATTGCAGCCGAATTTAAAAACAGTTTGAAAGTTTCGTACTTTTTTCCATTGTGGTTACTTGGCCCACTGTCCATTTTGCATTTGGCAATTTTTACCAGAGTTTGGTAGTCTACAGCCCTAAAATCGACTGAGTGTGCAATTTCAGCCAAACCTATCGACGTTTTTAATTGTCGGTACTTTTTTTTCTATTGTGTCAACTTGGCTGACTGTGTATTTTGCCTTTGCTAGTTTTGTTTGATGGGATGCAGGGACCTCAAAAACTTCCTTGCATGCATTTTGAATTTGGCTATGTTGACTACAGATTAAGGCTCCCAAAAACCTCTATGTAGCAATTTTAGAAGAAATTGATGATATATTGATATTTTTGTATTATTTTGTCTTTTATTGTTTTTTTTTTGATCGCTTGGCGCTCTGTGCATTTTGATTTTGGCAATTTTGACCACAGTTTGGGATTCAGCGACCCCAGAAACCCTCAATTATAAAATTTCAGCTAAATTTAACTACATTTTGAAATTTCGGTACTTTCTTGTCTTTTTTGACATACTTGAACCTCTGTGCATGTAATATTTGGGCAATTTGTTCACAGTTTGGGATTCAATGACGCCAAGAAGTTCCAAGTATACGAAAGAAAAAAATTGTTTGGGGTTACCGATTGGCAAATGGCTTAATGCTCTGAGATTCAACAAATAAATTGGCCAGGAGAATTAACTTAACCAATTTATTGGTTCTCCCAATCAGCTAAATAGTTTCCTAATCAACTAATTGGTTATCCCAACCAAGTAATTGATTGTCCTAACCAACAAATATCCAACCAATTCACAGTTTGTTCTCCCAACCAACTCGTTTTTCTTCGTATATGTAATTCAGAAGAATTTAACGACGCTTTCAATTTTTTTGTCGCTTCTGTCTGACTTTGATACTCTACACCTTTTGAATTTGGCAATTTTGAACAAAGTTTGGTATTAAGAGGCTCCATCACCATTACAAGTTATGTACATCGTTGAGCTCATATCTGGTATCGTGTTTCTGACATACACTTACATACCAAAGTCGCTGTAGAAGTATGGATGATGTGTATTCAATGTTTGGTGCAAATTTATATTTCTGAATTTTTCATAGGCGCCTTTTCCGTTGCCATTAATACATGAAAAATTTTTCACAAACTGATATCCAGATGTCGCTAGAACTATGAACAAAGTACGTACAATGTCTGGCGCAGAACTTATACATCGCTACACGCGAAAAACAGGTTTGGCCGACCTAAGAAGTATGTGAATTAAAATATTCATAGGTCGACCATATTTATGGAAACCCTTTCAACATAATATGGTCACACAGTAACTAATTGAATGGTCATAGCAACCATAGAATGGTCACAGCAACTACAGAATGGTTGGTGTGACCATAGGTATGAAAGGGACATATTTATCAATATAATATGGTCAAGATAACCATACCTTTGGTTGTAACAACCGTACTGTTTTTTACGTGTAACTCGCAAATTTCTTTCATGATAAGAATAGATACAAAGTATGTGTAACATCGGGTGCACATCTTGTACATGTTGGCAATATAAATTGCATACTAATTTGTGCTAAACTTTCGGCAAACATTTATATCGTTCATTTAAGATTGGCAAAGTCTCAATTGCCAAACATGGTACAAAGGTGGAACAAACTTTGTTGACTTTGATTTGTGCCATACTTGATACAAACGAAATCTTTTTTACTCGGGACATATTATTAATATTATTATTTTATTACGGTACGAATGTAACTATCAAATGTGCACAGTTCTGGAGTTTATGAAAGTAAGTTTGATGACGTCACAAGAAATCACTCGAAAACAATACTTTACTCGGTATTTATTGACATTTATAATGATATTTTCAGAAATAAATGAAATAAACATTATTCAATACGAAATGCAATTATTCTTTATTTTTAGACAGGGAAATTATCAATAACATAAAAAATATTATCATTATATAACCGCAAAAAATGCAGTTGAAGTTATTATTATTAATATTACTATATACTTATTATTTTATATATAAACCTACTATTATTTTCGTTTAATACCTGTTTCATCTGTATTGATTATTAAATTTTTATCAAATTTCGGTGCCACATTTCGGATTTGAGCAATTCCACGTGAAGCGGATCAGTCATGTCTCAGAAAATGTTCCAATTTTACTCATCGATAGTTCTCAGTGAGATAAAATGTTCTACTAAACATTTTTTTTTTAAATTCAAAACTCGTCGACTTATACACAATTAAAAATTTCGGGTCTTTTTTTTTTAAAAATTCGTAACTATATCGTGTTTTCGTTTTAAGAAAAGTTATTAAATAGAAGAGAATAGAAGAAGAATTTTTTTTGCATTGAGTATAATTTCACTTTAAACTATAGACATTTCCTCACAACTTCTATTTAATAACTTTTCTTAAAACGAAAACACGATATAGTTACGAATTTAAAAAAAAAAGACCCGAAATTTTTAATTGTGTCGACGAGGTTTGAATTTAAAAAAAAATGTTTGGTAGAACATTTTATCTCACTGAGAACTATCGATGAGCAAAATTGGAACATTTTCTGAGACATGACTGATCCGCTTCACGTGGAATTGCTCATTTGCTTGCGAAAGTTTTCTGCAGCAATTAAAATGTCTTCGAATGTTACCGTCTCTTTTTCTGATACAAACTTCGTCACTTTTCTTCACTAGCAAATTTTCAAAATAGGTAACCGCATCTTTTAAGCGTTGCTTCGATGCGTAACTGTAAAGTGAATTTTCATCCAGCTGTTCTTCAATCACGGAATGAGACCCACTACTGATCTCCTCTGCCATTGTATATTTTTTTGAGGAAAAAACGAAGAAAAGCAGAAGAAATAAAATTCTAGAAAAACTTTTTTTTGCAAACGTGCGCTTCGAATTAATTTGCCGTATAATAGACAACTGAAAACTGAACAATGAAAACGCATTCTTGCCAATATTTTGGAACTGTGAAATTCAGTAGAAAATGAACAGTTTTCGCATACAGTTCTTATTCACAATATTTTCAATTTTCCAAAACATCAGATAATATGTATGTTTATATTATATTATATTATATTATATTCATTCTATTATATTTATAATATGTTCATATCCTTGTGTTATTATTTTGAACACATTATATTTTTTTTATTGTGTGACGAAACCCGTTACAGATCGACACGCGTACCGAACAGCTAAGGCGCTTTTTAGGGATGGTGAGGTGGTACGCGCGCTTTCTCCCAGATTTTTCGCGTGATCGCGTTCATCTGACTAAATTATTAACAAAGAATACTCCCTGGATATGGGGCCCGGAGCAGCAATCTGCCTTCGAGGCCCTCCGAGATTCCCTCACCCGCACCCCAGTGTTGGCACGCCCAAACTTTGATGTCCCCTTCACGATTCAGACGGATGCGAGCGACTTTGCTATCGGGGCGGTAATCACCCAAGAGATAGCCGGTAATGAGCACCCGATTAGTTTTGCTAGCCGCGTGCTCGTCAAGGCTGAACGAAAGTATACCGTCACGGAGAAAGAGTGTCTCGCCGTCCTCTGGGCTGTGAAAAAGTATCGACCCTATGTCGAGGGGACCCACTTTCGGGTGATCACCGATCATAGCAGTCTGCAGTGGCTCAGGAATTTGCGAGACCCAACCGGGAGATTGGCACGGTGGGCCCTAGCCATGCAGACATATGATATGAAAACCGAGCATCGAAAAGGCACGCTCAATGTGGTGCCCGATGCCCTCTCGAGAATGTACGAAAATGTCGATACCGCCCTTTGCGCCCTGGGCGATACCACGGACCCGTGGTACACCCAGAAAATGGATAATATTCGAAAATTACCCTCGAAATATCCGGATTGGAGGATCGAGGATGACCGGATATATTTCCACAAGCCCCACCCGCTGATTGAGTCCGCCCTCAATGACCTCGACGCCTGGAAACTCGTTCTCCCCGCAGGAGCGTGTGCCCGTGCCCTCAGCGATGCGCACGATATCCCGTAAGCCGGCCATTTAGTAGTGGATAAGACGTATCACCGTCTCATCCAAGACCTCTATTGGCCTGGTGTTTACCAGGACGTCACTACTTTCGTCGCACGCTGTCCCGCCTGTCCGAAGCAAAAAGTTTCTCAGCAGGCTCCGGCCGGACACATGCGCGAAAGAACCACGGAAGGCCCCTGGATGACGGTCAGTTCTGACGTCATGGGACCGTCCCCCCCCCCCAGCAAGCGTCAAAACCAGTTCGTAGTGGTTTTTCAGGATATGTTTACTAAATATGTGGAAGTGAAACCCCTTCGAGTGGCTACAGGTGCCGCCATAATGGCCACCTTCAATAGCCTAGTTATTAATCGATGGGGTTGCCCAAGATATTTTCTTTCAGACAATGCCAAGGAGTACGATAATACATACGTGCAGACCCACCTGAAACAGTTAGGCATAACCCCTGCTTGCACCCCCCCGTATCACGCCCAAGCGAACCCAGTCGAGAGGGTTAACCGGACCCTCAAAACGATGATGTGTACCTTCGTGTCACACGACCATCGCGACTGGGACGTACACCTAGAAGAACTGACGTTCGCCCTGAATACGGCTGTCCAGTCGTCCACACTGATAGAAATTTCGGCACTCAGCGCTTAGAACGTACGTCCCGACGCAGCGGTTAGAACAAGTTTACGGCGCACTCCTTTGCAACTCCGAGCGTGCGCCTTAGATAGCATTCGAAGGCCTGCGTCTTGATTTTCATAGCTCAGAGCTATGAAAATCAACACGCAGAGCTCAGAATGCGATCATATGAATAAGCAATAGATCGCAAGGCGTGGGGCTCTGAATTCACGTGTCTTGAGCTTGCTGATACACTACAGACGTATATCTGGGCGAATCTCCGTTTTCTTATGCAATATAAACTAAATAACTTAAAACTGTATTTTCATGTGAGAATATATCAAAGGAAATTCCTGTGTTCAAATAATTTCGTTATAAAAATAACTTATATATTTATTTTAAAATTTTAAACGTACCTATTGACTTATGTCACTTCAATGATTTTCTTTATATTAAATTGTGTACAAATAATAAACATATAAACAAATATAATATTTTTCTAGATGACGGTTTCAAAATGGCGGCTTAAAGGATTGTGCTTTTTATGGTTTTATAAATTCCATTTTTTTAAACTTTCCTTGCGCATTCCGGGAGATAAAATACCGGGTGGAAATAGTACTTTTAGCGTCCGCATAAAACTCACGTTCGCATAAAAAACATTTTTGCACATGTGCCGAACAATATTTTTTATGGAAGTATGTGTAAAATGCGTCAGAAAAAAGTCAGAAATGTGTACTACTAGTATTTAACGCATACTGTCACAAAAAAAATTGATTACTTTTTCCTTAATATTTCTTAATCTTAGTAGCACAATATTAACATCGTATTTTATAAATATTCTTTAAATTAACAGTACTTTATAGATCTTATGACACACATTTTAGCCTTGAATTTATAAAAAAAAAGAGCGGTGAAGTAAAACCATTGCTAAATTTTAATAAGGAATATATAAAAGCATCGAAATTTGATGAATGTAATTTAATTAATTTACTTTAATAATGGAAATAAATCAATGTTTTAAAATAAACAGAAGTGTGAGGTTATATTGACAATGATTCAAGAAAACGAAGGAAAAGCAAACAAATGAAAAAATAGGTGATAGAATCGAATATAATATTAGTTTAAAAGTATTAAATATATGAAATGTAAATTCGAAAAGTCTTTTCTGTCATAACTGGATGGTCGGTTAGTTACCGGGCAGAGAGCATTTTCATGTACCAATACATAGCCACTTGATTACTTTTTATAATGTGATGATAAATTCAGATTTTCAACTAACAATTTCATTCTCAACACTTTTAACTTTCTACTTGTATAAATATTTTGATGTTTACAGTATTACTGACAAAATTATTGCCTTAACAAGTATCGCATATTTCATAGCTCACTCAGGAACCTGGAAGTTGTCAGTAAGTGAGATATTTACCTTAACGAATGTCCGCAATAATGTAATACTCAAATTATATTCTGAGAATTCAGTAATAATTCTTTTTGAAATAATAATAATGTTAGGAAACAGATTTAAGATTATTATATATATTATGATAAATTAAAAAGTATTAAAAAGCCTTCTTTCAAGCATTTTTGAAAATAACACTTAAAAAAGAAGTCTTTTGTAACTCTTAACAAATTGCGATATAGTGGACATTCGTTACATCTCTTAGCAATTATAAAGAATTGTTTTTGAATTCTGCACAAAAAACTGAACAAAAAAGAATTTCAAAAGAATTCTTTTTAATTGAAGAAAAACGCCTTTTTCGTGCATGTGTTATATAAAATATGTTCACTTTCTTAATAAACAATTGAATATGTTTATTTTCAGTTTAATTCGAATATTTTAGATTAGGAACTGACGTTATCGACGGGGTGGGTTTAGGAACCCCTTAAAAACTTTTAAAATTCTACAGACATCTGAATCTAAATGTACTACATATGTTATATCGTTTTCACTGCGTGTGAATTTAAAAGTAATAAATCCGAAAATACAAGAAGTAATACATACATTTCAATCCATAAAAAGTGTTGCCAATATTACGAATACATTTCAATGCAAATATATAAAATATAAAATCTTTGGGTTAAATATTATCATCATTTAATGAATACATTTGAATATAAATGTTATTAAATGTAAAAAAGCATAGAAAGAATATATATTTGGATCTGCAAATGTTGCCAACGTTATGAACCCATTTCAAAGTCGTAATTCTACGAGATCGATTACAAATCAATTATAATTTACAACTGTTTCAATCTTTCTTTATGTATTTTGAAGCGTTTTTACAAACTTATATCGAATTATTTTTAAAGATATAGCATGCTTGTAGCTTTAATGAAATTATTTTTTGTTTATATGTATACGCGGGCTTAGAGGTCCCAGCGCCTCCTTCTGAGAACCACGCCGATACGTTTAGATCCAAGTCATAGCGCTGGGTCTCGATTTTCACACCTCTGAGCTGTGAAAATCCGAGCGCTGCGATTGGATCATCGGTCTTAGCCTAACCCTGTGAGTTTCTAACCGATAAGTATAGAAAGTCAAGGCGCATTGCCTCGAACACCCTTCATAGCCGTAGATAAGGAGAGCGTCTAAACGCTGACTGCGGAAATTTCTATCAGTGCACGAAAATGACCCCCGCGTTTCTGAATTTCGGCCGCAATCCAGTAGCCATTAGAAATCTACGTACCGATCTTCCCCCTTCCCCACTTACACTACCCAAGGATCCTAAATTCTGGCATGATCGAATGAGGAGGCTACCTCTCATTCACGACTGGGTACATCGCAACCTGGAGCGCGCCGCGACGCGCCAAGCCACTATAATCGCTCCCATCGTGAGGTAGAATACAAGGTGGGCAATTTAGTGCTACGACGCATACGGGTCCTATCGTCGGGAGCTCAAAATTTTGCGGCTAAACTTGCGCCCAAATTCAGTGGCCCGCATAGAATAGTACGAGTAATATCCCCCGTCGTTTTCGAACTGAGCGACCCGGATAGTCGTCGAAACCCAAGGGCGCATATCAAGGACCTGAAACCCTATCGCGCCCCCGACGCCGAGGAGAGTTCGAGAAGCGAATCAATCGCTCCAACCCCGATACCCGAAAACCCTACGGACCCTCGATTAAAAATGAGGAGTCCGGACTCGTTAGGAGAGGAACCATTGCCACGTCGCCGTGGCCGGCCATCGAAACAGCCCCGACCGGACATCCAAGGTCCGAACGAGCGTACCCCCATGCCACGCCGCAGCGAGGTTCCCCGAGTGATAAGGCCAGTGGAGACGACTAAAGCGACCCCACCCCGTAGGCGCCCGGGTCGTCCACGCAAGACGTCAGCGCCGCATGTCTCCTTTTCGCCGGCGCACCCGTGCGGAAGACGTCCCGGTCTACGTCTCCGAAGAGTCTAGATGCTACACTGGTACCTCTATTGTTGAGGGACCACCACCTCCCCCCCACCTTTATCTATATTATTTTTTTTTTGTTGTTTTGCTGTTGCTGTGTATGGGTCAATTGATGTCAAACTGTGTATTGTCTTACTAATTATGCTTTCACTCTGTTAGTAGGTTATATTATTGGGATAAAAAAGGATAAGGTTGGCCCAACTCTTAAAGTAGACCCAACCAATGTAGGGTAATCCCCCTTTTGTTACAGGTACCAAACCGCAAAATGGTGAAGGTGGCACCGGGAAAGAAGAAGACCCGTTGGGCGAGGGTGCCCTGCGTCCGCTCCAGGGGAGCCACGTCGTCGCCACCACCGACGCTGGAGCCAGCAACACCGGTACCGTCATTCACCCCTGCGGAATTTCCGGCGCTGCCGACCATCCGCCCCCTGCCCCAGCAGGCGGAGGCCGGGCAGGTGGTGTTCGCGCGGCCAACCGCCGACCACCCGATTCCCCCGTGCCATGCTGGCCTGAGACCCCTGCAGTTGGGGACGGCGACAGAGGAGTCGGAAGACCCGTCGGGGCAACCGCGCCTCCGCCGCCCCTATGAGGCCCCCGGACAGCCCCCGCCCCCGGACTCGGACCACTCCTCCCCGGAGGAGATGGAGGAGGACGGAGACGGTGCCGCGCAGCCCTCCATCGGGCAACCGGGGGAGAACCTCCTCCTTCGCCCCCCTTCTCTCCCCTCCCAGTCGCTAGTCCCAATAGAGGACTTTTGCTCCTTGGTCTGGGAGGAGGAGCGGAGGGGTAGGCGGGGGGAGTGCTTGAGGGGACCCCTCGAGGTGCCAAACCCGCAACCGTGGGCCCCCCCGCCGGTGCGGGAATATGTTTGGGCCCACCCGGCACAGCCGCCCCCCCCTCTCCACCCTTCGATTTGTGAGGGCCGAGTCCCTCCCGGGAACCCCACCGACCCGCAACACGGACATCGCGGAACCGGTGTGCGAGGAACCCCGCCGTCGTCGACGACGCTGACGAACCGCACCCGGCCGCTCCACGGGGTAGCCCATCGCGACCCCTCGCGACAACCTGGGGTCAGCCGGCCGCAGCGACCGGATTCCCCGGTCCTAATAGAAATCGCCTCAGACCGGGCAATACTAATTCGCGTGGTGTCGGTAACCCCCGGGAGGACGGCCGCGGTGACGCAGCCGCCACCCCTGATGTCCCTGCCACCCCCCCTCATGGCACCGCTAGTTCCGGTAGCGGATCTCGGGGGACATACCCTCACCAGGGCCGGTCCGGGACCGTTACGGGTCACCCCCGCTGAGCGCCGCTGCTGGAATTGTGGCCAGCGATGTCACCTGGCGCATAGCTGTTACCGGCGACTACTGGGGGGGAAGGAGGTCTCGCGACGAAGGGGGCCGTTAACCCCAATCGCCGGGGGCACCCGGCCCGGTAGCGGGTAGCGTAGCCTCCTCCTCCCCATCCCGGTATCAGGGACGTGCCGGTGTCGTGTGCGTGACCTGTGCGTGCTGTCCCTTACGATGATGTTGTCCTTCGCGAATTATTGTTACCCTCGGCTATGCACATGCCAGAGTGCAATAAAGTAATGAGCTAAAGTCAAGTCGCGCTAAACCGTGTAGTAATTGGTGAGTTCGTCCTTCGAGAGATGTCACGCAATCCGGGTCCATAGAGTTAAATCATGCTAATTTTCTCCCACCGTAGGTTTGTTTTAGTGGTCCGTCGCGAATGCCACCGACCTAAGTACTTCAGGACACGTTGCAATAAGTCGCCAAGTCGGGACTTAGTACGTTGAAGTCCAAGGCGAGTTGAGTCTTCGTCGCCGTCGCCCCGTTGCGATTCAGTTGGCCCAAATACTAAAGAAACCTCCCCCCCCCCCCCCCCCCCCCCCGAGAACCCGAACGTCGACATATGACAAACAGTACCCAAGGGGTACTGGAGTCAGGCCCGGGGGTTTGTGACTATACCCGTCACAGATCGACACGCGTACCGAACCCCGCGCCATCTATTGAGGCCGGGCGTAACCCCACCACGAAGTCCCCCCCTCCCGGAGGAGAAACGGTTCTTTTTACCGGAGCGCGCCTCCACTCGTCCTCCCCCACAGGTCGTGCCGTAGTGCGCCTCGAGAGTTCCCGAGTAACGGGCCTCGGCCGCCGCCGCCGACCTCTCTCTATCCCTCCCTAGCGCTCTCTCTCTCTCAAAATAGCGACAGCTAGCCCGAGACGATACGGGGACGCACGAAGCACTTGTCAGCGCTCCGTGTCGTCCCCTCCCACCACGAAGACCCCGAGGACGGTGCTCGTCATCGCCCCGACGAGTACGTCCCCCAACTAGGACCCCCGGACGAACCCCTCTCTCGCGCCGATCGCTCGAGCGCGCACGCGCCGGCCCGACGGCGCACCGCTGGAGAAGAGAGGAAGAAGGCAGGCAATATGAGTGAAGCTCTGTATGCGAGAATACGCTAGTTCGCGCCGAGTGCCCATACGAAGTTTTGGCCGGAATCGTCATCGCCGTGTTGGACGAAATCGAGTTGGTGCCCTCACCGCCGTAATAGAAGAGTACATCGAGTTTGGCGTCCTCATCACCGTGCTGACCCCCCGGAACCAAGGAGGAATAGAGGAGCCGTCCATCATCACCAGTGAGTAGCCTTTTTGGTTTTTATACGTGCTCCATAGACCCCTCGCGAATGTTAGTCTTTGTGTGTTTGTTCCCGGTCATTTTCCAAAGAAGTTCCGTCGTCGCGAGGTTGGAACCCGCGCCCCCGTCCCCCTTTTGTAGTTCGTGGTAAAAGCAAAGATCTGCCTTGTCCTTATAAGGGCGAGGTTATAATTGCAATTACAAACTTCTCATACGATATATGTTATACTTGTGAGTTAATTTATTAAAAATCACGTAATATACAATTCATACTTTAAAAAAATAATTTTCAATATACGAGTAAGTAATATATTCATATTTATTCATTATATTATTTTAAAAAGAATTGCTTAATAATTAAATAAAAAAATTAAAATAATTAAAAAAAAATGTTTTATCAAAAGTATTGAAGTTGTTAAAAATTATTAATTTTACAATTATTGAAAAAAAAATATATATATACACAACAAGATAGAATAAAAGAACTCGTCACGCTCGAGATTCGAACTCGCGACGTCAATATTAGAAGTCTGGCGCTCTACCCACTGCGCCACCGCCTGACGGTACAACGCGCAAAGAAAGCTCAGAGGAGCTCGTATTTCTTCAGACACCACTCGATTCGTCCGGCAAAATCGAGAAAACCCATTTCTCAACCAATTAGCCACGAAGTTTTTAAGTTGGCTTAGATTGATGCGTATCACTGCGTATGTAATGAGAATTGCCCCGCCGCGACGTCTCAATGTTAGTGTCACGTTCCACGTAACATGTCAACAATTAATAAAACTGTTTAATATAATTTTTATAAATCTTATACGTTTAAAAATTATTTCCAATAAAGCAAGCTACGTACGCGTAAAAAAATGCGTAATCGAAGGCGTAATGTAATCCTTTGATAAGGAAGCACCAACATAGCGTTCCTATGTGCATACAATTTACTTTTATTGATTATTTCGTATTTATAAATCAACCAATGAAAAGTAAAATACATGTAGATGTTGATTTCCTAATTGTCAAAACATTTTTATACATTGATATACGACTATTTTTATTCTTAAAACATTAAAATGCATCACCCAAAGAAATTATAAATAAACAATATATTCCTTATAACAAATGGGAAATTAATATTTTTATTGTTGATAATGATCATTCATACGAAATAATTATTAATAATTGTATTAATATATATATATAAAAGAAGGAAATCTTACAGCCATATCAACAAACAATCTCAAAAAATAATGTAAAATTATATTATTCATAATTTATAATCTCAGGAAAATTTAAGAATCAAATGCATCAGTAATATTAGTATCATGACTAATAAAAATTATATTAAATGTAATTATTGTAAAGTTATACAAAAATTTATGAAACTATAATTGTAAATGATTAAATTTCAAAATTATTCCGAATCTTTATATATCAAACAAATGTAAAATTCTTAAGCTTAGTCATTTTATTTAAATAACTTCAGTTCTATAAATGCTAGAACTTTCATTCATTTTTGTATTAACTGATACGAAACAATTGTAAAACAATCAACCAAAATATTAAGAGAAAATTTATTGCAACATCAAGAATTTCAATATTAGCAGAAAAACGTTCACAAATTGTCACTTGATCTACCCTCCTCGAACCAGACACCCTCGCTTCCCAGTCCGAAGCTTTTCCTCGGTGGGGCAGGCAGTATAAATAAACCTATGGACACGCTGGAAAGACAGACTTAATTGTTTTCTCACTTAAGGTGCAGCGAAACAGTTAAAAATCTCAAAACAGTTCTCTCACTTTGGTGCAGCGGAACTTTCACATCATTCTCAGTTCTCTCACTTTGGTGCAGCAGAACCATCATCATCATCATTCACAGTTCCCTCGCTTTTGGTGCAGCGGAACTTTGATCATCATCATTCACAGTTCCCTCGCTTTTGGTGCTGCAGAACTGATCACTAGCTAAAACATCAACATCAGCCACCAAGCGGAATTGTTCTAATTACGCATATTCAATCAACGCCAGATTTTGTAAAAAGTGAGTATTAATAAAACCTGTAAACCCTTCTTTAATAACAACCTTTCCCTAAAACAAATTAAAACCCTCCGAAAAAATGAATCATTTATTGATGCTTAGGCATTAATTTTATTTTGATAATTTAAATTTTGTTTGAGACGAACGTATTAATCCCTTTATATATAACATTTTCTTTTAATTATTAAATAAAGGAAGAAAGGGATAATACCTTAGGGACAATATTTTTTTCTTTAGTAATCGTAGTGAGTTGACTAACATCTTGGTGTTAGCCGACAGACTAGGATTAATAGGGACAGTTAGGTATTTAAATAGTTCTTATCTTCTTATTTATTTTAATAAAAAATGTATTATCCCCAATTACATATAAAAATATATAAATAAATATAAAACAATTTCCTTATTACTTAAATTTTTCCTCCACTAACACTTACCCAAAAATCATCATAGCGGTTATTAACTATTCTATTTTTGTCATTGTTATAGTAAAATCCAAATGTCCACCTGAGCCATCCACCGGGAAACTAACTGTGTATTTACCACTCCAACATCCATTTCTGTATCCAATTTAATAATTTATTGTAAATTAATAAATAAATAAATGAAATAAGATTAAGATTAGTCCATTAAATTTTGGTTACATTTATCTATCCATTCTTCTCAACACAGTAGCCCTCGTTCGCCAAAAGAACTTTAGGATTAACCAGTTGGTTAATTCGACCCCTTGCTTGATCGAAGGTAAGTTTTACTAATTTCGGTCATAACATTAGGATATAAAGGGAAATTAAAAATTAGGAAGTAAATTTATAATATATGATATCAATATTTACTGTATGCATGTTTCTGTGTGGACGATGCGTGATGCGATTGCGCATGTTAGCGATTTCAAATTAATGGGAATTCTACACTGAAAAAACTGCAGGCGATGTGTTGAACTAAATACAGTACAAAACGTATCCATGCATTTCGTACGACGTCTACATTATATTTGGGCTAATCATTAGCCCAAAAGTCAGGCGAACGTCTGTGTTAAATTGCGAGCGAGCAGATATGCTGAGAAGAGTGTAGATGCCCGCCTGTCCATAATCCATATCGTACAACCGGCTTACTATACATATAGGAATTAAATTACAAGAAAGGGGACTAATTATTCATTTTACTGAAGAAAAACAATATACCATATAAAGGGTCGATAACTTTTAGGAATTTTATTTTAATTCATTTCACACAAATGGCTTTAACCCCAAATAACTAATTAAATCCTGACAAAATATTTTTCTACCCCCTATGTAGTTTACGATCATTTCTACAAAATGGCAGTGTCCAGGTGTTTAGGGTCGCCGATTGCGAGGTCTAAGTGACGCGCTCCGTTATTTTTGATCATTTCTGCCAAAAGCCAGTGTCCATTTCTTGTATTTGTTATAAACTTACCTCAGTTGAGAATTCTGAGAGAAGCAACAAAGAGATTTCTTTATAAAGACATATTTCAGAATAAAAATTAAGTCATAGTGAAATGAAAATAAAGAAAATACATTTAAAATAGAATAAAAATAAGAATACATGCATGTATAGTCAGGTTAAAACAATTTACTTAAATAATATGTAGAAAGCATATGGTTTTATAAAAATGTATTTTAAAATTACAGGATGTATCGAGTACATATGAAATGTGTATTTCCATTTTTAATGGATATACAAGGAGAAACGTTTGGTAAATCCTTAAAATTATACAATGTAAGTTTTTTATATTCGTTCTGAATAATGTATGCGTGATAATGTCGGTCGAAAGTTATTTCTTTGAAAACTTTTACAAGAAAATATATTTCCTCTTTTTGCGAACAAATTTCAATAATTTCGCCGAATTCATTTTCGCTGTCAGTCATATCAGTTACAATGAATGTACCTGTTTTGAACATAATGCCCGAAATGTTGACTGTTTTATAAAGTTTTGGACATTTTAATTGAGGAAATCTAGATATGTAATGTAAATCAACATCGATTGTAACTGGTATACCAAAAATAATGTTTTCTTCACATTCCATAGTGTGATACATTTGGCACATTTTCAATTTTTGTTTCATTGCTATTGTATGCAATAAATTTTTCCTACAACTCGTTGATTGCACGTTACCTTTCACTTCCCGGTGTCGTGATTCATATCTCATACTCCAAAAATTAATTAATGGACCATTTTCCAATAAGATTCTCGGGTAATGCACCAGATTATGAAACTTTGGTTTTAAGTTTCCAAACATTTTCAAATAAAGTGCATTATGATTTTCGATTAATTTTTTCAATACTTTTGCATCGGATCTAACAATTCTCGGCGACATTAAGATGTCTACAATTTGACGCAAATAAATATATAGTTGCCAACATTCATCATTTTCTGGTATTATGTCTCCAATTATCACACTAAAACATCGCATAAGGCCAAGCATTTAAGATGCCGACATTTTAATGCTTAATTTCCTCTTTAATCTTTGAAGTGATATTAATGGTGGAGTATTACAATTTTGTATTTCAGCGAATGGAAAATTTTGTATGCGAGCACTTAAATCTCCGAGTTTTACATATTTTTGTTCAAACACATACTTATATATAATTTCGGTCATAACATAGATACAGACGCCTTCTAAAACGTCGTGCATCATATCTACGCAAACATTTTCAGTAACGTGAAAGTCATCAATTCTGTGGAACGCACATTGTTCTTTAATCCCGCTTTTTGACACATTCAATTCTTTTATGTCTTCGGCATAATTTTCTCGAGTTCTTAGCAATGACTTATCTTCCGTTGTCATGATTGCAGATTGTTCGGATGATGCTTTACATACCCGACATGAATAATTTGCATTGAAAGACTCTGTGAAACCTAAAATTCCATTGAGACCGAGATTATCGCCAAGAACCAATGCTAACGCAAACTTAATCTGTTTGGAGGTTCCACTTGTACGAATCGTTAGTCCGATGTTTCGGAGAACCCGAAAATCTTCAATCAAAGTTTGAAATGTCTTTTCGTTTGTAGTCCGCTTTTTATCATCGGCGTGTACTAGCAAAGTGAAAATGATGCTATTCAACTTGGATACTAAATGCGGTGGAAGACATGCAATTGATGTATATACAGCGCCGAACTTGTTCACGCCAGCATGGCTACCTAAAGGATCTCCAGTTTCCAACTCGTCCCAAAACATATATAAGGGCAAAATGAGATCATCATTATTTTTGGCATATTTTTTTCTCCACATGTCACCTTGAATAATGTTAGTTATTATATCCGAGTCTGATCGCAATTCTTTCTCATATTCAATAATTTTTTCTAACATTCCCGGTATTTCTAAAAATAACTGTAGTGATTTCATTAAAGGAACGTATACTTCGTACATATTACATGGCATATACCGCAGATCAGTACCTACTATTTTTTCAGTAAAAGTCATTCCTATTTCCAACATTTTGTGATCTATAAATCCTCTCTCTCGTAAAATTTGAAATCGTTTATACTCGGTGCTTACATCTTCAAAAATGCCACTAAAATTTTGAAAGCATTTTTTTATTTCCTCGATGCAAGATTCCGCAACATTTTGTTTCTTTAAAATTAATATCACTTCATTTTTAATTGATTCTAGATAAATGTTAATAATAAAATTGCGTATAAATTCTACTACATCTTGAATCAGTTTTCGAGGAAAGTTGGACTGTCCGTATAACATTAAAATAAATGTTAAAATATGGTTAAATAAATTTTTATAATCCATATTGAAAGATTAAATTTTTTAATTCAAAGTAGTTTTAAACGCACGCAGATGCAGAATATCACAAATTAACAACTTTCGTAAAAACAAAAATTATGGTAATTTCTTAATCTCGACGCAGAGTTTGCTGGCTGCAGCAAAGCATTTAACCGGAGTAAGTTCATATACAGATTGCTGTAAAAATGTCCACACGTAGTCACACACGAACGGACATCTTCGAACAGCTAATAAACACTTAAAACAAACTTCTATAGCCTTTTCTACATTCGTATAAAAATATTTGTCTGTCTTTAGTACAACATATGCTATATGGTTCTCAACAGTACCGCACATAACCACATACGGTAAAATGGGTTGCTCGTGACTTGTGAGCCACACTTCGTATTCTTGAATCTTCAAATCAATGTCTACATTCTCCTGAAATAATGAGGAATTTTATATATATATAAACAGCTGAACATACAACTATAAAAATGTACTTTACTTTTACTTGCAGTACGAAACTCTTAGATATGTCTTCTTTTCCTATCGTCACTGCAGCTGGTGTAGTTTTCTTTTTCAATTTAACTGATTTCACTACCGTCATACACAGTGGAAGTACCAACAATCCTAATACACTGATATGCGTTTCTGGAAGAAATGTAACATATAGTAAAAATGTAATAAATTAAGAGCATGCACGGGCAAATACTGCATAAGAAAGAATACCTTCAGAGATTAAATCAGCGTGAATTTGCATAAACTCCTTTACTTCCTTAATTCTTGATTTTTTACAAGTGGAAATTATTTTTGAGGCTACATCAGGCCAAGTACTCGAAAACGCCGATGTCGAAGTCGTTACTCCTTGTTCAATGTGTTCGTGAATTATTTTATTGAAGTCGGATTCCAACTGTAATTATGTTAAGTAAAATTTTTTAAATCAGAATTAAAATTTCAATGACAAAAATATATCAATAATGAGGTTTGAATTGTCCATTCGTCACAATTCATTTTGTTTAACGCATTGAAAATTAATCTTTGAAAAATTGTATCTATAATTACACTTAAAATGTTAATATTATTGCTTACAAAGGAATAAAAAGAATACTTCAATTATTATCAATAAGTATTCAGATTACATCTTTTATTTAGAATAAAATCATTTTTGTAAAAAATTATAAGTAATATTTGAAAATCATGTATTTTTAGCAATTACTGGATTGTCTTTTTAGAGCCAGATTCTGAATATAACTTTAGTCAGCAAAATTACAGAGAGCCTTTTACAAAAAACGAAAAAAATACGGTGTCAATAAAAAAAATATTTTAGTCCTACAAATGAATTAAAACTGTAATAAATTAATCCTAAAAGCAAGTTGTTAAATAACAGATTATTTTTCATGAAAAATATTGCTTTCTTTTTAGAAATATATCATGATTAATATAATTTAAGAACTCACATATCAAAAGAATTTTTTTGTTAAACCCGGTTTTCGGGTCGCACCATTTTAATTTTTTTTTTTAATGCAATGAAAAGGATTGAAATATTATTTAATTCTTTTCAATAAATATATATTTTTTACTACACATGGTTATCACTTTAGGAATTTTTACCAGAGTAACTCCGAGAGGACTCGCTATGCAGGGAAAACTTGCAAAATAGCTTTCCAACGAAATATCCGCTTTCTTTTGAACTGCAACTAGTAGTTTTGTCCTTTCCTCGTAACTGGACTCCCATTGACAAATTACATCTTTTGACGAGTATCTTTCAATATCAGGATTGATTATACAGTCGAATTGGCTTCCTATTTATATATAAAAATGTAAATATAAGGATAAATTGTAAATATTTTTTTTTTGTTCTTACATCTTGCCTTACAGAGATGAAAAAATTATTAGTGTGCATTTCTGTGCTATAGATTATAACTTTCCAAGCACATTTGCAAGCAGAAAATAGAAAAAATAAATTTTGGCCAATGTCTTTAAGTTTTAAACAATTTAAAGACATTTTGTACCGTCAATGCTGTTTTCGTTCTCAAAATTATCGTTTTCTTCATTATTCGTTTCGTTTAGTAGATTCGCTGTACGTAACAGTTTACGTAAATATTTGTAATGGGTGTAGAGAGAACCTCGAGCACCAATGGTATGTCTTCCAGACCCTTTTAAATGCGGCTTATACAATAAGTCCTCATCTTCGGAAGGAAACAATTCCTTAATCTGATCTCTCAATTTTATAAATTGAGAAGGTTTAATCCTATCCGAGCAAAATAATTTAATTAATTTACTAAATACTTGATTAAAAGTCCCTAACAAAAATTATGATGAAACTTTTACTCACTTATAACTGGAATGTACTTCAAATTCGCGAAAAATTAATAAATCATGTAATTTATTGTAATCAATGCTTTTATTCTTGTTTACATATGTTCCAAGTATAATTTTTCCTTGCAGGCTGCTATTTAAAAAATGGAAAAGATCATTCTCTTTGAATACGAATTTTTCTAAAAAATACATACAATAAAGTCCAGGTATTAAAATAAAATCTACATGTAACTGAAATAACATGCTCTATAAATATTACCTATCGTAACAAGCGATGCTTCGTTAACAGGTAAAGTCGAAGTTTCATTCGAAAAATATGCAGTACAATTCTTTTAAACGATCCTGTTACATTTTCAACTATTTCTGTTCCTTCTGTTATTATTACATTCTCAGATATTGGATAATCTTTTACAAAACGCTCTTTTTCAGAATTGAACTTTAATAGGACTTTTACAATTAAATCTATTGATTGACCTTTCAATATAGACATTACATTGTCATCATTGAGAGCAAAAAAGCTGTTGTCATTTATACCATTTGCTGCATGTAAAAATAAATAAATGTAAAGAAAATAGTTATGATACGTATAGGTTATGTACGATAATTACTTACATTTGAAGAGGACACACATTTGTGACAAATCCAATTCGTTAAAGAATTGTTCCATGCTGCACTTTTTCACTTGCGAATATCAGGTGATAAAAAGAATTTTTCCGTAAACAACATCAAAATGCTTGTCTCTGTCTTAATGATCACGCGCGGCGATACGAAATGCACGTGCACTATGCAACAGCAGGGTACATACGTTGAGCTTTGGGGTATGATTCAACTCCAATCGAACGCAACCAATCACTCCAGTGTAAGGTGTGCACGGTTTTCCACATTTGGGGCAGATGTTATTTCGCGTAAGGCAACAGCGCTTCTTCTTTACCGGCCGTATGCTTACTGACAATTTCGGCTACACGTTAACCCGCTGTGGGTCAACGGTTAGCCCAAACCGGGGAAGCATTCGACTCAAAGCGATGCCGCGCATCTCGCCGCCATTTTGTGTACCATGTGTATCTTACGGGCCAACATATGTCCTGCAGTTTTTTCAGTGTAACAGTCTCTCAAGTTGTGCGTTCAAGTAACCAAGAGCGTCCCGCATGGAAAAATATATATATCCGAAAGATATATCCTGAGATTTATCCTGGAAATATGCGATATATATATCTAACTTGTAAAATTTACGCCTCGTCCGCCTCTACTTGATCGATTTTTCGCCGGACAGAAGTCCGGGAATAAACACTTTCCGACCATACTGTAGCTTAATGCTTTTAACGGTAGATTAATTACGGTTATATTAATACCCTCTATTAGTTAAAACTGGTAGAAATTATTTTTACAAAAGTTATGGACTTGTAAAATTTACGCCTCGTCCGCCTCTACTTGATCGATTTTTCGCCGGACAGAAGTTCGGGAATAAACACTTTCCGACCATACTGTAGCTTAATGCTTTTAACGGTAGATTAATTGCGGTTATATTAATACCCTCTATTAGTTAAAACTGGTAGAAATTATTTTTACAAAAGTTATGGACTTGTAAAATTTACGCCTCGTCCGCCTCTACTTGATCGATTTTTCGCTGGACAGAAGTTCGGGAATAAACACTTTCCGACCATACTGTAGCTTAATGCTTTTAACGGTAGATTAATTGCGGTTATATTAATACCCTCTATTAGTTAAAACTGGTAGAAATTATTTTTACAAAAGTTATGGACTTGTAAAATTTACGCCTCGTCCGCCTCTACTTGATCGATTTTTCGCCGGACAGAAGTCCGGGAATAAACACTTTCCGACCATACTGTAGCTTAATGCTTTTAACGGTAGATTAATTACGGTTATATTAATACCCTCTATTAGTTAAAACTGGTAGAAATTATTTTTACAAAAGTTATGGACTTGTAAAATTTACGCCTCGTCCGCCTCTACTTGATCGATTTTTCGCCGGACAGAAGTCCAGGAATAAACACTTTCCGACCATACTGTAGCTTAATGCTTTTAACGGTAGATTAATACCCTCTATTAGTTAAAACTGGTAGAAATTATTTTTACAAAAGTTATGGACTTGTAAAATTTACGCCTCGTCCGCCTCTACTTGATCGATTTTTCGCCGGACACAAGTTCGGAAATAAACACTTTCCGACCATACTGTAGATTAATGCTTTTAACCGTAGATTAATTACGGTTATATTAATACCCTCTATTAGTTAAAACTGGTAGAAATTATTTTTACAAAAGTTATGGACTTGTAAAATTTACGCCTCGTCCGCCTCTACTTGATCGATTTTTCGCCGGACAGAAGTCCGGGAATAAACACTTTCCGACCATACTGTAGCTTAATGCTTTTAACGGTAGATTAATTACGGTTATATTAATACCCTCTATTAGTTAAAACTGGTAGAAATTATTTTTACAAAAGTTATGGACTTGTAAAATTTACGTTTCATCCGCCCGGACTTGAGCGATTTTTCGACGGAATGTAATTCGTCTGTAATCGATTTTGGACTCATGTAAACCTTTTATCCTTTGTAGGAAGTTATTTTTTTGCTATTTTAGATTGTTTAAACATTAAAAAAAAAAAAAAAAAAATTTCGATCATTGATCGATCAAAACTTCAATATGCTTAAATATCAAACAATACAATCCATAAAGACGAAATTAATAAACAAATAACAGAGCAAGTAAACAGCGGAATAATAAAACCATCAAAATCGCCGTATAATACACCACTGTGGATAGTACCGACGAAACCCGACTCACAAGGAAATAAAATATGGAGAATGGTTCTAGATTTCAGAAAATTAAATGAAAAGTCAATAGGAGATTCATACCCAATACCAAACATAATTGATATCCTAGATCAATTAGGAGGTGCTATGTATTTCTCAGTATTTGACCTCGCATCAGGCTTTTTACAAATAAAAATGGATGAAAGAGACTCACAGAAAACAGCATTTTCAACGCCACATGGGCACTATGAATTTGACCGCATGCCATTCGGTCTCGAAAACGCACCCGCTACATTTCAACGGCTCATGGACATCGTATTATCAGGATTACAAGGAAACGAACTGTTTGTTTATTTAGACGATATAGTCATATATGCTTCATCTTTACAACAACACGAAATTAAATGCGAAAAACTTATGAACAGATTAAGAGAAGCTAATCTGAAATTACAACCAGATAAATGCGAATTTTTAAGAAAAGAAGTTTGTTACCTTGGTCATATAATCAGTAAGGACGGTCTTAAACCTGACCCAAATAAAATCAACTGTGTTCAAAAATTTCCAATACCCAAAAATCAAAAGAATGTTAGACAATTCTTAGGACTCGCAGGATATTACAGAAGATTTATTGAAAATTTTTCTAAAATAGCTAAACCATTATCAAATCTCCTAAAAGATAACACGCCTTTTATCTGGGGACCAGAGGAAAACAATGCATTCAATATACTACGTGAGAAATTATGTAACGCTCCAATCTCACTATACCCAAACTTTGACGAACCATTTATAATTACAACTGACGCATCTGGTTACGCGATAGGAGCCATACTTTCACAAGGAGAGATAGGCAAAGACAAACCCATTGCATATACATCTCGAGTATTAAATGAGCACGAAAAGAAATATGAAACATATGATAAAGAAGCATTAGCCATTTATTACGCAATTCTACACTTCAGACCTTATGTTTACGGAAGACACTTTACAGTAGTAACAGATCATAAACCCCTCACATCTTTTAAAACAAAAAAAGATCCAAACTCGAGAGTAGCAAAATGGATGTATAATTTATTAGAATATGAATTTGACGTAATCCATAAAGCAGGTAAATCAAATGTTAACGCAGATGCTTTATCCAGAAATCCTGTCGAAATTTTGAAAATGGAAGAAATAAAACAAACACAATTTACTAATAAAAAAATAACGAATATAATGAATAAAATGGGATGAAAAGGAACAGGCATGGGAAAATATAACCAAGGAATTAAAGAACCAATAAAAATAAAAACACAAACAAATAGAAAAGGATTAGGTTATAAAGGAAATGCTAATCAGTGGGATTGTTCAAATGAAAATAAAAACACTCAAATATTAAAACCAATAGAATTCATAAAAAGTAAAGAAATTTTAAATGAACAAAAATCTCTAAACACCGGAATATTACATAACCCTATTTATAACATAAAAATCCCTAGGGATAATAGTAAGATAAATTATACAGGACCACAATATAAATTACCAACAAATATATCATTTTGCCCTAAATGCAATAAATTAAGTCACACCGACGATGAATTTTTCTAAAATTTTTCAAAAATAAATCTCAAAACTCACACAAATAACATACCAGAAACAACTAACAAAGTAATATTTGCCGCACAAATACATGAAAATGAAAAACCTATATTACGAAGAAGTACACGAAAAACTCAACAACCACAAAGATTACAAATAAACAACAAAGCAAAAAGAATAGTAAACAAGAAATCTGAAGGAAGGAAAAAAGACAGGCCTCCTAAAAAGCAAAATCAACAACATTCAGAAATCAACTTTGAGGAGATAAAATACATAGACGAAGATAGCAATATCGTAACTGAAAATACAACTGACATATATTCAAATCATATATATTTTGAATCAGATGAAGAAGAAACAACTGAAAACCACAAAAATCTATTTATCAATGCCGATAAAGAGAGCGAATTAGACTCTGACGAGGATGACAACGAAGATAGTAACAAAAATAATGAACAAAATAGAAATAAAAGTATAATAGAAATTAAAAACCATTTATATATGCAGAAAGATAATTTAGCCTATTTTATAACTACGACGGGACAACCTTGTGATAAAGGAGCATCAGACTTAAAAATTAGAAATAAATTACCAAAATTTGACAATCTAGCACTAAATAAAGTCTCAGTTATTAAAACAAATAACAAATACCACTAACTGCATTACCGGTTGTTATAGATAAAGGAGAAAGCCAACTAACAATACAAAAAAATATTAAAACTCTTATTAAATTATTAAAAGAAGAAATTAATAAATTACAAATAAAAACAATCAGTTTTTCAAAAACAAATGAAATAGTAGGTGTAAAATGGGCTGATGTATTGAAAATAATAGAACACCAATTGAAGAATATGAATATACGAGTAATAATTTGCAATGGAAAAATAACATATGTAAATATCAAAGATAGAGAAGATATAGTCAAGGAATTACATTCAACACCATTAGGCGGTCATAAAGGATTAAATAAAACTTTAAAGAGAATTAAACAAAATTATTACTGGGAAAACATGAAATCAGACGTTGAAAAATTTATACAAACTTGTAAATCTTGTCAGTTAAAAAAATTAACTCGTTAAACTAAACAACCAATGGTCATATCAGATACACCAAAACAAGCAATAGAGAAAATAGCAATGGACATTGTAATACCAAACAATAAGACAGAAGAAGGTTATGAAAATATACTAACAATACAAGACAACTTAACAAAATACTTAATTGCAATACCATTAAAAAAAGCGACAGCCACTGATATTGCGGAAGCCCTAGTAAAAAGATTCATATGTATATTTGGAACCCCGAAAACTATATTAACAGATCAAGGAAAGAATTTCTTAAGTAAAATAATGAAAAAAATGGCGAAATTATTTAATATAAAACAATTAAAACTACAGCTTTTCACCCACAATCAAATGGTTCTTTAGAACGATCACATCACGTAATAAAAGAATATATAAAGCATTTTTCGGAAAAACATTCAGACTGGGACAAATGGTTAGAGTTAGCAACATTTTCTTACAATACTAGCGTCCACGAAGGTACAAAATATACCCCGTTTGAATTAATGTTTGGTAGAATTGCAAAATTACCATCAGCAAAACCAACAAATGACGACGTTCAACCTACCTACAATGATTATGTTCAAACCTTAGCCTCGAAACTTTATGATATACAAAAATATGCACAAGAAAATTTAAAAGCAGCTAAATTAAAATCGAAATATTATTACGATAGGCATATAAACCCATTAACTCTAAAAATAGGTGATGCAGTCTTTCTACAAAAAAATCATAAAACTAGTAAATTCGATGACGAATATCAAGGCCCTTTTGAAGCATTACAAGTTTTTGAGAATGGAAATGTAAAAATAAAGATAAAAAATGACGAAAAGGTAGTTCATGCGAATAGATTGAAATATTCAAAAATGCCGATTGAATAATGGTGATTTTTTGTCTTTCCTACAAAAAAAAAACAATGAAATAGTAAAACGGAAAATACCAGATACATGTTTCAGAATAAGACACGGAAGAATATTACGAACGGAATAAAGATAAAAATCAAGAATACAAAAACAAAAATGAAACATATACAAGTAATTTTGTTTCTAACATTAATCATCAAAATTACAAAAGCATTCATAGCTTTTGATTGTGGTGCAAAATCATCAAACATATCAACCATTTCATTACTCAACATGCAAGAATGTGAAATGGAAAATAAACATGTACAAGTAGAATCTATCAAAGCACAATTATTACAAATAAAAGAATATGATGAAATCGAAATTATACAATGCAAAATAGAGATAAATAGAGTAATACACTACTGTGGAATGAATTCCCATATAGATAGATAGATAGATATTTATTAATCCATATTCGAATAATATTCCTGAGGGTATAGTACACATAATACGTAATACATAATAAATTTACTGAAAGAAGAAAAAAGAAAAAAAATGTTAAATAGCGCTCATGCTTAATAGATATGTACCTTAACAGACGCAAAAAACGCAATAAACGCAATAAACGCAATACACGCAATAAACGCAATAAACGCAGTAAACGCAATAAACGGCATGCCGTAAGGCTAATACTCAAGAATAAATTTCCTCCTCACAAAACACGCTTTTACAAAAAGGAAAAGGGCTCTCAGAGCGGTCAGATCCACAGTTGTAAGCAGATAGGACATTATATTACTAGGCGAACGGTTCTGAGCTCTGAAATCCCTTCGCAAGCCTTCCCACGCAGGTCGAGAGATAGGACAGTCACTCAGTATGTGGGTGAGAGTTTCTCTCTCGCCCATATTACAAGCTTCACATAGTGCCAAAGGATTGTAGGTATACCACGAATTTCCGATACACAGCGACCGCGAAAAATCCGTGGCAGTTCGTAGCTGCACTTTTAGGCGAAGATAAGAAATCTGGCAACGAGTTGGATATAGACTGGCGAGACCGTCGGAAAACTTTCTATAAATAGGCATCTGAATCGACTCGGAGGAGTAGTAACGACGGAGGTCCTTGTATCGTAGATCCGTGGCATAACTCTCACACACTGTTTTCACACGAGACGTCCAATTCTCAACCGTAAAATCAAGCCACAAATCATCGAAGCATGAGGCGCTGAGAACGCGTTTCAGTTGACCAACCCAGTTTAAAGCTGGGTCACCCAATCCTCCGACACACAACTCGAACAGCCTAAGAAGGCCTTTACGCTGTAAACTAGAAGTTGGCTGACGTAGTATTCTTATAACTAAGAGTAACGCTCTCTTGACAATTTCGACCGCAATGGGGTATAAACCCAGTTCGAGACGCAGAAGATATGCAGGTGTTGTACGAGGCAATTTAAGCCATTTTTAAAAAAGTCGATTTGTGCAGATTCGAGTCGGTCAAGGTGATCGACCATATATCAGCAGTATTAAATGGTATAGCAACATATATTTTCGAAGTATCAAAAGAAGAATATGAAAAAATACATCGAACGGGAACGGCAATCATAAACACTAATACATTTATCACTGGAATAAAACAAAATCACTTACAATCACATAGCTTGACAATGGCAGGAAAAATCCAAGTAGACGGCACATGCAAAGGAATAGAATATGCCGACCCATATGGTTCATGGAGTAATGTAATTGTACAAGGAACAGCCACAATTTTAATTCAAAAATATAAAACCAGAATAAATCTAAATGAAAACAAAATATATCTACGATCAGGAATTTCATACCCAGCAACAGACAAAAATTGCTTTGACTTAGAAGGAGGTAATACATATTGGGAAATAATACCAGAAGATTTCTGTGGCACTAATAAATATGATGTACTTTATGACGGACAAATTAATAAATCATACAACGAAGATAAAACAATAGTATACTCCCTTACAACCGAAGAAATAACGTTCGCATTAACAGCAAGAGGTAAAAAAATGGCATGTGGTTATGAAATTACAACGACAGAGCACCCGAAATTATTAATACTAGAAACAGGAAAAAGAAAAGACCATTAACAACAACAAACCTAGACATTTTTACATATGTAAATTCAAAATTTGTATATGTTGAAAAACATCTTAGATACCAAATTAAACAATTATATTATGATGTCTTAACACCACGATGTGCTTTAGAACGACAAGTTCTCTTAAATTCTTTATCACTAATAACACAATCGCCAGATGAATTTGCATATAATATCATGAAAGGACCTGGACACATGGCAGTAGCAGCAGGTGAAGTAGCATATATAATGAAGTGTATACCAGTAGAAGTACAAATTAGAAAAACAGACGAATGCTACTCACACTTACCAATAAAATATCAAGATCAAAATGTATTTATGACTCCAAAAACCAGAATTTTAGTAAGTAAAGGAATACAGATAGATTGTAATAGCCTCGTCCCACCAATGTACTCAGTAAATAATGTTTGGTACAAAATATTACCAAACCCAGTGGAGTCAATAAAACCCAACGAATTAAAACCATTGAACAAACAAACATGGTCATATACAAATCCTGAAAATCTTGCAACAAATGGAATCTATAGTCAAGAGGATCTAAAAAAATTAAAAGAACATATAATGTTTCCAGCCGAAAAACCCGCAGTATTAAATACAATTGCCAGAGGGATTACTGGCCAAATTACAAATTATCAAGGAACCTCAATAACAAATATGTTAAATGAAAATTCAATAAGAAAAATATTAAAACAACTATCGATGAAGTTTGGAAAAATTTTATTTTATTTGGAACAACAACAGCAGGAATCATGGGTATAATATTAATATTAAAACTGATTAAAGCAATAGTTGATACCGTCATTCATGGATATGCCTTGCATACTGTATATGGGTGGTCTATTTTTCTAATAGGCGCTATTTGGGACTCGGTAACTCAATTACTTCTACACTTAGCAGGAAAAAATAGTACCAAAAAGAATCACAGTCAATCAATGACAATGACAAATCAACAATCACTTCCTCAAATAGAATTGCAAGAAGTTAAAATTGAACAAAATAAGAATAAAAATACAAAACCATCAGAATCAGAACAACAAGAAACCGACCAAACAAATAAACAATTATACCCAACTTTACAACGTGAACAGAACCAAAAAAATATTCCACAAGAAATGTTCACCGAAAGTCAATCCACTGAAGAAAAAAGAGCTTTTACGTTAAAAAAATAACGTAAGCAAATTCAAACATGACGAAATGACAAAATATTATATCTATTAATTTTTTTTATTTATTTTTTTATTGCAATTTTTTTCTCGACCCTTTAAGTTGCCATTCGAGCCTAGCCCATAAGGCAGGTAAAAATTTACCCTACTGCAGTAGTAGAGGTGGTGCGCTTAAAAAGACAGAGAATTTAAGTAAATTTGATTATTTTCATTTTTGATCATTTTATATATTTTTTTTAGACAAATTTTGAAACTCGGCAACTTAAAGAAAAATAAGTTTCATAAATAATATATGTCATGCATGCATTATACTAACAATTACTAAACTGAAATTTATAATCTCAAAATTAAAAATTAAACACAAATGTTTGATTTCAAAATAATAAAAACATAACAGAATTAAAACTTACGTATAGATTGAAATGGAATACATACGACTACAGGATATTGGAATATACTCCCATATTGTACTACATGACTGCCATAAAATCTCAAAAAATTTTACATGGAAGGACCAAAGTTTATGCACAACTTGCTATCATAATTTAACACCACGGGAAAAACAGGAATACGTTATAACAAGGGAAATACACACAATAATGGATAGAGGAACAAATCAACACCCAGACTACTGCACAACTTGCAAAAAACAGATTACAGTAATAAATGAAATTAGAAAATGCAATGAATGTTTCAACGTAGCTTGCATACCAATAAAACAACATTTGGATAATCAATCAATTAAACATCCTATCAAGATTACTAACGCAGCAGTAGAAGAAATAAAATTAGAACAATTGAATTTAACAACAAAAAAAGAATCATACGACCTAAGGGCACCCTATGCAGAATTTATCATTCGAGGTCATTATAAAATAAAAAAATGCATTAAAACACCAATACACTACATTCAAGGAAACGATGCTATATGTAAATGTTGTTACAATAAACAAACTAACAAAATATAATATGGAAAGAAAAATCAACGACATAGATTGATAGAACTCAATAATTGCAACAATGACTTGTGTGAAATATGTGGCGAAATTACTCACTTTCCAAGATCTTGCAAAATATGTCACAAAGAACTAGCAGTAATAAGAAGTACAGAAGAATGCAGTAATTGTTATGAACACGAATTTTTAGAAATCAAATTATGGACCAATCCAACCATAAAAGAAGAAATAAAAACAGAAAAGCACCAAGAAGAATCATGGGATTAAAAATAACAACCCATTATAAACATATAATCATCATACTGTATAACTTTGAAATAAATAAAATAAAATTTTATTCTCATAATTACTTTTCTAAGTATTCAATTGTAATATTGTTTTTCTGCGTAAGGGGAAAACGAAAAATTAAACTCGTACACCAATTTCTTTTTCTAAAATCGAACTAATTTATTATAATTCCTTGACATGGGTTCAAATCTCGCGAAGGGGATAGTTCATTACAATGGACCGGAGGGAATACCCGAGCACACAAAAGAAACTACAAAATACGAATCGCAACACCACGAAGAGGGGGAAAAAAAGAGGTTTTCTCGAGTGGACCACGGAGGGTTTTCACCACCGCACATGAAAGTTTATGGCCCTATGGGCGACTCACTGTGTGTTGTGCGCACGCTGGGAATGACGTCGGATGTCCCGGGATTCGATTGGAGCCGCTGCAGGGTCCTTGACCGAAGGTGATGGTCGTCTTGCTGGATCTTGGCCTCCGACACGAGGTTCCCAGAGAACACCTTTGGGCTTCTTATTTGAGATTTCACACACGCTCGCAGTATTCAGTTCGATGTCGCGCACCACTTCGACTACTCGGCGAATCGTATACGCTGTCCGTCCTATCTCACGGTCCGCGACAGAATCGCCTCTTCTTCCTTCTCCTGGTCCGTCCAAGCGCCACCTTGGGGTCCTAGGCTGGGGGTGATCCGTGAGAGGGGGGAGCAGCGTGACGGTCGCGCGGCCTGCACGTACCGGCTTCTCCTTCGGAGAGAGAGGGAGAGAGAGAGATACGTAAGTCGCAAAATCGGCTCTCGGCTTTACTCGCTTCCGTCTGTGGGGAAGGAACTCCCGACGACGACTGAATAGAGGAGCGACGGCGAGGAGGTCTGAGCCTCCATAGCGTGTATCCCCGGTACGGCGGGCGAGAGCAGCGGCGAATAGGGGGAAGGGTTCCCCCGGCTAGAGTTAACGGCTCGATTAGTGACTATGTCACAAACCCCCGGGCCTGACTCGAGTACACCGTCGATGGAGGGGTGTACGAGTGTCATATTAAATGTCCGGAGATGCACTTCACTAAACCGGTTCACCTCGAAAATTGTCACTAGGGAGCACTGTACTTAAATCTAAAACGCTTCACAAAGCCAACAGAGGCGCCGAACGCAAAGTCGCAAGGGGAAGGGGGGGGGGGGTTTCGCAACGAGATAAAAAAACTAAAATGGTGAATACGCAGATTCACTGACGCATGTTTGAACGCTACGCTGTATCACACCAACTCAGGATCATGCCCGCACATGGCAAAGATCCGGTTTGCCCATCACTCAAATCCATACTACAAAAATATGTCACACATATACCAGCGTCACAACTCATAACCCAAAAAAAAAAACGAAACATCGCAATCGTACTCTTTACGAAGAGTAGAGTCGCAAATACAAGAAAATCAAAAATCGCAACTAGGCGATACAATAAGAAAATGTGACATATTCTACGGGTTACTTCCCTGTTCACCCGGGATAGCAAAATTGCCATCTGGCTGATACAGTGTGACTTATAACTAGACCTTAATTTCTATCGCACGCTTGGGATTCGCCTCTTCCAGTTCCATACCTTTATAATCATCATACCAGCTACGACGTCGTGGAGGATGGAGAGAAGGATGGAATGAAGAGGGATCCGTGTGACAAAAGAAAAGAGGGATAGTACGATACGCAACGACAACAAAGGATTTGAGATGACCTAGGCTGATGTGGTCGATACATGCTCACGAGGGGGTAGCGACTATTTACGCCGTCGGGCCAACTAAACGCAACGGGACAGCGGCGAGGAAATGTCAACTCCCTGAATTTCCTAAAATACTAAGTTTCGACGAGTGCCACGCAATGACCTCCACTACAGTACCGAGCTTGCACGGTTCACTACTCCCACAGCACGAGTGGCTATTATTCACGAACATGAAGCGATAAGACTAGCCTTAGGAGGCTTATCTGAAATTCAAACATTAGCCCAGTTCCGGAAGTATGTCCGGGCAAACTCTATACTCGAAGATCCGTAGGTGATGATGTCACGTCGGGCTATCGAGGTTTCGACTCACATTAGGCGACCATACGATAGCAATGACATCTGCAATGACATAGCATACAAAGACACTATAGTTTCAGGGCCAACAAAACGCAAAGGGACAGCACATACCTCGACTGTATTCTTCTCAAGATGGGTATTAAATTGAACCGACAAGATCGCGGTTTACCGCGACACAGAAATTTAAGTACTCGAAACGTGACTTAGCACCTTGTATGCGCGAATCAGCGCGAATTAAGCTCGAAGTTAGCAACGAAATGCGTCGTCCCAGACGTACCCATGGGGCTGATAAAGCCGCGCTGGTTAGCGTAAAAATCAACGTAAGTTACCGAAATGCGCGATTTAGTGCGATATGGAGGTAACGCATGGGTGGAGTGACTAGACATGATACCAAGTCAAGCAAACCGAGTGCATGACTCAACCTACGCGAGCCCCAAGTCGGCTTTCGACACAATGCACTACTGCCACCACTATGAGCGTCTCTCAGCACTATCGGACATTGAATAAATCTACTGAAAGTCCGTTCATTAGAGCTACCGATGGTTCAACGAAAACGCCAGGGGACGACGACTTTTTTTTTCTCAAAAGCGTATTGCAAAGACACAACTATCAATTAATAATCTGCACAATTAAGCGCGAGCCAAGCTCTAAATTCGCATCCTACGCGAGTTAGCGTAGGTCCGAATAAATTAAATACTAGTCCCGACTTAGCGACTTTCAACTTATTGAACAGAACCGTAAGTTTACGCAATCAAAAGTACTCGCATACTCAGTGTGAGTAGGTGCTAATTCACAAATAAAAATTTTTAAGGGACGGTTGCGATTTCCCGAAATCGCTCGACAAATTGGTTTAGCGCAACCGATCCAACTATTCTTACCTCCGTTGCGACCACTGGGGCACGCAACAGGAACTCACTCGGTATTATCGGGTAAAATTTGCAATCGAAACACAGAAATATCGCTATCCGGAGCAATCGGAACGTGATTGACGACGACAGGTCGTAACAACAAAACAAAATTCTCATTCGTATTTACTATTTGAACGCGATGGACTGACACAAATCGCAAATGAAAATTGAAAAACGCGGTTACGTTCCGTACGACGGAATGAATCGACTCACGTGAAAAATGCTCGACTATAGGAGCGTAAGATCGATTCTACTATGATACGCCCGTGCGCGCAAGTATCTGGATTGTTGGTACCGAAGGGACAACTGAAACGCCAGGGGCAACCAAACACAATCGTGTTGAAGAAGAGGGTGGTAGTCGTCATCGCTTCGCGGAGCGAGAGACAGCAGAGGTGGGAGATAAACGCGATATACAGCAAATCATTGAAAATAACTCAAACAAAAACGTCTGTACGAATACTGGACAGGTCTAACGCCAAGGGTGCCAGTTAACCTAATCTAACCTCGATAATCCAAAATGAAAGTTCTTCTTTCTTCGCATCTACTTGAATTTAACCCAATTCATATCCTTGGAAATTTAAGAAACCTCTATTCGGTTAGTGATATAAAGTTTGCATTGATTAGATCATTCATATTCTTGTGACAGACGCATTATAGATCGGGATCCTAGCGAATCAAGTGCTGCTAATCGAGAGTCGCTCAAGCCTCCGCTCACGTTGGAATTAACACTGCACTATCGCCTAGTTGAGGACCACTGCTGCCAAGGAGGTCGCAAGGAAAGAAAACGTGGAAAAGAAACTTTTTTTTTCTTTTCTTTTTTTCTTCTTTTACCTAACCTGACCTAAGTGCATCTTGTAGAGAATTAAAAATGCAACGTCGGTTGACTTGTAATATGGGAACGAAAGACTCAATATTCAACAAGTTAGGAGCCTCGTAAAATAAAGATGAAGTCAATTCTTATTATTTGCAAGGTTTTATCGCAAAGTTGATCGCAAAGTTTTATCTCAAAGTTCTATCACTAAGTTTTATCGCAAAGTTCTATCACAAAGTTTTATCGCAAAGTTATTATCTCAAAGTTTTATCGCAAAGTTCTATCACTAAGTTTTATCGCAATGGGCCAACAGAAACGCAAAGGACGGCGCTACATTGATAAGGGGGTATCACAAAGCATCATCATGTCATCTTGCTATTTACATTAGTGTATTATCATAGGGGGCATTTTTGAAAACCATCGGGGTACCAGTGCAGCCGTTAGGTCCTACGGGATCGTAGACCGTAACGTCGTTCTAATAGTGGTGGGGGTGGGGAAGGCGCGCGCCTGGTCGATACTGTGGCGTGGCGCACGTGGAGTTTCACTCGGACATGGGGGCATTTCTTTAACTGCTTTCGGAGGTCGACCGCGGCGACGAGGCACAGGGTCGGTACTCAACGTATTCGGAATGGCTGGTTTCGACCGAGGGCTATGAGGGTTTTCGTGCGGGTCAGTCGGCACGGTGTGGTCATTTGCAGAATGACTTCCTTCGCCGGGGGCGTGATAAGGTTTCAGATCTTTAATATGGGCCCGTGGATTCCGACGACTCTCGGGGTCGTCGAGCTCAAAGACGACGGGAGAGATTACCCGCAGAATACGGTGGGGGCCACTAAATTTGGGCGCGAGTTTGGCCGCGAAATTTTGGATCCCCTACGAAAGGAAACGGATGCGACGAAGTACTAGGTCACCCACCTGGTATTTTACTTCTCGGTGGGACCGATTATAATACTCCGCTTGGCGCGTCGCGGCGCGCTCAAGATTACGATGTACCCAATCGTGAATTAACGGTAGCCTCCTCATTCGATCACGCCAGAACTCCGGATCCTTAGGGAGCGTGAGCGGAGGAGGGGGAAGGTCAGTACGCAAATTCCTAACCGCTACCGGGTTGCGACCGTAATTAAGAAATGCGGGAGTCATCTTAGTCGATGATTGGACCGCGGTATTCAAGGCGAAGGTTAATTCCTCGAGATGCACATCCCAGTCGCGATGATCATGCGACACGAACGTACACATCATCGTCTTGAGGGTCCTATTAACCCTCTCGACTGGGTTGGCCTGTGCGTGGTAGGGGGGGGGGGGGTCCGAGCGGAAACAATACCCAATTGACTCAAGTGCGTCTTTACTTGCGAGTTATCGTATTGTTTCGCATTATCCGATAAGAAATACTTTGGGCAACGCCATCTATTTATCACGAGACTATCGAAAGCGGCCATTATAGCCGATCCAGTGGCGGCACGGAGGGGTTTCACTTCTATATATTTCGTGAACATATCTTGGAAGACTACCACGAATTGATTTTGACGCTTACTGGGGGGAAATGGTCCCATAACGTCGGAACTGACGGTCATCCATGGACCTTCGGTCGTTCTCTCACACATGAGTCCCGTAGGGGCCTGCTGGGAGACCTTTTGTCTCTGGCATTCGGGACAACGGGCGACGAACCTCGCGACGTCCTGGAAGACGCCGGGCCAGTAGAAGTCTTGGATAAGACGGTGATACGTCTTATCCACTCCTAAGTGGCCGGCTTGCGGACAATCGTGTGCGTCACTCAGGGCACGAGCACGCGAGTCCGCGGGGAGGACTAGCTTCCAGGCGTCGAGGTCGCTCACGGCAGCTTCTATAATAGGGTGTGGTCGGTGGAAATATATTCGATCGTCCTCGATACGCCAATCAGGGTACTTCGAAGGGAACTTTCGAATATTCTCCAGTTTCTGAGTATACCACTTATCCTCGGTATCTCCAAGGGCGCAAAGGGCTTCATCAAGGTTCTCATACATCCGCGAAAGGGCATCGGGCACCACGTTAAGAGTACCCTTCCTATGCTCAATTTTCATATCATAGGCCTGCATAGCCAGAGCCCACCGTGCTAGTCTGCCGGTCGGGTCACGCAGATTTCTCAACCACTGCAGGCTGCTATGATCCGTTATAATTCTAAAGTGGGTTCCCTCGATATAAGGTCTGTACTTCTTCACGGCCCAGAGGACGGCGAGGCACTCTTTTTCGGTGACCGTATATTTCCGTTCGGCTTTAGTGAGCACCCGACTGGCGAAGCTGATCGGATGCTCATTACCGTCCACCTCTTGGGTGATGACCGCGCCGATCGCGAAGTCACTCGCGTCCGTCTGGATCGTGAAGGGTGCATCGAAATTTGGGCGGGTGAGGATTGGAGTATGGGTAAGGGAGTCACGGAGGGACTCAAAAGCAGACTGCTGCTCCGGACCCCAGACCCAGGGAGTGTTTTTCATCAGGAGTTTAGTTAGCGGGATACGATCTCGCGAAAAGTCTGGGAGGAACCGCGAGTACCACCCCACCATGCCCATAAAGCGTCGTAGCTGTTTGAGATTAGTGGGGAATGGAAATTCGAGTACGGGGGCGACCTTATCCGGATCAGTCTTTAATCCGTCGCGATTTAATACGAAACCGAGGTATTTCACCTCCTCCCGGAAAAATTCACTCTTTTCCAAATTCAACTCTAGACCGGCTTTCCGCAGACTGGTCAGGACAAGTTCTAAATAGCGGAAGTGGTCCTCCTCATCGTCCGTGGCGATGATAATATCATCGAGGTACGCGAATACGTGGGGTTCCCACGCGGGATCGATGAGTCGGTCCACCAATCGCTGAAACGCCGCCGGTGCGTTGGTGAGGCCGAAGGGCATGCGCCTAAACTGAAACAATCCGCGACCGGGGACGGCGAAAGCGGTGACGGGCCGGCTGCCAGGCTCTACCGGTACTTGAAAGTACGCCTGGCTGAGATCGAGCGTGGTGATGCACTGGGCACGACTCAACCCCGATAGAATCCGGTCCATCGAGGGGAGAGAATATGCATCTTTCCTCGTTACCTTATTGACGTCTCGGAAGTCGACGCAAAATCGAAACGTCCCATTCGACTTCCGGACAATAACGGGGTTACTCATCCAGGGGCTCGCAGAACGCTCGATGATGCCGTCGTCCAGCATCTCATCGACTGCGTCCTGGGCCACCTTCAACATATAGGGAGACAGTAAACGAGCCTTCTGGCGAATAGGGGGATGACCCTGTACGTCGATGGTGTGTTGCGTGAGACGCGTTACACCGATCGTAGGGGTCCTATTCGCGGGATAGTAACGGTTAAGCAACCTCCTTAGCCGTGGAGCAGCTTCTTTGGAGGGGGGAACCAAGCCAGCGCACTCATCTACTGCTTGGGCCATTAACGGGATACTGGCGTCCGTTAGCGAGTGGGGGGTACCTATTCGACTACTCCACGAATTGCTATCCGTGTCTAACTTGAGACCGAATAACCGCATGAAATCCATACCCAATACACAGGCATAATGGATGGGGGCAACCCGCATGTCAAAACTCTTGGTTTGACCATCTAGAGTCATCGCGAGGGTGACGATACCGTCCAGGGGGACTACCGCCCCATTCGCGACCTTAACCTGTTCTTCGCTGGGTCTCAAGAACGGGGAGACGACCTCGCGACATGCAACCCCTAAATACGATCGCGAAGCTCCCATATCTACAAGGGCCCTTATAACCTTCCCGTTTAAGGCAAGACGTAAGTGGGGACGCGGATCGGAGTCTACAATTTCGAGATTATTTTTACGGGATTCGGTGGATGCAGAGCTTTTATTTGCTACTGGGGGAGTACGACGGGTGGAAGACCGCTGTACGGCAGCAGAATAACTCGTAAGTGCGGTCTTTTCACCGGCAGCTTTGCTAGCCGTATCCCGCGACTGGAGGGGGCGTGAAGACCGGTGTGCTACGGGGGGTCTCGGGGACACCGTCCCCCCCTTTAGCAGTTTCCCGACCTTTTACGCGCGCACGCCGGACAGTTATTTGCATCTCGGCCTGGGTAGCCGCAGATGCGACAGAAGTACCCCAATGGGTGGGGGCACTCGCGATACACGTGACCCGACTGTTTGCAATTGTAGCAGCGGACGGGATTACGTGCCGGAGGTGACGTGGTCACCGGGGGTGGAGGTCGCCTTGGCGCCACGTCCATCAGACGAGGTAGCCGTTGGGACGGGGGCGTACTAGAAATTCCCGAAGGTTTACGCGGCGGTGGGGGTTTTACCGAAGGGGGTTGTCTTGGAGCTCTGGGGCTCACGGCCCGCACTACCGGCGCAGCTTCCTCACCCATGGGGGAGGGCGGCTGCAAGGGCGCCGGGGCGGCGGATTCCTTCAGGGCCGGCTTGACGGTGGGAGTCGCAAGGGCCAGCTTCTCCTTTCCCCGCTTCGTCTTCGGCGTATATGCAAAAGCGGGGAACGCCGATTGATAGGCCGCGGGAGGGGGCCGATATACCCTCTCCTGATTTGCGGCCCCTTCCACTTGTCTACCAATTCTCAATAGGTCGGCAAAATCGGACACGGAGTCACGTTCGATTTTTCGTGCGAGACCGGGGCGCAGATTCTGTACCGCGATATCTAACTGTTCCTCTAGAGCCGGTGGGAACGTGAGTAGCTTAAAAAGACTGCGTAGGGAGACTAAATACTCGCGTATGGGTTCTTCGGGCCCTTGGGTACGCAGGGTAATCTCCCGTTTGATGCTGGCTTCCAGGTGGCGTTGACCAAAAGCATCGCGGAAATACCGCACGAAGCCGGAGTAGGTGCTCCAACTGGCTTTTTCCACCCGGTACCAATTAAGGGCCGATCCCCTAAATGCTTCGGGTAGGGCGCGCAGGAGGTCCTCCTCGGTCAGATCCCGACTGGTGACGTATTCACCTAACTTGACGAGGAATTCCTCTGCATCTTCCCCCTCCTCCCCTGAATAGCGTGGCCCATGCGTCCTCCAGTGTTCGATCGCGGTTTTGTGCCAACGAACGCCGGACATTGACAGGCTGGGGTTGAATGACCCTCCTGCGTGGGACGCATTGCCATCGACGTGATGAGAGGAGTGGGGGTGGCCGACCCGAGTGCTATTATAGCGAGGTTGGTGAGGCGACAAATCATACGTGAGATCTGCCGGGAAGTGCACACTCGACGAACCGGCGGTTGAGCGACGAGGTGGGGGTTGGCGCGTTGCCAATGGACGAAAGGGGTCCACGTGACGCACGCCGACATTATCGCGAGGTGGGGGGCCGAAAATACCCGCCCGTGAGGGTTGAGGCTCCCCCTGTACTCCACTCGAGGCGGTGCTCGGTCGGAAAGGGTCCCGTGACCCACCGTGTGCAGGGTCATTACCGATTAACCGATTCGACGGGTTATGACCCTCTAGTTGAGTGTCGTCTTCGCGGCGGTCGTCGCTAGGGGGGACTACGGACGCATAATGGGTTCGACCGGCCGGGTACGTGGAGGTGTCCGCCACCGGGAACCGGAAACTCTCCTCCTCTCCGAATGAGATAGGGTCCCGATAATAGGCGCGTGATCGGTCCGACGGTAACCCGTCGGCAAACGCGAAGGCTCCTAGGCGAGACGTCGGCGGGAGCTCCACGTGACCCGGGTAGGTCGCACTCATCGAGTCGCCCAAAACGGTCCCTATTATGGGACAACCTACCGCCTCGGACAACGTAAAGGGGGGTTGACCGACGCGTCCGTCCGTACTAGCGTTCCATTCGACCGGGGTATCCGGGAATCGCCGCAAAATGGTGTATCGCACCAGCCGATCCCGGATTACCTCCACTGATCCGGCGATCAGGAGTTCAGCCTTATCGCATCTACCGATAAGGTCGCGTAGGTCGACGATTCGATCGACCTCCGCGCGTATTGCCGCGATTTGGGCAAAACTGGCGATTTGCCGCCCCGCCGCGCGTGACGTTAGTCGCGGTAGCCGAAAATGCCACGGGTGTCGTCGTAATTGCCGGGTGTCCCGAGGTAGTGGTGGGGGTTACCACCGTTAGCGTGGGCACCACCGTTGCCGGGGGGCTAGTGGGGGTGGATAGCAAGGTATCCATTGTCCCGAACTAAACTATAAAAAGAAGTCGCGAAAAAGAAGAAAAAGTTCGGACGCTCCTCAAGGTCACCGCGCAGTTCGAGTTTCTACGTCGAGCTGCCGGATTCGTAAACCGAACGACCGGTGGTCCAACTTTTGCAAGATAACGAATACGAAACCCAAAGAAAAAAAAGAAAAAGAAAATTCGGCTTTGCTGATAGGGGTTTAAACCCGATATCTGGTGCGCAGGGAACGCGTTACTCACGTTACCACAAAAAAAAAACCAAAAACAACAAAAAAAGGAATTTTAAGGGGAGGAAATGTAATTCAGGCCTCCGCGTACCTATTGCCCAAAACTCTCAAAAATAGGCGTAGCATAAGTGCGAGGGCACATGCAAAAACACCCAAAAAGTCGCAAAAGAAAAAGAAGAAGGGGGGGGAATTTTTCCCAGCTGCCCCAACCTTTTTTAATTACCGGTTCTCGCGACCGTTATCTGTCACAGTCAACGCCTAGACACTGGTTGCAATAATCCAAACCGCGGAGGGTAGGGGATCGCGCATCGCGATAGGACGGGGGTTGTAGAAAATTCTTCGGGTCGCTGCACTGGTACATACAATATACATATATATAGATATCAATTATATTAATTATATTAATTATCTTATTGCATAATATATCTAAATCGAAATTTATTTCGACTCAGTTGCAGGAGCTGCGTGTCTCTCTCTGGTTTACTGCAAGGGGAGGGGGAAATCCTGTACCTGAAATCGCGAAAGTCAAAACGAAAGAAGTTAAACGTTTTAAATTGAATCTACCAATCTAACTTAACTTTTCCGGGGGAGTTGCTATTAAACCGGAAAACGGAACAAAACCTCACATTTCGTTGAACTTAACTTCGTTCCTCACTAGTATGAAACAAATCAAAAATTTTCTGAAGTTTCCTAAAATTAAGTTGAATCTGGAAAACTAGATCAGAATTGAAAAGAAAGCTTATTCCGATAAAAAGAGTTCTAAGTTCCGTAACCGACTCTAATTAGTGAAATAATATTTTAAGTTTCAAATTACTAAATATTATAGAAGAGTCTCGAAAAATAACTGAAAAAATACGTTATTTATTTCCCGGTATTTTTAGATATTAATTATCCCAGGGACGACAGTATTTATTTAGGCCAACGTAATCTGCCCGTAGGGGGGTACGGGGGGAAACCGTAGAGAGAATAATAAATGCTGAAAAAGTAAACACAAGTATACATTCATATTATTCATGCAACGAATTATTATTACAATCATAAATCTACATAGCAATATTCAGGGGGATTGATTGGGAAGAAATGTAAACAAGGTCGTTCCCGAGAATTTCTCGGAATACGCTGAAAAGAAATCTATTGTTTCCTGACGCAAGTTGCGGCTTTGTTATTGTTTACAAAGCTCACAACTAATTTACTGGAGATTAACTTTATTTATTTTCGAAGTTGTTTTCCATTTCTGAAAAGTGATTATCGTTAAGATATACAACTTCCAAATAATATCAAATAATTACTTATTTTCAAACGGTGCAAAAATTCAAATTTGATTATTTATTTACGCCAAAAATTTTTTGAACATGACAAACGGTTTGAATTCAAACACCAACGAGAAAATATATCTTTATAACTTCAAAAAAAAAATTCAAATTGATATTGCTTTATTGCGCGATTAATATTTCATGATTCCCGGAATCGTTTCGGGACGACAAGGCGGACGTCGTATGACGTCACGCTATTCCCAGGCCAACTTCTTGGGCTCGGAATCGGTATTGCTGATGGAGAGGAGTAGCGAGGGAAATTTGAAGGACGGGAGAGGAAACACATAAAATACAATTATTTATCTTAATAATCTAATACTTAAGATCAATTCTTACGCTAAGGGCAAAAGAAGGGGCGCGAACAATACAGCCGGAACTGAGAAACGCGAAACTCAAACGGACTTCTCCGGCGAACTTCCCCAATACAAATTTCCAATTTCGCGAAACACAAAAAATTGTTCACAATTTTTGGGAAATCTTTTTAGATATCCCCACCAGGGATGCCATTTTGTAATATTGTTTTTCCGCGTAAGGGGAAAACGAAAAATTAAACTCGTACACCAATTTCTTTTTCTAAAATCGAACTAATTTATTATAATTCCTTGACAAGGGTTCAAATCTCGCGAAGGGGATAGTTCATTACAATGGACCGGAGGGAATACCCGAGCACACAAAAGAAACTACAAAATACGAATCGCAACACCACGAAGAGGGGGAAAAAAAAGAGGTTTTCTCGAGTGGACCACGGAGGGTTTTCACCACCGCACATGAAAGTTTATGGCCCTATGGGCGACTCACTGTGTGTTGTGCGCACGCTGGGAATGACGTCGGATGTCCCGGGATCCGACTGGAGCCGCTGCAGGGTCTTTGACCGAAGGTGATGGTCGTCTTGCTGGATCTTGGCCTCCGACACGAGGTTCCCAGAGAACACCTTTGGGCTTCTTATTTGAGATTTCACACACGCTCGCAGTATTCAGTTCGATGTCGCGCACCACTTCGACTACTCGGCGAATCGTATACGCTGTCCGTCCTATCTCACGGTCCGCGACAGAATCGCCTCTTCTTCCTTCTCCTGGTCCGTCCAAGCGCCACCTTGGGGTCCTAGAGGCTGGGGGTGATCCGTGAGAGGGGGGAGCAGCGTGACGGTCGCGCGGCCCGCACGTACCGGCTTCTCCTTCGGAGAGAGAGGGAGAGAGAGAGATACGTAAGTCACAAAATCGGCTCTCGGCTTTAGTCGCCTCCGTCTGTGGGGAAGGAACTCCCGACGACGACTGAATAGAGGAGCGACGGCGGGGAGGTCTGAGCCTCCATAGCGTGTATCCCCGGTACGGCGGGCGAGAGCAGCGGCGAATAGGGGGAATGGTTCCCCCGGAACGCTCTCCCCCGGCTAGAGTTAACGGCTCGATTAGTGACTACGTCATACAATAATTAGATAATAAGAGTTGCAAGATGGAGCCAAGTGAATAAGCTGGTAAAGCATAACCTGTTTAAAAAGAAGGCAGTGTACAGGACTGTTCAACAACCTAACAGAAATATATTCTGGTATATTGATGAACAAATCCGAAAACTCCGCAACAATTTGTTTTTCTAAATAATAATTGAAATCATACAATAAAAAGTAATGTATAAAAATTAAATAATATAAAAAAAAAAAAAAAAAAAAAAAAAAAAAAAAAACATTCAGTTGAGAGATTACAAATTTCAAGAACAACTGCATGAAAATACTAACTTGTAAAACTAACATAGACTAACAATAGCTCAAAATATAAAACAAAATAATGATTATCAAACATACGCATGATGCATGATCAAAACAATAATTGAAGAATGACGGATTCAAATGAAGAAAAGCTCAACAATGTTAAATACAAAATACTTCTAATCAAGGAAAAGAAAGAAAACTCATACAAATGAGATAAGAAAACTCGCCGTTAAGTTAGGCTTGCCACAATATGGTGGAGAGCGAGTTAAATAAATACTCATAAGATTAAAAGTATTTCTAAGTTACAAATGACATTAGAAAACTCGCCGTTAAGTTAGGCTTGCCACAATTTGGTGGAGAGCGAGATGTCATATACTTAGGGAAAATTCATTGATGAGTTTGATATTCATACATTTGAGGTTGTTAATCCTTCAATTAATAAAATGAAAAATATTTCTAAGTTACAAACGACATAAGAAAACTCGCCGTTAAGTTAGGCTTGCCACAATTTGGTGGAGAGCGAGATGTCATATACTTAGGAAAAATTCATTAATAAGTTTGATATTCATTCAATGGAAATTCTAAAAATATTAATAATTTACATATCTTAATAGAATATTTTCCATAGTTATATATAATAAATTATTTGAAAATTGATTTATAAAATATCAGCAAAAATAAATTTTAATGTTTACCAAAAATAACTTGCACAACTAACCCATTAACCATTGATGTTACCTTGAAAACACACACCCACATAATAAAAACACACACCCACATAATAAAAACACACATATAAATACACATATTCCTTATATTAATTTTCCACAAAACTGCACATACGCACTATTAACCACAAAGTCTTGTAACAACATGACCAAACTTTAAGCTGGCTGCATACTAACTAACGCTTTAAAAGAATTGAAAACAAAAATTGAAATAAAAGGGAATGCCAATCTGCTTTTATACCTCTTATCAAACTTATGAAGGTGTCTGGTATACATAAAAACATTCCATCCAAAGTAAACTTATATATTCATTCACTCGAAACAAACACATTTTGACACATTCTTTATGACACACACATCGACCTTTTTAATAATATGTATGTACTTAACTTTTCTCATCAAATGTACAAACGTCGATAAGAAATGTATTTATGTCTGTATGATCATCAAAAATTTAACAACCAATTGTAAAACCGCAATAATACATGCGACAGTTGGAGGACCAACTTTTAACTAAGAGGGGGGGGGGGTGTCACGTTCCACGTAACATGTCAACAATTAATAAAACTGTTTAATATAATTTTTATAAATCTTATACGTTTAAAAATTATTTCCAATAAAGCAAGCTACGAACGCGTAAAAGAATGCGTAATCGAAGGCGTAATGTAATCCTTTGATAAGGAAGCACCAACATAGTGTTCCCATGTGCATACAATTTAATTTTATTGATTATTTCGTATTTATAAATCAACCAATGAAAAGTAAAATACATGTAGATGTTGATTTCCTAATTGTCAAAACATTTTTATACATTGATATACGACTATTTTTATTCTTAAAACATTAAAATGCATCACCCAAAGAAATTATAAATAAACAATATATTCCTTATAACAAATGGGAAATTAATATTTTTATTGTTGATAATGATCATTCATACGAAATAATTATTAATAATTGTATTAATATATATATAAAAGAAGGAAATCTTACAGCCATATCAACAAACAATCTCAAAAAATAATGTAAAATTATATTATTCATAATTTATAATCTCAGGAAAATTTAAGACTCAAATGCATCAGTAATATTAGTATCATGACTAATAAAAATTATATTAAATGTAATTATTGTAAAGTTATACAAAAATTTATGAAACTATAACTGTAAATTATTAAATTTCAAAATTATTCCGAATCTTTATATATCAAACAAATGTAAAATTCTTAAGCTTAGTCATTTTATTTAAATAACTTCAGTTCTATAAATGCTAGAACTTTCATTCATTTTTGTATAAACTGATACGAAACAATTGTACAACAATCAACAAAAATATTAAGAGAAAATTTATTGCAACATCAAGAATTTCAATATTAGCAGAAAAACGTTCACAAATTGTCACTTGATCTACCCTCCTCGAACCAGACACCCTCGCTTCCCAGTCCGAAGCTTTTCCTCGGTGGGGCAGGCAGTATAAATAAACCTATGGACACGCTGGAAAGACAGACTTAATTGTTTTCTCACTTAAGGTGCAGCGAAACAGTTAAAAATCTCAAAACAGTTCTCTCACTTTGGTGCAGCGGAACTTTCACATCATTCTCAGTTCTCTCACTTTGGTGCAGCAGAACCATCATCATCATCATTCACAGTTCCCTCGCTTTTGGTGCTGCAGAACTGATCACTAGCTAAAACATCAACATCAGCCACCAAGCGGAATTGTTCTAATTACGCATATTCAATCAACGCCAGATTTTGTAAAAAGTGAGTATTAATAAAACCTGTAAACCCTTCTTTAATAACAACCTTTCCCTAAAACAAATTAAAACCCTCCGAAAAAATGAATCATTTATTGATGCTTAGGCATTAATTTTATTTTGATAATTTAAATTTTGTTTGAGACGAACGTATTAATCCCTTTATATATCACATTTTCTTTTAATTATTAAACAAAGGAAGAAAGGGATAATACCTTAGGGACAATATTTTTTTCTTTAGTAATCGTAGTGAGTTGACTAACATCTTGGTGTTAGCCGACAGACTAGGATTAATAGGGACAGTTAGGTATTTAAATAGTTCTTATCTTCTTATTTATTTTAATAAAAAATGTATTATCCCCAATTACATATAAAAATATATAAATAAATATAAAACAATTTCCTTATTACTTAAATTTTTCCTCAACTAACACTCACCCAAAAATCATCATAGCGGTTATTAGCTATTCTATTTTTGTCATTGTTACAGTAAAATCCAAATGTCCACCTGAGCCATCCACCGGGAAACTAACTGATTATTTACCACTCCAACATCCATTTCTGTATCCAATTTAATAATTTATTGTAAATTAATAAATAAATAAATGAAATAAGATTAAGATTAGTCCATTAAATTTTGGTTACATTTATCTATCCATTCTTCTCAACACAGTAGCCCTCGTTCGCCAAAAGAACTTTAGGATTAACCAGTTGGTTAATTCGACCCCTTGCTTGATCGAAGGTAAGTTTTACTAATTTCGGTCATAACATTAGGATATAAAGGGAAATTAAAAAGTAGGAAGTAAATTTATAATATATGATATCAATATTTACTGTATGCATGTTTCTGTGTGGACGATGCGTGATGCGAGTGCGCATGTTAGCGATTTCAAATTGATGGGAATTCTAGCAGTCTCTCAAGTTGTGCGTTCAAGTAACCAAGAGCGTCCCGCATGGAAAAATATATATCCGAAAGATATATCCTGAGATATATCCTGGAAATATGCGATATATATATCTAACATATAAATCGATAGGGTTGGCATATATGCAAGATATATCCGACTTATATGGCGGATAGTATACTTTTTGCCGAATTTATATATCTCAGGATATATCCAATCATACATATGTAATATATCCGAGATATATCCCATTTATAACTCACAAAACAAATTTTTCGCAGATGTAAGATATATTCGGTTAATATCCAATATATATAAAAAAAAAACATTTTCCGTATATGTGAGATATATCTCACTTATATCCCATATAGAAGAAATAAACAGTTTTCCAGTAGCTCTTTGAGAATATTGCCCAAATGCACTCATGTGTCTTGTGTATAATAGTAGTAGTATTTTATCGTATCTATTTTTCTTGTGTATATCTTAGGTGTATTGTCCCTATGTGCAGACAACTTTTCTGAATTTTTCCTGGGCGACTTTTCTGCATTCGTAAAATATATCTGACGATGAAGCAATACCTACCTTCACGCATACCATTTTCCTTTTTACGTTATAGGAAGACTTATACAGAATTCCGTAGTCACTAATCATTAGCCGTATCCTTTTATGCAAAGATCAGAATTGCACAGATCATAGAAACCACTATAAATTCATTCAAGTCTGAGGAGTTGATTCATCGACCGCCAACCTATCCATAAACTTTACACACTCGTTTTTACTTTACACATCGAAAACCGTTGCGTAAATAATATTTCGATATTTGTACTTTACGCACACGAACTTGTATCGAAAACTACTATATTATAAGATTCATCTGCCAAATTTCATTCTGGTATGGAACATTTTTTATAGAAATTTTCAGAAGTAAACTGTGAGAATAATCGCTACAAAGTGTCACGAACGTATAATAAACAGTGTATCTGTATACAAGTGACGTACATTCTTCAGGGTTCGTTAGACTTAGAGGTAATATAAAAATGCAATAGCGTTTCCAATGTTTATTATAAACAATGCCGGATTAAGGGGGGGGGGGGTGGCTGGAGGGGCTTCGGCCCCAGGGCCGCAGGAGTCTGGGGGCACCATAATCTATTGTATAAGTCACTTTTAATTTTACTTTTTAAAAAAGCCAGTTTATAAAAAAATTAAATTTTCATTGAAAGTGGTTGATTTATGCCAAATCGCTTTATTTACAGATGAAATTAATAACAACATCACTTTTATAGTAATAATTATAACAATAATGATGATAATAATACTAATAAATGTTGTAATAATAATCCGGTACAGAGTACGTTTTGTAGATTGTGTAGATGTCATGCTGAGACACTAATGCATCCTTTGGCAGCATGCCCAATATATGCAGTTTTAGCATACATCGAACGTCACAATGCCGCTCTTCGAGTGCTGTATTACCATCTTCGCAGCACTTATGGTATTGATGCAACCCCAGTTTTGCCGTAAGTCCCCACTGATATTGAATCCGTAGACGCGAAAGAGTCGTGCCGAATATACTGGAATTACTCATTCCCGACGAGCAGGCAAATATCAGCCAATAAGCCTGACATCGTCCTTGTTGACTTCGATGACAAATCCATCTTCGTCATCGAGTTTTCTGCACCAGCAGAAACAAATATAGTCAGCAAAGGGGACAAAAACGGATGGAATATCAGGAACTCCTGTTCGATATTCGCAGGCTGTATCGAGAATTCAAAATCAAGCTCGTCGTGCTGATAATTGGAGTGCTGGGAGGAATGCGACCAACTTTCCTCCAAAACATCAAAAGCATTCCGGCCTGTCGAGAACATGCAAATTCCATTGCAGGCCGAATACAGAAAGCAGTGCTACTGGGATCTCTCCGTCTACTGAGGTCACACGAGATCCTGTAACCACTTACCCAATGGTAGAGGGAGTGGTTACAGTTGCAAACGAAATGGCCCGGTGCAGTCTGCAGCGGAGGAGATGTATATCGGAGCCACTTTTCTGCTGCAGACTGCACACGTGGATTCTGGAGGGCCAAGGGAGGTTAGGGTTTTGGGCGGTAAACCTTGCCGTTAACATCAAAGGTGAGGGAGTCCGACACGCGGGGGGTTACACAACATCTTCAACCCCCTATGGTGCCTAACGCATTTCCCCCCTCCGTCAAAAAAAAAATAAATAAAATAATAATAATAATATCCTTCGCTTTCGGCTCGGTTTTGTTCATCGCCGCTTCGTCTCGGGCTCTCGCGGCGCCATTATACTGGCAGTCAGCAAACCGCCCGACGCGACGCCCGTTTGGCCTCTTGTATCGAAATATTAGGAAGTTTTAAGCGAAGCTGTACCGCCAGGCGGCAGCACGTTAAGTCTGCACTTCCTAACGTCTGTGACGTACACGTTGCCCACCATTCAGGCTGGAATTTATAGTCGCGGTAAACTGAAATCGTGATCTCTAACCGAGGGAAATAGTCTTGTGATTAATGAATTCCGTAAGATAGTACGTTTTCATTGGTTGAGTTCACTGTTCGAGATCACGATCTCAGTTTACCGCGACTATAAATTCCAGCCTCAGTGTGTACGTCACACAGACGCAGGAGAGTGCTAGCTTAACGTGCTGCTGCCTGGCGGTACAGCTTCGCGTAAAACTTCCTAATACTATTAGTGAATTTCAAGCCTTGTACCGTTTCTGCACTCTTGCACCGAAAAGTGTAAACAAACACCGTCTACGTGCAAGTCGTGCGGCTAGAGATAGAGGTTAACTTATGGACTGGCCGGGTTTGTCGTTTGTAAATCAATATTTCTGAAGACATAATTTATGTATAAAAACATTTAACAAGTCTGACGAAATTTTCATGGTCATATATGGGTCATACAGGCCCTCAGTCTAAAGATTAACGGGATTTTAATAGTGAGACTGTATGAGTGTTAGCGACAGCGCTACAGGTGTGGAACACGTGCACCACTACACTGGTGCAGTAGGGCAGGAACAGTGCAGACCTTGGAATTTACTATATAAGGTTCTCAAATCGTGACGTCACAGGAAGAGAAAAACAAACGTGACTGACACAACGTAGTCAGTACACTCACGGTCATTGATTCTCATGGGGAATTACCGTGGTTTTCTTTGTTTCGGACATGAAAAAGTATAGGCAAGAATAAGGACAAAAGTCGAGGTTCCCCGTGAGAATCAATGACCGTGGGTGTGTACCGGAATCTATGTTCGTAACTTTTTTCCGAATTAAAAGAATTAGAAGCAAATTATTATGCTTGGAGTCACAAAAATTTGCCCATTCACTTCTTCTGCACCTTCCTGTCGCAATTATATTTCAAAATACGACCTTACAACGACACAGCAACACATGTGCGATTTCGATTTAATTTAAACTGGGGGCACAATTGCACATATAGTCCAAGGGCCTCACGCTCTCCAGATCCGGCATTGTGTGGCGGGCAAAAATCATCGTCTCTGTGTCCTCCACGTGGGCGCCCGCTGGTAATTACAGCTATGGGATGTTCTCTTCGGAACCCCCCACAGCTCTCTAACGAAGACCGGTCTGTACACGCCCGTCGGGAGAACCGGACCGACGCGTAGCTTTGTGAACTTGGCACCCGACTTTTCGAAATTCAAAATGTAAAACGCTATTTCGATAGAGTTATGAATGTAGTTGAATGTAGTAGAACGAATTTCGTTTGTAGTTGCAGAAAGAAAAAGTTACAGGGGGTCCAAAAAAGCCCAGCACCCCAGTTTCAAAAATTTTTTGTTTCAAATTTTTTTCCGACAGAAAATCGTTTGTAGTTGATTGTAGTGAAGGAATTTCCGTTTGTAGTAGACAGAAAACCGTTTTATGATTGAACATTTTTTTTTTATATTTCAATTTCTTTAGTTTTTAATTTATGTAAATGTATATTTATACACAGACAAAGTTGATACGAAAGTGTTGCCGCCCCCTGACCCTCCGCACACCAAACAGCCTCCGATTAAGAGTAACCAAAACAACCATAAATATTAATTTCGTGCCCAATTGCTCTCAAAAGCAGTTTATTGCAAATTAATATATTCATAACAATTCGTAGTTTTTTTTAAGCAACCGCGGCAACTACAAACAACTACAAACGTTTATTCAACATCTAATGAATTACAAATCATGTCCTGGCGTTTAAATCGTTAGTAGTCATATATAGAGCAACTGCAAACAAATACAAACGTTCATTTCGTGTCTGGCGTAAATAAAATAAAATGTCCCACAGTTTAAATCGTTTGTAGTAATTTTTTAAGCAAATACAAACCTTCGTTTTATCTATAGTGTTACTAAATGCAATGTCCTATGGTCTAAATCGTTTGTAGTAATTTTTTAAGCTACTACAATCGTCCCTTTTATCTCTACTGTTAATAAAATATAATATCCTACGGTTTGAATCGTTTGTAGTAATTTTTTAAGCTACTACAAACGTCTGTTCCACCTCTAGTGTTGCAGTGTCCTATGGTTTAACCCATTAATGCCCAAATGCACAGAATTTTTACTCAACGTTCAATGCTTATTTCCGACAAGATGAAAATTTTGAAAAAAATCGGCGGCACTTGATTTTACTATTTTCAGGGTTGCTCTTTCGAATGGCGCTGAGAAAATTTGAAAAAAACTGCAATTTATATATAATTTTGTCATATATATTTAAAAAACGGGTTTTTTTCAGGGTATTTTTTCAATAAATATACAGTTTTCGACCTGGTATCGGGTTTCAGATAAACTAAAATGTATTTGAAGAGTGCACTCGATAGTTGTACTTTCAAGTTACATTGATAAAATTTTAAAATTTATGATGGCGTAACCAAAATGGCGGACTATTTGAAAGAATTTTTCATAAATTTGGATAAATGCAAATTAATCGCGTTTTCGAACGGAATGGAAAAGAAAAATACATTGTATTTGGTTTTTGGGGTCGCTGAATTCGAATACGAGGCCAGAATTTCGAAATTCAAAATGGCGGATCCAAGATGGCGACCAAAAATTGCTAGGTACGTCTAAATGCCGTGAAAATGCTTACTCGGGAGGTTTTTGGGGTCGCTGAATTCGAATCCGAGGTCAGAATTTCGAGATTCAAAATGGCGGATCCAAGATGGCGACCAAAAATTGTTAGGTACGTCTAAATGCCGTGAAAATGCTTACTCGGGGAGTTTTTGGGGTCGCTGAATTCGAATCCGAGGTCAGAATTTCGAGATTCAAAATGGCGGATCCAAGATGGCGACCAAAAATTGTTAGGTACGTCTAAATGCCGTGAAAATGCTTACTCGGGGAGTTTTTGGGGTCGCTGAATTCGAATCCGAGGTCAGAATTTCGAGATTCAAAATGGCGGATCCAAGATGGCGACCAAAAATTGTCAGGTACGTCTAAATGCCGTGAAAATGCTTATTCGGGGGGTTTTTGGGGTCGCTGAATTCGAATCCGAGGTCAGAATTTCAAAATTCAAAATGGCGGATACATGATTGCGACTTAAAATTTATAAATTTGTGGAATAAATACACGTATAATCATAAAATTCCAAATCTTGTTAAAAAGTGTTGCAAGTATGAGTGAATGTGGAGGAATGAATATGAAAACGTGCATATTGTATCATCTTCAGCCATCAGATGGAATCTAATGTTACCAACTCTCACCACGTGGAGGTAGATGAGCATCGAGAGTCATTTTTTTTTTTTTTTTTTTTTTTTGGTAATTTTTAAACTTTTTTTCTTTTTTTTGTGAATTTTTATGTTTTTTTTTTTTTTTTTTGTGAATTTTTTTGTTTTTTTTTTTTTTTTTGTGATTTTTTATGTTTTTTTTTGTATTTTTGTGAATTTTTATGTTTTTTTTTGTATTTGTGTGAATTTTAACGTTTTTGTGATATTTTTGTAATTTTTTAAACTTTTTATAAATTTTTCTTTTTTTACTTTTATATAAAATGTGTAAAATATTTTTAAATTTCAACGCTTATTTTGTTTATGTGTCGTTTGGAAGCAAGTATCGCAAAAGTACTTCTCACAAGATTTGCATCTCTTGCGAGTCCGTATCGGACATTTATCTTTGGAGCATGTTTTTTGTGAAGGCATTCTTTCATAGACGGGATTTTCGCATTTTTTTGTAAGCAAATAAGTTTTGCAGATACTTATAGCAAATTCTTTGATTCCAACTTTTTGCGTCTCTTGGCTGGCCGTATTCCACAAAACTACTGAATTTGTTATGGCAGATTGTAATATTCTTTCAAATATAACCCAAGTCCACTTTTTGGACCTGAGAATTAGCAAAACTCTGCTACAATACTGGTCATGAATGTCCACACCACCCATGTACTTATTGTATATGCTGAATGAGTTTGGAAAAGGAATGTCTGTTTTTTCCTTTGCCTCTTTACTGTAGCGTTTCACAGAAGTAAGTGGAGTCACCCCTGCTGCTGTCGATAAAATAGACACTGGCTTCGAATCTTTCACCGTTATAAAATTGATTCCACTATTTTGATCATTTTGAACAGCATGTGTTCCTCTGGGCGCATTCTTTGGTACATCGTTTTTGACATTTATTCTATTATCTCTGACTGTGCCAGTCGAACGAAGACCTGCTTTCTTCAAGTGCACCAGTAGATCAGGACAACAGAATAAATTGTCAAAGTAAACGTGATATTGGAGGAGCTTTCTGGGAGGAGTATTGCACAAGAGATGTCGAAGCATAAGAATGACTACACGGCTTCCTAAAGCACAATTGGGCAATACTTCATCACAGGAATTTTTTCCACAGTAAATGTCACAATCATATAAATATCCTGATGCACTGCATAATGCCCATAGTTTGATGCCAAATCTGATAGGTTTGGTTTTTATGAATTGTTTCAATTGACTTCTACCAAAGTATTTGATCATCATTTCATCAATTGAAATAGCTGTGGAAAAAATCCCGAATTGCAGAATATTTTTTCGGAATATGTTTAGCATAGAACGAACTCGCCACACTTTGTCGCTTTTGTCGTTGGCATATTCTATATTATAATATTTAATTTTTGATTTGATATTTTCAAACCGATTCCTGCTCATAGCTGATGCAACAACATCAGCTCTCAAAAACTCATCTGTGGACCAGTAATCTCTTTGGGCCAATCGTTTATTAAAACTTGTGAAAATAATTATACCTAAAAAGATATCGAAATCTTGTAAGGATAGATCCAGGCCGTTTGCTTTTGTACTCTGTATTATATGGTCCTTTAACTCTTTAGAGAAGAAAAATTCAAATATTTCTGTAGGTGTACTAGATAATATCTTACGTCTATCATTATGTGTTAAGAGTATTTCATTTGATACGGAGTCTTCATACAATTTTTCACCTTTTTCCCACTTATATTCATGAGTTGGTTCCAGTTTCTTTTGCGTGGTCGTATAATGTGCATACTTCTGAATGTACGACTCATTAGGAAAGCCTAAATTATTTACAGAACAATCAAAATCGTCTAAATCAGATTCGATGTCACTGATTTCATTATCAGACTCGCCAGAATCGTCCCCGTTAGGAATTATTATTGCCTCAAAATGATCATCATCTTCTATAAGTTCTAACGTTTCAGTTTGCGTTGCACATCTTTTATTTTGCACCAAAAATTCAGAATGTTGTGAAGATGCAGCTCTTTTTCTTGTTGATTGCATTGCAAGAAATCTAATGTAATATATGGAAAGATAATCAATAGCCGAGAAGAAATATTTTTATTGTACCAATATACAATATGAAACAGTATATATCATATTTTATAGATATTATATGTAATAAAAATATTCGCATAAGATTCTATATCAACTAAACAGAAACACATTTCTATAACGGGAGCGAAAGAAGCTGCAAAAGACGTAAGCACGCCTAGTGGCAGTTTTCGCAGTTACTTAGTCATATTCTGTAATTTCTGCATGCAATTATTTTCTGAACAAAGCATGGCTTACAAGCTTGGCATACAGAATATGGATAAATCACTGCGAGAACTGCCACTAGGTGCGCTCACATATTTTGCAGCTTCTTTTGCTCTCGTTACAGAAATCTGTTTCTGTTTAGCTCATATAGAATCTTGGGAGAATATATTTATTACGTATAATATCTACATGATATATGCTATTTCATCTTATACACATAATAAATACAATATAATAAAATAAGGGGTGTGCAACGCAAACTGTAACGATAGAACTTATGGAAGATGACGATCATTTTGAAGCAATAATGATTCCTAATGGGGGCGATTCTGAGACTGAAATCAATGACATGGAATCTGATTTGGATGAATTTGATGGTTCTATAAATAATTTGGGCTTCCTAATACGTTGTATGTTCAGAAATGTGCACATTATAGGACCATGCAAAAGAAAATGGAACCAACTCATGGATATAAATGGGAGAAAGGTACAAATTTCTTTTTGAAAATATTAAATCGAAAATTATATATTATAATATAGAAGATGCCAACGACAAAAGCGACGGAGTGTGTCGAGTTCGTTCTATGTTGAAATTACACCGAAAAAATATTATGCAATTCGAAATTATCAAATGATGATAAAACACTTTGGTAGAAGAAAATTACAGCAATTTATCAAAACGAAACCGATAAGATTTGGTATCCGGATGCAGTGCATCAGGATATTTATATGACTGTAATATTACAAAAAAAAAAAACACCAGTAATGCCAAATTGTGCTTGGGAAGCTGTGTGATCATTCTTGTGCTTCGACATCTCTTGTGCAGCATTCCTCCCTCAAAGCTCATCCAATGCCACGAGTACTTTGACAATTTATTCTGTTGTCCTGATCCACTTGAAGAAGGCAGGTTTTATGAATATGATCATGTATCCGCCATTTTGGATTGTTAAATTTCGGTCTCAGAGTCGAACTCAGCTACCCCAAAAAAAACCCCGAATAAGCATTTTCACAATAATGAGACGTATTAAATAATATGTGGTCGCCATCTTGGATCCGCCATTTTGAATTTTGAAATTCTGACCTCGGATTCGAATTCAGCGACCCCAAAAACCCGCCGAGTAAGCATTTTCACGGCATTTAGACGTACCTGACAATTTTTTGTCGCCATCTTGGATCCGCCATTTTGAATCTCGAAATTCTGACCTCGGATTCGAATTCAGCGACCCCAAAAACCCCCCGAGTAAGCATTTTCACGGCATTTAGACGTACCTAACAATTTTTGGTCGCCATTTTGGATCCGCCATTTTGAATTTCGAAATTCTGGCCTCGTATTCGAATTCAGCGACCCCAAAAACCAAATACAATGTATTTTTCTTTTCCATTCCCGTTCGAAAACGCGATTAATTTGCATTTATCCAAATTTATGAAAAATTCTTTCAAATAGTCCGCCATTTTGGTTACGCCATCATAAATTTTAAAATTTTATCAATGTAACTTGAAAGTACAACTATCGAGTGCACTCTTTAAATACATTTTAGTTTATCTGAAACCCGATACCAGGTCGAAAACTGCATATTTATTGAAAAAATACCCTGAAAAAACCCCGTTTTTTTAAATATATATGACAAAATTATATATAAATTGCAGTTTTTTTCAAATTTTCTCAGCGCCATTCGAAAGAGCAACCCTGAAAATAGTAAAATCAAGTGCCGCCGATTTTTTTCAAAATTTTCATCTTGTCGGAAATAAGCATTGAACGTTGAGTAAAAATTATGTGCATTTGGGCATTAATGGGTTAAATCGGTTGTAGTAATTTATTAAGCAACTACAAACAACTACAAACGTTTATTTCGTCTGTAGTGTTAATAAAATACAATATCCTATGGTTTAAATCGTTTGTAGTAATTTTGTAAGCAACTACAAACATCCGATTAATCTCTAGTGATAATAAAATGCAGTCTCCTATGGTTTAAATCGTTTGTAGTAATTTTTTAATCAACTACAAACCTTCCATTCATCTCTAATATTAATAAAATGCAATGTCCTATGGTTTAAATCGTTTGTAGTAATTTTTTAAGCATCTACAAACAACTACAAACGTTTATTTCGTCTCTATTGTTAATAAAATACAATATCCTACGGTTTAAATTGTTTTTAGTAATTTTTTAAACTACTACAAACGTCCGTTTCACCTCTAGTGTTAATAAAATGCAGTGTCCTATGGTTTAAATCGTTTGTAGTGATTTATTAAGCAACTACAAACCTTCCATTCATCTCTAGTGTTAATAAAATGCAATGTTCTATGGTTTAAATCGTTTGTAGTAATTTCTGAAGCTACTACAAACAACTACAAACGTTTATTTCGTCTCTAGTGTTAATAAAATACAACATCCTACAGTTTAAATCGTTTGTAGTAATTTTTTAGTCAACTTCAAACGTTCGTTTCATCTCTAGAGTTAATAAAATACAATATCCTACGGTTTAAATCGTTTGTAGTAATTTTTTAAGCAACTACAAACGTCCGTTTCATCTCTACTGTTAATAAAATATAATATTCTACGGTTTAAATCGTTTGTAGTAATTTTTTAAGCGACTACAAAGTGTCCTACTCTCTAAAATCGAATCAGCGGAAACCGCTGCCGAATCAGCGACAATCAGTGACTTTTCGCTGGAAAATCAGTCCAAAGTATGCCGCTGATTGAATTAGCGGCATACTTTTCGCTGATTTCCAGCGAATAGTCGCTGATTCGCAGCGGTTTCCGCTGATTCGACTTTAGAGAGTATGGTTTAAATCGTTTGTAGTAATTTCTTAAATCACTACAAATAACTACAAACGTTAATTTCGTCTCGAAATGAATAAAATACAACATCCTACGGTTTAAATCGTTTGTAGTAATTTCTTAAGCTACTACAAACGTCCGTTTTACCTCAAGTGTTAATAAAACGCAGTGTCCTACGGTTTAAATCGTTTGTAGTGATTTATTAAGCAACTACAAACAACTACAAACGTTTATTTCGTCTCTAGTGTTAATAAAATACAACATCCTACAGTTTAAATCGTTTGTAGTAATTTTTTAGTCAACTTCAAACGTTCGTTTCATCTCTAGTGTTAATAAAATACAATATCCTAGGGTTTAAATCGCTTGTAGTAATTTTTTAAGCAACTACAAACAACTACAAACGTTTATTTCGTCTCTAGTGTTAATAAAATACAACATCCTACAGTTTAAATCGTTTGTAGTAATTTTTTAGTCAACTTCAAACGTTCGTTTCATCTCTAGAGTTAATAAAATACAATATCCTACGGTTTAAATCGTTTGTAGTAATTTTTTAAGCAACTACAAACGTCCGTTTCATCTCTACTGTTAATAAAATATAATATTCTACGGTTTAAATCGTTTGTAGTAATTTTTTAAGCGACTACAAAGTGTCCTACTCTCTAAAATCGAATCAGCGGAAACCGCTGCCGAATCAGCGACAATCAGTGACTTTTCGCTGGAAAATCAGTCCAAAGTATGCCGCTGATTGAATTAGCGGCATACTTTTCGCTGATTTCCAGCGAATAGTCGCTGATTCGCAGCGGTTTCCGCTGATTCGACTTTAGAGAGTATGGTTTAAATCGTTTGTAGTAATTTCTTAAATCACTACAAATAACTACAAACGTTTATTTCGTCTCGAAATGAATAAAATACAACATCCTACGGTTTAAATCGTTTGTAGTAATTTTTTCGGCAACTACAAACGTTCGTTTCATCTCTAGTGTTAATAAAATGCAGTGTCCCTTGGTTTAAATCGTTTGTAGTAATTTCTTGAGCAACTACGAACAACTACAAACGTTTATTTCGTCACTAGAGTTAATAAAATCCAATATCCGACTCATTAAATCGTTTGTAGTAATTTATTAATCAACTTCAAACGTTCGTTTCATCTCTAGTGTTAATAAAATACAATATCCTAGGGTTTAAATCGCTTGTAGTAATTTTTTAAGCAACTACAAACAACTACAAACGTTTATTTCGTCTCTAGAGTTAATAAAATCCAATATCCGACTCATTAAATCGTTTGTAGCAATTTCATAAGCTACTACAAACAACTACAAACGTTTATTTCGTCTCTAGTGTTAATAAAATACAATATTCCACGGTTTAAATCGTTTGTAGTAATTTTTTAGTCAACTACAAACGTTTATTTTCGTCTGTAGTGTTAATAAAATACAATACCCTATGGTTTAAATCGTTTGTAGTAATTTTTTAAGCAACTAGAAACATCCGATTAATCTCTGGTGTTAATAAAATGCTGTGTCCTATGGTTTAAAACGTTTGTAGTAATTTATTAAGCATTGACGCTAGTGATTAATCGGATGTTGGTAGTTGCTTAAAAAATTACTACCAATGATTTAAACCATAGGATATTGTATTTTATTAACACTAGAGACGAAATAAACGTTTGTAGTTGTTTGTAGTTGCTTAATAAATTACTACAAACGATTTAATGAGTCGGATATTGGATTTTATTAACTCTAGTGACGAAATAAACGTTTGTAGTTGTTCGTAGTTGCTCAAGAAATTACTACAAACGATTTAAACCATACTCTCTAAAGTCGAATCAGCGGAAACCGCTGCGAATCAGCGACTATTCGCTGGAAATCAGCGAAAAGTATGCCGCTAATTCAATCAGCGGCATACTTTGGACTGATTTTCCAGCGAAAAGTCACTGATTGTCGCTGATTCGGCAGCGGTTTCCGCTGATTCGATTTTAGAGAGTAGGACACTTTGTAGTCGCTTAAAAAATTACTACAAACGATTTAAACCGTAGGATATTATATTTTATTAACAGTAGAGATGAAACGGACGTTTGTAGTTGCTTAAAAAATTACTACAAACGATTTAAACCGTAGGATATTGTATTTTATTAACTCTAGAGATGAAACGAACGTTTGAAGTTGACTAAAAAATTACTACAAACGATTTAAACTGTAGGATGTTGTATTTTATTAACACTAGAGACGAAATAAGCGTTTGTAGTTGTTTGTAGTTGCTTAATAAATCACTACAAACGATTTAAACCGTAGGACACTGCGTTTTATTAACACTTGAGGTAAAACGGACGTTTGTAGTAGCTTAAGAAATTACTACAAACGATTTAAACCGTAGAATATTGTATTTTATTAACACTAGAGACGAAATAAACGTTTGTAGTTGTTTGTATTAGCTTAAGAAATTACTATAAACGATTTAAACTGTGGGACATTTTATTTTATTTACACTAGACACGAAATGAACGTTTGTATTTGTTTGCAATTGCTCAAAATATGACTACTAACGATTTAAACGCCAGGACATGATTTGTAATTCATATTAGATGTTGAATAAACGTGTGTAGTTGTTTATAGTTGCCGCGGTTGCTTAAAAAAACTATGAATTGTTATGAATATATTAATTTGTAATAAACTGCTTTTGAGAGCAATTGGGCACGAAATTAATATTTATGGTTGTTTTGGTTACTCTTAATCGGAGGCTGTTTGGTGTGCGGAGGGTCAGGGGGGCGGCAACACTTTCGTATCAACTTTGTCTGTGAGTAGTGGGATTTTGCCAATGCAGACTATAAATATACATTTACATAAATTAAAAATTAAAAAAATTGAAATATAAAAAAAAAAATGTTCAATCATAAAACGGTTTTCTGTCTACTACAAACGGAAATTCCTTCACTACAATCAACTACAAACGATTTTCTGTCGGAAAAAAATTTGAAAAAAAATTTTTGAAACTGGGGTGCTGGGCTTTTTTGGACCCCCTGTAACTTTTTCTTTCTGCAACTACAAACGAAATTCGTTCTACTACATTCAACTACATTCAGAACTCTATCGAAATAGCGTTTTACATTTTGAATTTCGAAAAGTCGGGTGCCAGGTTCACAAAGCTCCGACGCGTCGGTGGTTCGGGACTGCTCCCGTTCGGACGCTTGCCGACCCCACGGGACGACTACCCGGCGGAAGTAGACAGAACGGTCATGGAGACGAAGTACCCTAAACCCAAATTCCTGCGGTGGTGCGAGCACGTTTAAACCGTGCCGCGGATGGAAAGGCCGAGGGTTAAGTCGGCTAATAACGAGCTCCCTCTGGCACCGGGCGACACCAGTCGTAAGTAGCCTTATCCCAACATGGCGGCTCTACCGGGACGGACCGTATATTTCCGACCCTACTCGTGGGAACAAAATGCAGAACCATCTATACAACTTTAAATCAAAGAAATCGAATTCGGAATCAGGCGACGGGCAGGAAGGAGACACCACTCCGGATGGCCAGAAAGAAAAAGTTACAGGGGGTCCAAAAAAGCCCAGCACCCCAGTTTCAAAAATTTGTTGTTTCACTATTGGCACATGGATGGGAGATAGTCAGGAAACCTTAGACTTGCTGATGGATACGCATTTTCCAGGCAGCAAGCCGGTGCAAAGTAGGGAGGGAACTCACCATTATATTTTCCCACCCTATTTAGAAATCGATGAATTTGTAATCGGGGAGATTGTAGACGAGGAAAAGGTGAGGTGGGCACTGGGGGTCCTTTAAACCTTGTAAATCTGCAGGAGAAAATGGCATATATCCTATTATGCTGCATAAAACGGTGGAAACGTTAGCACCCCGACTCGTGTTAACCAGTAGGGTGGAGGCAATCGCGTGTTTCTTTTATACCCAAGGCGGGCATGACGGTACATACTACGGCCAAAGACTATAGACCTTTCAACCTGTCCTCGTTCCTCCTGAAAACAATGGAGAGACTCATCGATCTCTATATCAGGGGGATTCTGGGGAAAGAAGGCCTGTCGCCTAATCGGCAGGCTTATTTGAGGGGGAAATCGGTGGAAACCGCGCTGCACAGTTTAGTGCACACCATAGAGAAATCGCTTCTTTATAAGGAGTACACACTGGCGGCTTTTGTGGACATTGAAGGAGCCTTCAACAACGTGCTGAAGAGCGTGATTACGGACGCGCTGGGGAAGGCAGGGGTACCGACCTTTATCACCAATTGCATCGACCGTCTGCTTGTATGCAGGACGATTGGCTCAAAGTTGTGCACCGGGGAGGCCAGGAGGGCAGTGCGCAGGAGCACCCCGCAAGGTGGGGTACTTTTACCCCTACTGTGCCTGCTCTCTGTCGACGACATCCTGAGATCCCTTGGCCGAACAGGGATGAGGGTGGTGGCCTATGCCGATGATATTGTACTCATGACGACGGGAAAAGGGATGGCGGGGGGTCTGGAGGGCCGCAAGACCCCCAGTGGGCAGAATTCTGTAACCATATATATGACCAAAAACTATGGATCGGTGTTTAGCGGGACCTTGCGAAACATATATATGACTGCAGAATACTGCGCCCCCCCCCCCAGACCCCGCGCTAAAAAAAACCTAACCCACATCCCACTGTGGACTTGAAGAAGGCTTAGGTTTGATGAAAATGGATCCAAAATCTACTTTCAGGGAAAGTTTCTGCATAGTTTCTATATTAGAAATCCGTCTTAGTTAAAATCGTAGCTGATCCCTTTCGCGGGAAAATCGAAATTTTATATTTACTTCGACCCAGACTAAGTCTAGACGAAGTATTGAATTTGGTCACTTCGGGCATAAAAATTACCCTATAGTTTTTCATGAAATGTTGACGTTTCAGACCCTAAGGAACCCAAATCAACAATAAAAAAATTTGTGCCCGTGATCTTGTACGTACGATAGGGTGGGTCGAAAAACATTTTTTTTTTTAAATGCTGTGGGGCCGGTGCGGAAAAGTTTTACCACCACAAAACAAGGTTCCATGAATTTTTTCAGATTTTTTATCACACTTCTATTGCTGCCGCATCAGCCAGTTTAACATTAGTTTTAAATAAGGAAAAACATCTTTTTTGTTTTTCTTCTGCAATTTCGAGGGAAAATTTTCCAACAATTTATACTTCTAGAAATCATTTTTTAGATCGATTTTACGAAGAATAGCCGTTCTACAATAGACAAAAAAAATTCTGATTTTTTTATTTCATAATTAACATCCATCATTTTTTTCGAAAAAGGTAAAATTTCTGTAAATTCCACTTCATATTATCATAATTCGGTTCACACTCATTCAAACATTAAAAAAACAAGAAATTTCAAATTTTTAGGATTCCACTCGTAAAATATGACTTTACTGAATAATAGGTGGCCAATTAAAGCTGAGTTACAGAATTTCGAACGTAAATTTTTTTTTTGCCAAAAATGATGTAAAGGAAAGCCATTCTATTACTTCGACCAAGACCTTAGGTCTGGACGAAGTATTGAATTTGGTCAGTTCGGGCATAAAAATACCCTATAGTTTTTCATCAAATGTCGACGTTTCAGACCCTAAGGAGCCCTAATCAACAATAAAAAAAATTGTGTCCGTGATGTTGTACGTACGTACGTCCGTACGTCCCTTTTTTTTGTCTCACGATAACTCGCGAACGGATAAGCGTAATGACATAATTTTTTTTTAAAATACGTATCTTGCCATAAATTAGATCTGATTAGATTTTGGGGCACATCCGTCCGTCCATTAGAAAAAAAAATGAGCCCCAATTAAGTTTCTTCGTAGTTTTTTGCATTTATTTTGAAAAGTACAAATTTAAAAAAAAATGTTTCAAACAAAAAAGATAGAGCATTAAATTCTCTACAAAAAAGGTTTTATTCATTTTCTTCCTAAATTGAACGATAATGACATAAAACTGGTTTAAAATGTTTATGACTATTGTCTGAAAAAGTATTGAATTTGGTCACCTCGGCAAAAAAATTACCCTACAGTTTTTCATCAAATTTCGACGTTTCGACCCCCTACCCCCCAGGGGTAGTCTTCCCCAGCCCCTCGGGTGCGGTGATCACCTACGGGCGCATAAGTTCTTTTACGCCCTTGATATGAAACTAACTATTTCGATATATCTAAAAGATGTCTTGTAGATATCTAGAAGATATCCGTCAGAGATCTTTTCGAAACTTTCAAGATATCTTTGACGAATTATATGTATATATCTTGTATATATATACGGTCATAATGATACAGACAGTAATTAGAAAAAAAAACACAGTAAACATGTAATATGCGTCGAATAGTCTATTACAATACAAATGCATGAAGTAAGTGTTTTGCAACTTTTATTTATCAGTACTTCGTCTGGCCTGTTGTTGTGGTCGAAGTTTTGAAAATGCTCATTTTCAATTTTCATACATATAAGAAACACTATATTGTTGTAACATATCTAACGAAGCCACTTGGACCTAAATATGATTGGACCCCCAAATATCAATATAATTTTATAATATAATTGAAAGCTATTAGTAAACAAACGAATATTAAGGAATAGCCGACTCTGCAGTGGGTCGAAGTTTCTGAGCGAGCGAGCGAGCTAGACACCACGCCAACCAAACAATTATTACTATTAATAATAATTATTTAATTAAATAATAATAATATCTTTATAATTAAATTGATTATTTAAAATCTTGATTCTATCGGTTTAAATATGAAAATTTTCAATATCTCGCGAAAGGGATCAGCTACGATTTTAACCAAGACGGATTTTTAATCTAAAAATTATACAGAAACTTTCCCTGACAGTAGATTTTGGATTCATTTTCATCAAACCTAAGCCTACTTCAAAACCACCGTGATCCATCACAATATGCCTACCATCTCGATTTTGCCTCCCAGAGATAGTAGTTTTAACCGAATGATAAAAATTACATTGAGAAAATTACGCACGTACATTGAAAAAATCCATTATGTTCACTTTCGTCGCTCATTTACGAGCTTACTTTACATATTAGGAAGAAAATGTATAAAACATTTTTCGTAGATAATTGCGTGATCTACATTTTTTGTTAAACACATTTTTTTGTCGGACTCGTACTTTTCAAAATAAATGCAAAAAACTAAAAAAAATCACTTTTTTTAGCTTTTGTTTTTGAGATAGCAACTTTAATACGTCCGAGCGCCAAATTTTTTGTGATATTCGTTATCAGCAGCCCAAAATACATCGAAGACATCTGGCACATTTCATTTTTGGGGTGAGGCAGTTCTTCTACATATTTACCAAGAAATTTGCTGGAGGTGAAGCGTAGACGAAACATATGTGTTCAATGTTGTGACAGTTCAACTATGTTAGCGGTAAAGGAGTAGCGGTCTCCGCGCGCTAAGGACTTGGCGCGACGAGCGACCGCTCCTCTTGACCTGGCTTCATGATCGTTCGCCAACAAACTTATTGCAAGTTCCTGGGTTCAACATTATTCGTAATGATAGAGGACTCATTAATACGAATGGTAACTACATCCGAGGAGGGGGCGTTGCTTTTTATCTACGTACTAGGTATAAATAGTTCTAGAGTCTCCAAAGGTAAACGAAATAAACGATCCCGAATTTGTATTATTAGAAGTTAAACCTCACGTCAAATCTCGTTTATTACTTGCAGTTGTCTATCGTCGTCCCGGTGGTAATGTCTTTTATAATTTTATTGAGAAATTAAATAAGATCATACATAAGTATACTGACATAATAATCTTGGGTGATTTTAATTATGACATCTTAACACCGAACAAGTCTGAATATCTTCGTTCTTTTATTAATGATTTTTACTTTATCTTGTTCCACATGGCGCTACGCATCATGGCAAAAGTACTGATACCATAATTGATGTCATTATTACAGATTCAAGTGGAAAGGTACAATGCGTCGAGAAATCTGACGCCCCATTTATTGCAGGGCACGATTATATATTTATCGACTACAAATTATTATCCTCTAAGCCATGCCCTGTAACATTCAAATATCGCGATTTCTTTAAATGCAATTTGGAATCTTTAAATCATTTAATCACTTCCAATCTCAACGTAGGCCTATTACTTCGGGATTATATTTTTTAATCATAAGTTGTAGATCCTTTATAAGGTAACCGGCCCTATTATGAAACAAATGTTGACAAGTGGTTTGATAATTTTAACGATTAAAACTGAACAAAAGCATAAAAGTAAATAATTTTTTTTGTATATGATGCGGATATCATTCACAATTGATAATTCATATACAACTTATCAATGTAAAGTTTGAAAAAGTTAGATATTATTGAAAAAGTAAAAATATTCGAGTGTCCCAATTGTGAAACAGTGTTTTAGCACCATGTCCCCCCTGTTTCATGCGAGGTGTCCCTATCATGAAACGATCAAATAAAATGGAAATTCTTTTATTTTTCGGTAAATTCGAACATTTTAGGTAATCATCTCTATTCTGAGACGAATGTAGGGATACGTTTTGACTTTTTTCTTTTTTAATGGGCCTACGCATTGGTTTTTAACGAATAAAACTGAACAAAAGCACACAATCAAACAATTATTTTTTTATATTATGCGGGTATCATTTTGAAATGGTAATCTATGGATAATTTATCAATATAATAGTAAACTGGTAGATATTATTAAAAAAGTGAAACCATCACATAAAATTCGTCTATTTTTTTTTGTATTTTATACACATAAAACGACAATACATATTTCTAAGTGGTCACATAACAAATGTTATTAAAATTTCAGTAGTATCACAGTATTTGACTTTTAATGAACTAAAACACAAAACAAATCATAACTGAATAAATTATTTTAAGGTTAAATAAAACGATTGCTCTTAAAATAATTTCTCATCCCATCTCATAGGCTATAGAAGATCATTTTTTATTTGTTGTTGGATGTTTTTTATTTTTTCTTGCAACTGCTTTTTTTCCTCTTGCAATAATTTTTTCTTGGCAAGTTTCTCATCTTTTAATTTTTGTTTTTGTTCTTTTTCAATCTGTGTTTTTAACCACTCATCCGACGTTCCTGCTGCTGGCAATTTTGCTTTTCCACTTGCTTCAATTTTCTTTCTTTTTTTCTTCGGTAAATATTCTGTGGGTAGGGTGAATACCCGTGAAAAACATCATTTGATAAATGACTACCATCTGTAATTAATGGGAACCATGTTAAAAAATAAAAATACTTCTTTTTATATTTGTATATAAATTAAGTAGAGTTGAAATAATTGTAAATATTTGTACATATTTGTAAATAATTGTAAATATGATTAGCCTTTTAAAACTGAAATTAAATTACCTTGAGTGACATTAATTTGCATGTTCTCTTTATTGTTTGTGTTGTCAATGGACGAGTTATTGCAATCACTATTGAAATTATTTTCTAACCCCTGAGCCATTCTTCGTGAGATTTCTTGTGGATTAGTCTCTGAAAATATAATATTGTCTATGAAATTTGCAATGCATCGATTATTAATATTAGGCGTTATTTTTTTTACAAACCTATGATGCTTTTCAAAGGCGAATTTGATTGCAGTTGTACAAATTGCGGCTCTTGAACCACAGTATCAAGTGCAGTAATATTCGGAGATTGAGACATCAAATCATTCAATAATAGAATACTATCGTCTGTGCATTCGATCGTTATGCCATTTTGCTTATTATTAAATACAATCATATTATCATTTACGAAGTTGCTATTCTCATCGAAACATACATCTAACATATTATTTTGAGCACCACTTTCAAGAACTGCATTGATATTTGTTGTCATGTTACTTTCCATCATATCGTCGACTTCCAGAACATTTTCATTGACAGTCTCATGTGATAATAACTTTACTGTATGACCAACTAACTTTTCATCGCTTCTGATTATAGGTTTTGATCTTGCACTAGGTTCTAATAGAAATAAAAATGAAAACTAATAAATGATCTAATAAATGTCTTGACAGAATGTATATAAAATTTGTAAATATGCATGTATGCATATAAAAATCTGTACATAAAAATAAACCAAATTAATATTATATGGATTCTATGTTGTGATTACCATTATTTTTATTTTTAATTTGAAGCCAATATCTAAACAATCCTTTGTACTCAATATTTCCAGTCCATATGTTAGTCATTTCAGCATTTTTTAATTCTTCTAATAATTCACACGACAGATTATTTTCCAAAATAATCAAATGGTTGTAATCAATTTTAATTGTATTATTATGTTCAGGATGCTCATTTATGACTATCTCTTGAGTAATTTCAGTTGCATGATTAGATTCACTCATTTTTTTACTTTTTCTTCTGTTGCGCAAGACATCATAGTCCACTGCTTCGGCATTAAATGGCACTAAACCAGCTGATTTGAAACCATTTTTACTGATTTCTTCTTCTCCTTCAAAATTATTTAATGCCATTTTCAACACTTGTGGAAAATCTTTCTTTTTCAGTCTATTGGTGTTATGTTTTACTTTCCATTTTGGAACAGTTCTCTTCCATACTATTTTGAGTGGATAAAACAGTGCAATGTCTAGTGGTTGGGTCACATGAGCGGAATTCGGATAAAGAGCAATTATCTCTATTTCATTTTCTCTGCAAAATTTCACTAGAGGAACTGTTACATGAGACGAATGTCCGTCCAGAAATATTACTATGGGAAACTGTATGCCTTCTCTTAATGCCCACGGATAGAATACATTGGTGATGTATTCGTAGAAGGATTCTGTAGTCATCCAGCCGCTCTCTGAAATCCCAATTCCCCAGTCGTTAGGAGTGTTTTCGACTTTTTCTTTTGGCAAATTTCGTACATATGGATACATTATCATGGGGGGGTGCTCTTATTCCTGCCGCACTGTACATAAATAGTACCGTAAGGCTTTCTTTTTCAGCATCTACAATTTTGGACACTGAGCGAGCTCCTCTTTGCGTCAGAACTTTCTCCGAATCAGGACATAACAACATATTTGTTTCATCGCAGTTAAATATCCCTGTTGGAGAAATATCAAGCAAATTTTTCTTTTTCAAATATGCTTCTTGCTCTCTAAACCACTCTCGTAGATCCTCAATTGTAACAGAAGCTCTTACCGAGCTCAAATGCTGTGGCTTTCTAAGTGATAAATTTGGATGTCGCTTTCTGAAAGCCTCGTACCAATGTCGACTCGGACGATTATTGATAAATGGTGTCTTTCTGTTCAACAGAGAGACATACTCTTGAACATGATCTAAGAGTTCGCACTTTGTTACCGGATAGCCTCGCTCTGACCGATAAACAATCCAGTTTTTTATACTGTTTTTCAGTGAAGTTTCGATCCTTCTGTTGTCTGTGCAATGTAGCTGCAGATATATTGTATGGTTCTCCTGCTTTTCGCAGGGAAACTCCTGCATCAACTGCTGCAAGAGCATGTTGCAATTCCTCTATGGAATGCTTCTTTTTAGTGAGAATTACTTTATTCTTACTATTCCCCTTGCTTCGTAACACTACAGACGTAACCTGTGCTTTAACCTTGTTTTTAAGGTTTTTCATAGATTTGGTTTTATGCTTCTTCTTTTTTGCATCTTTCCTTACAGCCTTCATGGTAAGTTATTGCCTAAAATAAGGACTTTATAAATAAAAAACTTACTTATTCCATGTAAACTCTCGGCTCTCAAAGCATCTTTATAGGTTATGTTTACACTTTTTGCGTAACACTTGTATAATCTCTACTTACCTTCAAATCCGATATAAATTAGACATCAGGACGATGTTTAACATAGAATAGTACATAAATAACTGTCCTATACTTTAATTTACGCACCACAACACTTCGACAACGAATTATTTCTTGATGTTTCACGAATCGGTACAAGGCAATGAGGATCAGTTCCGGGGGTTATGAATCAGACATGCGACTGTTTCATTAATACGGTCAGAAGGAAATTTATGTACGCATTGTGAAACATCCGTTTTAAAAAAATAAATACGTTTGTATGGCGAAAACTTTAATGTAATATCAATATATGATCTATAAACTATAAGTTAGGCTCTTTAATTCGGTTTAGAATAATACCATATGTAAATATACGTGATTTTAGACAGACCACATGCATGTTCTGTTCTAAGCTTATTGAAAAGACTTCAGTACAAATTGTGAATCATGCACGTTTAAGATTTTTTAAAAGATTTTAATGTATATCTAGTATTATTTTTATTTATTAAAATTAAAATTAAAATACTCTTTGTTGTTTAGATAATTTTTTCACAACGATCCGTATTGTTATTAATTTTAAAAGTAATTTTTAAGTGAGTTGTTTCAAAAAAGAGGACGTTGTATCGCAATACGGCCGGTTACCTTATGGTAATTTACACCGTTACAGTTCCATTGGAAAATATTCATTTTACAATTCGTCTTTATTCTTCTTTTCTTCTTCTTGTTCACTTTCCTCATCCTCCCCTTGTTCTTCTCGATTATCTGTATTATCTTCACTTAATGAATTTATTGATTTGATACTAGATGCTTTCGACAGAGTTTCTGTCTGTTCACTTTGTATTTTTAATTTATTGGTGATTTTAGTAAGAACTATTTTAAGTCCTTTTCTTAAGTTTGGTGTCATTTTTGCGGTACTAATCATTTCAATTAATTTTTCGGTTGGATTGGTATATTTTTTAAAGAATGTACATATATATTTTGTTCTCTTACAGCATAAAATTATCAAATTGTTCGAAATTTAATATAAATTGTCTGGTTGTTTAGAAATAATATCTTGAAAACCATCGAGACTTGAAGACCATCGTTTGTATTTTGTATCCCTGGGATATCTTGGAGTTCTGAACTTGTCTATTGATTTGTTTTCTTTTTTGTAGAAGGTGTAGATATATCTGTATTTTCTTTATTTATATTACTATCTTGTTGGTATTCCTGTGTTTGCATAGTTGTTATTTTTGTACTTTGGTTCGGAATAATCGGATCCCACTGTTTGGCAATTTTTTTCTTTATGATGTTTTCTGAATCAAGTGAGTAGGTGGTGGATGACGGTCGTGTTCGTTTATTAGCTATTTGTATTTTTGGAAACTTATCGTCCATTATTATATCGTTTATGTTTTCTTCGTCTACATAAACATTTGTAGCGATAACGTTCGTATTTGTATTTGTATAGAATGGTGTGGATGATATCGGTGTTCCCTGCATTATTCTGTTTTCGTTATTACTAGTGCTTTCTTGCGTGCTTACAATTGATTCCAAGTATTCTTGGTATTGTTTGGCTAAATGGCCGCTTTGTTTACATGAGAAACATGTAACGGAATCTGATGCAAAAAAATTCTGTATGTTGTATCATGAATAGTTATTAGTAACGAGTCAAGAACTTTAGGCACTTCTTCAGGATTTAATAAGAAGAATCTACGAAAGCTAATGACATGGGATAGCAGTGGGTTTTGAGCATTTATTCTCAATTCTTTTATGTTCGTTGCCAGATTTATATTTAAATTCCTAAGTGCTCTTTCTATAGTTTCATTAGGGATCACTGGGCAGGGATTCGAGACAATTATTCTTTTTAGGTTATTCACTAAAGGTCTCATTTTTAGATCGTTCCCGAGTATTGTAATGCTTTTGTATTTTTTTGTAATGCTGGTAACAATTTCTTTACTGGAGAGAAAGATGCATATTCTTTGACTGGATATTTTTGAGGCATACCTGATGTCGCTTGGCTTTACTATTTTTATCAGAGCTTCTCAGTAGTCGTTTATTTGAAGACCTTCCTTGGCACTGATGATTAAGGCTTCATCTCGGCTGGGGTAAGGGTTTGCAGTAACTGCTTTTGCTTAAGTTGACTTCATGTTGTCGACAATTTTTATTCCTTGGGATGATGTTTGTTGTGAAGGGGGTGCATTGTGGAGGTGGGGGTGGGTGTACACTCACCCCCTTACCTCAAAACACCAAAAACAAAAGTTTATTCGGATATTATCACTGGATATATTATACGTGCACCGTTATATGTTTGTTTTGATTTGTAAACACTCGACCTCTCTGGGAGCCTACAACCGTACACGTTGGCTTTCCAAAGCAGACTAGTCTGGCAAGACTGTCTTGCAAGACTCTTGCTTATTAAAAGTAAGCCGCAGGAATATTAAAGAAATGTTTTAAAACATTCCAAGGCTTTAAAAGGCAAAAAACATTGGTTATGGTAACAAGAAAAATTAATTTTGTCCATAATATGTAGAAATAACATGTTTCGTTTAATAAACAAAATATTGTTGCAACTTTTAGTAAATCTGTAGTGTTTCTGAAAAGCTTTATTATTTATTTTAAAAATTATTTTTTTTAAGAGTGAATTTTAAGTATATTTAATAATTATCAATATGTACTCAACCTCGCGTCATTCATCCTGCCCATGTGCGAATTGCCGATGTTTTGCCGATGTTCAACGAACGGCCCATTGATTGCAGCCGAAGTCTCGGCTGCCAAGGTCAGGCCAATGCTGGCCCCATATTAGGTACGACACTACGGCTAGAACTTGGCACTTGATATTGTCCCAACCATCGGCTGTTAGTGTAGGCCCAGCGTTGGCTCATAGTCGGATACGTCACTACTAATGGTACATATTTACAATATCGAGAATATTAAAACAATAATACATTCATAATGAATTGTTAATTTTAATTTATAAATAATTATTACTAAATTGATTATTATTACGAATTGTTAAGGATGTAATTTTAATTAATTTATTAAGTGTACACTTTTGCGAAAGGTATTATCTTTTATCAATATAATTGGTATTTTTAACAAGCTTTACATTTTAAATAATTAATTAATGAAAAAGTTATTACTTTAGTTATATTACATCTGAAAAATATTGATGCATACAAATATTTCATATTCAAATATTGCAAACTCATATGAATAAAAATATTCATATTGTTTGTTTCATATTTCACTTTAATTTTCGTTTCTTTCCGTTATAACCGTACTGAGTCCCGACGACACGGGGACTCTGGTTTTCAATCAAAATATAATAAAGGAGGGAATAAAAATAAAAATTATCAAAGAATAAGTTTTTATTGCTCTATATTTTTAACGGGAAATTACAAATTGTGGGGGAGGACTTTAATTAAATATAAGTTTATAAAAAAATAATACGCCGCGCACTGTGCACAGTACTTACGTTCGCTGCTATATCTCGAGATTCGCACCACAATCTTTATACGCACTACAATATAATAATTTTCGCAATAGAAATACAACGATTTGCTCGCCTTAACGGTTTACAAGGAAGTGAGTTCTTGAAGATGGTCTGGCCCGTTACCATCACGCCACAGCGTCCGTCCTGGGTATTAACTTTCAGGGAACAAACAAAAAGGAAAAACAGTTATTAATAAGGACGAATTTATGACAACGTAAGGACAAAGCTGGGGAACATAATTTTGGCAATGCTGGGAATAGTAGGGCAAGTCTAAATTTTCAAAAAGGGGTGGGCGACTGAATGAATTTTCTGCACAAGTGCGACGAACATTTACTCGGCACTGGAAGGGGTAATGATACATGTAACGAGTGCGACAAGCGCAAACAATATTGATGATGAATTAGTATTTTATATTGGGCCATGAGTGCGACGAACGTCGACTCGACGAGCGCGACAGCAATAGTCTATTCCATGCATGAATGCCACGAACGTCCACTACGCGAATATGGAAGGTAGACAGAGACGCTGTATAACTGAATTAACCAATAGGGACTGCGTTTGATCAAGATGGCCGACTAGTTGCGCGTAAAACTGCGCGATAGCCAGTCCACGGTGAACGACGACTGAAGTGACAAGTCGTTTCGGTTTTCGGGATTTTTCATTGTTTTGGAGTTATTAAGTTAAAGTATGTGCGGGTTTTCTGTGTTGTTCACTCCGGGATCGAGTGCCAAAGGATCGAGTACAGGGAAAATGCAGTCGGAGTCAGCCTCTCGACGGCAACGGGAAAAGGTGTTTTGGAGTTTTTGAGGGATTAAAAAAGGAGCAGTTACAGTAAGGTTTAACATTAATTATTAAGAACTATTTCTTTGTGTAAGGATTGGTAAATTTGCGTTTCAGGGTATGGACGTCAGCCAGCAGCGGTTCCGGCACGAGGAAGCAGACCATCACAATAGCTGATTGAAAATGTAAGTATGGTGTTTACTTTTCTTCTATATATGCCTCTTCCTTGGACGATGACTTTATTACTTCACGACACTGAGAGATTATTTGTTTAAAGCATAATAATTAATAATTTCTATGTTTACAGGTATATCGACTTCATGAACAGCTGGACGAGATGGGACGATGACACCAAACGAGTTGACAGGACGAACACCACCATTGGGGAAAGGTTCCTGGAGATAGTTAAGTGGATTCTGACGGGACGATGCACCAATCTTCGTTCTTCTTTCTGAGAAGAGTTCTCTTCTCTGAGATAAGTATTTAGTTGGGAACGCAAGTAGACAGACCGTCTACTTTGTGTTACACCGTATGTATATTATTTCTTCTTACTATTATTTTATATATAACAATAAAAGAAAAATATGTTAGTAAATTGCATTTCAGCATATCGCATTGTAATTCTGAATACATTAACATAAACGAACACATAAATTACGATCTGAAACAACTGATGGTTATTTTTCAAACATTTATCGAGTAGTTATTGGGGTCAAGCGGTTAGGCGCGCCTGATTTGTGCGCAGAGATCCCGGGTTCGATCCTCTTCGGCGTTTTTTTCTATTTTTATTGCAATGAAATTCTGGCCTATGATTGGCCAATGTTGGCCATAACGGTTGCCGAGTCTATAGGACGAAGTGTCGCAACAAGGCTCGGGCGAGTATCAGCCCAGTTTAAAAGTCGAGCATCGGCAGTAGTTTATCAGCACTGGCCGAGAGCTGGGCCGTTGGTCATTTCGCACAATATATTCCACATGAGCTAGGTAGGGTTTAGGTCGGAGGCATCATAATGTAAAAAATTGTATCCGAACCATAGCAGCTTTTTTGAGTATATTAAGATTAAATAATACACCAGATATCTCAGTTGCATCTACATAGATATTCAATTTGGAAATAGTTCATAAATTTTTTTTTATACTTTAGATATGGGAAAATCCACGGAACCTTTAAATTTCTAGTTTCAGGTTTTATTTTTTTTTAAATTTAAAGCACACTTTTGTCTTGTTGCATACGTATTCGTAAATCTTTCAGAAATACTAATTCACATTTGTGACTCATTATTATTGAACGCCCTTAAGGCGGGAACGTAATATTATTTGCAAAATATAATTTATACAGTAAAATAATTTTAAGTAATTTCGTATAAATAACTTAGTACTTAGGGTTTTTTGACGTTACTCATCACAGATCTCCTCCTTCCGAGTGCTGTAATTTATGTAGCTGTTACGACGGGAATTTACCTCGTTTTGTGAGGTTTCTCCCTAAGTCGCCGAAAGGTAGGTCGGTCTCTGAAGCCGACCTGGAGTTCGAGGCGGAATGCGGAACGAGAAACGAGGAGTAGCGAAAAAATAAAACGCGCAAGACTCAATTTGTAAAAAGTAGCTTTTATTTATTTATTGGAGGTTGGTACCTCTGTAAATATTCCTCTAGGGTTATTCTGGTTTTGGTTTCGGAGGGCGGTTCCGTTGAGGATTCAGGTTGAGGGGACGTGGACGGAGGAGGTGGGAGAGTCGGGAAATTACAATAGATGGCCAATTGGTTGAGCGAGAGCAGATTGGTGGCCAGCTCAGGGTCGAGCACCGTCGGTGGTGGGCGCTCCATACGGTCCATTGGGCGGCCTGGGTCAGGCGGGCTTTCTTTTTACGGCGCCTTTGTTGAGCACCCGGCACTGAAAATGTGGAAAAAGAGAAAATTGGGTCAGTGTCCTGTATGTGATGGAGGGGCCGGGACCAGTCCCCGCTGGTTGGCCTGCCAAGTTAGTAGGCGGTTAGAAAGAAAAGTGAAGGAAAAGTGTGGGGGTACCTATGGGTCGATTCCGAGGCGGAGCGCCTGCATCCGACCTCGGTATCTTCCGAGGAATGTCGATCTAATTCCCAGGTGATGGAGGGCGGTTAACTGTGGCCTATGGCCTCTGTCCACCACCCGTTCACCGAGTTTTAGATAGACCCCTAATAATCGGAAAATAATTTAAAAAAACCGCGGTTGTCCCTACGGATGCCTATGCACCAGGTGGACCTAGCTAGTCCCTTTGCACCGGGGAAAATAACTGAGGCTGCTAACCTCTGTACTTCTCCCGGGTGCCGGTAACTGCAGAGTCCTTATAGTTATTAATGATAGGGGTTGTTAGTGTTGATACTTACTCCTCGTGACGGATGTCCTGGTCCTGGATCCGAGAGCCTCGACGGGAGCGGGTTGGATGCGGCTAACGCTGTTGGGCTGGAGAAGCTAGCCTGGATCTGGCTTGTCCTGACTGGCGCTGTGTCCGGGTGGTCCTGGCTGGTTCCGAATTGGCCCTTTTGCCTTATGAGAGCTTGACTTGATGGTTGCTGAGTGTTAGTTTTTGACTGACTTCTATGATTTTCGTACGCCTATTTATACTAATTTTCTGCTCATTGAAACTTCGGTGATGCGAGATTTATCGAGGTCGGAGAGGTGAAAGGAGATTTGTCTTTTATTGAGGTTTCGTAATTTTTTTAACTAATGTTGATCCGATTGACAATTTTGTTTTTTTTCGATTTGTACATTTGGTTTCGCAAAATTTACACAAAAGTTAATTACATGATGAACGTAATAAACATGCAAAAGAAGGCGTTAATTGCTGGTGTAACAATATTAATAATAATCTCGGAGTTTTGACATTTCGACGAAAATTATTATTTATACAATATTATGTATTTTTCTTTAAACTTCCATGTGATGTTAAATGTAAAGCAAGGTTATTGACAACATGACTGTGTAATTTTTAAGCTATTGTTTGTTAGTGCGACGTGCAAAATTATTAGTATGGTGGTTTATTTCATTTTGTAACAAAAATGGAAGAAATTATTATGAGTGATATTGTGTTATATAAATACTTTGTTTATTAATTAATTTTGCGGAAATAATAAAATAAAACGTTGTCTGGGCGTGACTCGAGTCAGTAATCACATATGTGTGCGTGTGCTTGTATGTGTGTGAATACATAATTATTTATAGTTTAATATTGAACTTGCGAAAAACATGGTTAGGTTTGAATTCGGTTTTTAATGGGATGTTGAAGTTCTGATTATTAAACTATTTAGCTGGTTTAATTGTTTTGTTTAATTTTTGTAAATGCATTATATTATTTATTCATTTATATTTTAAATTTAAATGTGTGGAAATTTGCGCGAAGTCATAACACAGTATTGGTTATGATTATATATTTTTATTAGTTTAGCAAAAACATAAAGTGTAAGTTGAATAATCATTAACGGATCTCTATGTATCAGTGTCTGTATGTGAGGATGGGTGTGTATGTGCGTATACAAGCATACAAACAATATCTACATTATTTATGCCTATTTTTTTATAATAATTAGAAAAAATAGTATCAGGGAGATCTTGAATTATTGGTAAATGGTAAAATAATTTATTTGGTTATTTGTTTAATTGCTAAATTTATTTATTGAATTTTCATGGTATATTATGGTTTTTGCGTATGTATATTTATATTGAAAATGTGCGAAAAAATCCGCTTAACCTTATTATGGTATTTATTATCTATATTTTTCATTATTGTTTGTTTAAATGAAAAAAAAACGAAAAAAATACGGGTTAGGTAATCGTGAATGGGTTTCTATGTATTGGTGTATGTGTGTAATTTTAAAAAGGGTGTTTGTGTAAGTGAGTTTACGTTTGTGTCCTCGTTGTCTGATGCCACCTTTCAGGAATTTTAATGACTCTGGAAAGTCAAGGAAAACTCGTCAGTGGACACTTTTTAAGACGGCTATTTTTTTAACATGGAGAAGTTTTTTAAATCAAAAAATATTTGTATTTTTAATTCTGGGTAAATTTCAATTTACAAAAAGTATTTGTATTAATGAATTCTATATTTTGCCAACTTTTTAGGTTTTTCTACCAATGTTTATGTTTGTCGATATGTTAACTTGTATAGTTAACTTGTATATCGGTTATGTATAGGTGAAGGGATTGGTTCGGGATCTACCTGTCGTGATCGATAATTCAGGTTTTTCCTCTACAGATTGTCATGTTGCCTAGCGAGCGAGAGTGTGTTAATACATTAGTGCAAGCAATAGGAAGCGCTGCTTGTGATTTCTTAAAAGTCTATCAATTTGTTTTTTTCATATGTCTCGGCTAATTCATCGGTGTTTTTGCTATAGTTACGGAATCTTAACATAGCTTCTCAAAGTGCCGTCTGGAGTACGTTTGTAGCCAGTTTTAATGCTGATTTCATCCAGCACGAAACTTACGAGGATTTTTCGGCCTGCATTTTTGGCCTCTGAAACTTTACGGCTTAATGCTCAAAGCTCTCGTCTGTAAACCCCGGTTCGCACTTTACAGTTGAATACCACGCCCGAATTGTGCGTGAATGCGGAAGCGCGTTACAACATTTTGATCTTATATAATCGTAACACTTTGGGGAATAAAAATGGAGTGACAGTGCGAAGGAACGAATTTCAGAAGGAAACATGGCGCGTGTAACATTTTTCGGTACGTTACCTTCGCCTTTGTCTGTGCCTGGTTTGGCTTGTGACCGAATTACTTTTAAGCGATTTGTTTTGTATCGCCCTAGGAATGGAGAAACATCATCTCCAGCAATGGAATCCAATTCGATCAGAATAGATCTTTTTTCGAGATGCTGCCGCGATTCCCGAAAGAGACTGGATACGTTTCCTCAGCCTTCCAGTTTTTTGCCTTTCTAGTCTCAATTTGTTGTAAAGTTCACTGTATTTCTCCTTCAGCCAGTTATACTTTTTCTTCCAGTCTTCATTGGAATTGTCGTAGGAATGGGCATGCGTAGGATTCGGACGATATTTTCTTTTCAAAGGTCGTTGAGGAACATATTCTGGTTCTGTTTCATGTAGGAATTAGTAGATTACATGCATGAGTAAATGAATAAATGAAATAATTAATAAATGCACGGAAAAAATAGCAAGTCGGCACGGCCCGACAAGGCAGCGAAAATAGCCAGCCACGACGGAGCAAGTCACGTGCAAGATGAAACATAGCGAATTAAAATTCTAAATCGTAAAAATAAAGTCAATTATAGATAGGTATAGTTATGTAATTACGGATATTTGTGGATGATTTCTAGACAAGATGGTTATTTGTGATGTTTCTGACGGTTGTTAAAAGTGAAAAAATCAGTACTTTCTCAATTTGAAGGCTTCTGTACCGAAAACAGGGAAAGATAGGCCACAATTGTACTCAATGTTTTGTATAGAATATGAAATTTTCGACAAAACAGTCCTGGAGAGCTCTAGTCTACAGTTAACAGTATAACAGTTAGCTACGTTGGAAGTTACAGTATATATAATTTATGTTATGATCAACGTTTAATTGATAAAGTAGAAATGTCCACGAAATAAATAACCACATAGTCCAGAAATTATGCAATAATATTTCTAATGACACAACAAAAGTATACCTGTACAGGGTGTCCCATTTTATGTAACACCCCTTGATCTATCTTCAGAAATGCAATTTCACGAAAATTGTTTCAGACAAAAGATATGTATTTTTTCTTGGAGAATTGGAATATGAAATAAAAAAGATATGTTTCTATTTAAAAAATAACAATCTTGACCTTGATTTGATCTAGAAAATGCTTTTAAAGGTCGACGATACGGTTATTTAACTGTTGTAATAAGTCCTATAACTGTTGTCTAAACATTTTTCATAAAATTACATATCTAAAGAGATACCGGGGGTGGTACATTAAAATGGGACACCCTGTATATAAACGATCGTATTTTAACGAATTCAAATTTTTATTCGCTATGTTACATTTGGTTACATTTTTCATGCAACTTGCTCCGCATTCGCTGGTTATTTTGGCTACCTAGTCGGGCCGTGGCGACTTTCATTCTTTTCCGTGTGTAAATGAAAAAATGAATAAACAAATGAAAGGATTAATAATTGAGTCAAGGAATTATTTAAAGATCAAATGAAAGAGCTACTTAATGTTAATAAATAAATGAACTTGCGAATGAAAGAAGTAATAACAGGTACTTAGCTGAAAATTTAAATTATTGACATTTGTAACTTTTTCGTGATATTTTTAAGTGCATAACAATGTCACGTTAAGTTAATAAGATATTACTTTAGAAACATTGAAAATGGTTTAAAGCGTAAAATTAATCAAAAATATACCTGCTACACCTCTCGGATGGAAAAACAACCTAACTCGTTTTGTTTATTGGCATTTATGTGGATAATTTGATTAGAAAAAAATATTAGTTTCTGTAATTGTGGAAAAAAAACCTCACTTGCATACCCAAAATTAGACGGAATTGAAATTCTGTATATTTTTAAATGATAAGTGATTTATTTTAATTTAAGTGAGTTGAGCAGTTCTGACCACTTAAATCTTTCACACAATAGCTTTACAAATAACGTACGATAATAATTGCCGTGATAAAAAACATTTAACTGCACTTTTTATTCGCAGAACTACTCAACTCTCTCCGCCGTGTTCGTCAAATACAATATATTAAGGAATATAATAACAATAATAGTAATAATAACAGTAATGATGATAATAACAATATGTCTTTATTGTAAAAAATACTATCATGTTGTGACGAAACCCATCACAGATCGGCACGCTATGTGGGGATTGTCCACGCGCTTACCCTTCTGTGTTCCACAGACTCGAAGAGCGAGAGAAAGAGAAGCGAGGAGAAGAAGAGGAGGATAAGATTCCAATGCGTAACAGCGCGGCGCCTATTATCAGTCGGCTCTCAGCTCTCGAACCGCACGCACGTCTAGTTTTGTGCTGTACACACGTCGCAACATTTATCTTGTCTAATAAACAATCAATACATTTCAGAGGATCGTCTCGACTCTTTGCCCTGTGGTTGGTTACAGGGAACCTCAGTTTCCCACATTGGTCACCCCGACGTGATTCAACTTCAACCAACATCGGGCGGCCTTTGCGATCCACATCGAGTCTATGTCTTCCTCGCCGGATCTTTTGGGTCTTCACAAGACTTCTCCTGCTTCATCGTAATCCTGGCGGATTTAAGCAACTGGCGATTTCCCTTCATTGCAACGTCACCACTAGACTTCGTGCTGTCCTGACGACCTAGGTATTCAGGGCAACTCTGCAGGGATCGCCAACACCGACACCCACTTCCCATCTCAGGATAACCAGGTATTTTCAGAAGTGCGCGTCGGGTTGCATTATATTTTTTATTTCGGGAGAGTCGATTAATTACATTTTTGAAAAGTGAATTTTCGTGCGTTGCGAAACAAATAGAAAAACAATAACAATAACAATTTCGTTCCGAGCATCTTCGTTCAATAACAAAGTCATATCAAACGATCGCGAATGACCTTGCGATGTTTTCGTTATGTTGCGGCACAGTTAACTTTACACAAATTCATTAGAACTTTGTTTTTGTTTATTGGAATTAAAGTGGCATATGCTATCGACTAGCGATATTCCAGGTTAAGCAGCATTCGCCCCGTTTAGAACGAAGATAGGTGACCATTTGAGTCCGCCCTACGGGATAACATGTCGAGTTTTTTCTCAAATGTAGTCTTGTTCTATACGTGTCGAATGCAAGTCTTGACCCCCTGTGGACTTGTCGTCCGTGGGGTTGCGTGGAGGGGATGATGAGAAAGCTTGCGAGGATTTGAGACACAAATCGTGTCCAATCGTGCTTATATACCTCTGAGGTGCAAGCACGTAAAGCTAACCCATTTAAAATAAAAAAAATTAAACGAATTATTTTTCGGCATTGGAAATTGATTCTTGATTTTATATGCAATTTTTCAACGAAACTTTCGTTTCCAAAAAGTAAAATCGAAACGCTTTGATTATTATATTAACAGTGCTTATTGTAATAGACCAGGAGCTAGTGACCAAAAACTGTGACTGATATCTCGCGTATGCGAATTAAATGGGGAAGTTGTATGGGTATTTCATGAACTTTAAGCGAATAATTAATCCACATTCGACTGCAGCGGTGTTCCAAACGTAATAACTGTTTGTAACAAAAACTTGTGTTTTTGAACGATTAGTTAGCATATGCCAAATTTTATTCTTAAACTTTATCAGAAAGTACCCAGCAAGAACTAATTTGCATACCATTTCCACGTGCAGGAAGTTCTGAATAATTTTGTTATCCTGCGAAAAAAATAAGCATTTCGAACAATGGCTTCGTGTATGCCATTTCGCAATCTTCTGTTTGTTGATATGAAAATCACGAAAAAGAACTTTACATACGATTTTAGCGTGCACATGTATTTGTGGTGATTTTTTAACCTGCAACATTTTTTGTTATAACTTGGAATGATTAACTCGCTAATGCTGTTTTCACGGACTGTCATACATAATATATATATATATACAGGGTGGGCGATTTATCTGAAGACATTGAAATACCTCGAGAACTATGCACAGAATCGAAAAAGTTGTCGGATGAAAGTTGTTCGACACGAAGGGGGGCATCCAGTAATAATGAAATTTACCCCCTCCCCCATTCCCTGGAGGCGGAGTGGGGGCAAAAACAATAAAACTTAAATAGGAACCCCCATTTTTTATTGCAGATTTGGATTCTCCAATATTGACAATTTTCGCCCGCGTAGCGGATATGGAATACGGTCATTCTAACAAAGCCGGGAAAAAATACATTTAGCGTTACCCAGGAACAACGACGTGGACGTAGTATTTTTCTGTTCCCTTTGGGGTGCTTGTTTTACGTGAGTCCCCTTGCCCCTCACTGTCTCACTGTTCACTTACTTGAGTAAGTGTTCGAAATGTTGACCTTCCACTTCAATGCATTTATTTATTCTTTCTTCAAATGACTTTATACATGATAGAATCATATCTGCAGAAATTTCTGCGCAAGCAGTTCTTATGCGTTCCACCATGTTTTCACGAGTCGTTGGTACTTGTTCATAAACCTTACCTTTTAGGTAACCCCATAGGAAGAAATCCAGAGATGTTAGATCAGGTGACCTCGCAGGCCAATTAATGGGGCCACCTCTACCAATCCACCTACCATTGTAATCACGGTCTAGTATTTCCCTTGCTACTCTTGAAAAATGTGCTGGGCAACCATCATGCTGAAACCACATTGTCCGTCGGACGTCCCTAGCAACATCCTCAAGTAGTAATGGTACTTCTTGTTCTAGGAAATCTCGATATTTTGTTCCATTCAAATTACCTTCAATGAAATAAGGACCAATGAGTTTATTTCCTATGATTCCACACCAAACGTTCACCGACCAAGGACGTTGATGATTAACTTGTCGTAACCAAAGCATCGTCAATATTCCTCTTACATTCACCATAAATAAGAATCATTTCGATTTTTTCGGGAACTGTAGCAGGATTCATTTTTAACTTGGAATTCGATTTAAGCAATGAAGGGTAGACAAAAAATAGTCACGTAAACGGAAAGTTGTTATTCTAAAAGCAAAGTGACCTCCGACCGAATTACTACCAATACAATGGACTTCAAAAACAGTCTTACACTGAGAGACCGTGAATACTAAATTTTAATATGGGGATTAGAAAGTCGCGATATCCATTTACTTCCCTTCAGGAAAGTAGAGAAAAATGTAGGTGAACTGGTTACGTGTGACTCAACTTATGTATAAAATGATATGCTACTTTATTTTCGAGTTATGTCGCCCTCTAGCGTTATGTAACAGAACCGGCGCCGGTGATGGCCGAAATGCAAGCAATGTACATGTATGAAACCACGTGAGTTCTCTCGGGGTCCGGTAGATGGCGACGAAATCCCCAAATGAAGTAAGAGTTTCGTTGTTTAATAGAAGCTGGTTTGACCGTCAATGCTCAGCTTATTTATTCTCATTTCGGAAAAAACATACAGAGAGAGAATGAATGAGCTGAGTGAAGGGACATGACGCGTTTTTTAATGGATTGCGTGATGTCCTCTTTTTGTTTATTAAATAATAAATTTAAAACCTAAAATGTAATTTTATTGAAGGTAGAAAACTTATTTATAAAATTGCTTCCATATTGTATGCATAATTTTTATGTAATCAGTTTTGATTTTTAATATGAAGAATATCAATTATTCATAATCTTAATTTTTCGAATGGACATTATTAAAATTTCATATTCAGAATAACAATTTTCGCAATTGATATTACTAAATTCTAATATTAAAAATTCTAATATTAGAATTTTTAATATTAAATTTTCATAAAGGGATCAAATTGTCCCTATTTGCCCCCTGGATGCCCCCCTTCGTGTCGAACAACTTTCATCCGACAACTTTTTTGATTCTGTGCATAGTTCTCGAGGTATTTCAATGTCTTCAGATAAATCGGCCACCCTTTATATATTAGGGTGGTTCAAAAATCGAAATTTTCTGGAACTAGGCTTATTTTGTGGAGAATAAGAAAAGAAAACTTTTTTGTCTCTTGGTAAAAATCGATTGGAGGACGTTTGGAGGTCGCGCAACGAGCTTAAAGTCTGAATATTCCGTATTTAAAATTTTAACACTTCGAATCATGCATTTTTCTTTACGCAATTCAGTCAAAATCGTTACTCGGTGTTTTTTGGGGTCGCTAATTACGAATTCGACGTTAGCTGTACCGAATTCAAAATGGCGGATCCAATATGGCGGACAAACATTTTAAAAAATACTTCCATTTGAGCAAAATTTGTTACTCGGGGGTTTTTGATGTCGCTGATTACGAATACGACAATAGTTTTATCAAATTCAAAATGGCCAATCCAAAATGGCGGACAAAAATTTTCAAAATGCCACATTTGAGTAAAATTTGCTACTCAAGGGTTTTCGCGGTCGCTGATTATGAATCCGACGTTAGTTTCACCACATTCAAAATGACAGGTCTAATATGGCGGACAAAAATGTTAAAAATGCATCAATTTGAGACACATTTGTTACCCAAATGGTTCCATTTGACAGGCTAAAGTGGAACTTGTTCTCGGTGAACCTTTATAATTTGTTTGAAGCTTTCTTTAAACCTTGTGTTAAACAGCAACTTTGAGGTACTCGAAGTTACATTATTACAATTTTTGCCGAAGAATATTTCATTTTGAATTATTTTAACAACACCATTTTCAACAGTTCTCATCAAAACTATTTTGTCTGATGTATTGTCGCGAAAATATTTCATCTCATCAGCTATTTCCACCTCTAATGTTTTGCGGAGAAAAGTGTGACAATATATTCTTCGCGATAAAATTTAAAATAAAATATTCATCGCTGATGTGAAATGGAATAAGGGTAGTTTGTAAGGGTTTGAAATATTATAGTGTACCTAAGAATCGATGATTTGTAATATTAATGGAATATGATTTAAAATAAATTGATACAATAAGTTGATTATTAAAGAATTATTTTTATTACTGAATAGTCGATTGAAAGTCAAGTTTTAGAATTTTTTTCGTGCAATCAGGTATTTTACGACGATGTTCAGCAACAACTCGATATATATCTTGTTTCTGATCATCGCTTTTTGATAGTGTACCATTGTAGTTTTGAGCGAGGGCTACTGCACGTTCAGCAACGTCATTTATGACTTTAAGTTTTTTCAATATTTCTCGCCCATCCTTGAAATTCTTTTGTAGTTGCCATGTTGATGGACTGGTGTCAAGAAAATCTACGTTGATGCCAAACCGACCAAAAAATGTAAGTGTTTTTGATGATACCAGATCCTGTAGGTTTTTTGTGCAAACACTCTGGTCATCTTCAACTATTTAGCGTGTTGAGTTGTTTTTGGCGCTTCTTCATTTTTCAATGATTCTACCATCTTTTGCTTCGTAATTTCGGGAACATCCATATCGAAAAATGCCAACCCCAACAGTTCACTGCTTAAGTACCACAAATGGTCTGAAAATTTTTTGATCGCTGCTTGTGCTATTTTCTCGTCTATAGCTTTGTACAAATATAAATCTTTCAAAAATTGGAGGTCATGATTAGGCGCTGATAGTGCTGAAGGTGCAGTGAACCATGCTTTCACGTGAAGCTTCGCGATAAAAATGCATACGTCACGAAGTCCGGAAATTTCATCATTCCTGAGGTTCAATTGGCATTTGAACATAAACATCTTCAACGAATATATTACTTTCGACATCCACCTCGCATGATGTAGTGCACCAGGAACTCGAAACCGTACACCACGTGGTGGAATTTCACCCAAGAAAATAATAACTAATTCCAAAAATTCTCGATAATCTTCCCTTGGTAGATCTTGCTAAAAACATTAAGATTGAAATTACAATAATTATTTTTAAATAATTTGTTACCATAGTTTCGGGTTTATTATCTTGTTTCAGTGTAATAAGTTTACTTATTAGAGCAACGCACGTTCTTTTTTTTTAAACCTTTTGACTAAATTTCAGATTATACGTATTGTTAAAATAAATCATTTTTACAGCATCCATGCAGAAGGTATTAAAATGAAAATATGAAATAAATATAGGGGAGAGTGCCATAAAATAGACATTTCGTATAAAATTTCTGTATAAGGTGACAAGCATCTTACGCTTGTTGGTACTTTTGTCGTTTGTACAAACGCTGCTTTTTTCGCATATTTCAAGAGAAAAGACTTGCTTGCTTTCCCAATAAGCACAGATTTTCAAAAAAGATTACTTTACGACTTCTCGAATGTCCGCATATATTTATACTTACAGTAGAAACGAAGTAATAAATAAGAATTCTTTTATCATAAATTTATGTACGTTGATGGTAAATTAGAGCGTATATAACTTTTAGTAAGTCCCCGAGTAAAAAAATAAGTCTGATAATGGTCTGCCAGAAGTCAGTTTCGGTTGTCTGTACCAAGTCTTGCGTAGTGGACGGATACAGACTTCAAGTCTGTCAACTAAGAGTCACAACGAAGTCTGCCAAAAGTCTGTCCAAGGTTTGCTCTAGATTTTTAACGTACTTGTAATGGCAACGTGGTAAAAGCCTGCGAGAAATCCGTCCAAGGTCTGCGTCAGACTTTCGACGGACTTATATCGGCAACGGAAAGGAAGTCTGCGAGAAGTCTGTACAAGATCTGCTGCAGACTTTTGACGAACATGTAAAGGCAACGTTAAAGGATTTCTGCGAGAAGATTGTGTCTGTGCTAGATCTGTGTCAGACTTTGCATGTACTTCTAATGGCAATGGAAAGGAAGTCTGTGACAAATCTCCTCAAGATCTGCTTCATACTTTCGACGTACTTTTAATGGCAACGGAAAGAAAGTCTGCGAACAGTCCCCGCAAGGTCTGGGCCAGATTTTCGACATACTTCAAATGGCAACGTGAAGGGAAGTCTGGGAGAATTCTCTTCAAGGTCTGTTATTGTCTTTTGACATAGATGTAAAGGCAATGTGAAGGAAGTCTGCGAGAAGTCTACGTCAAAATGCTGGCGCATTTGGCGTCGAAACTTCTGGGTCTTACTTCTGACATATTTAGTGCACACTTCTACGGCGACAGAAATGCTGAATGCGAGATGTATTCCGAGAAACAGATTTTATTTTATTTCTATAATCAACGTAAGAGTCACAAGAGATTATAAACTTTATTAATAACTGCAAAAAGCAAACATTATAGTACATTACTCAAAGAATGCCTTTTAGCTTCGCCTCGGATAAAGATAACCCGCAGTCTGAGGAGGTATTCTTTTTTACTTCCTGAGGGAAGTATACGATTTCTGTTCATTATTTATTTTGATTTTTGTTTTATTTATTATTAATAAATAATGTAATTCCTCCCGGTGTGAAGAAAAATAGTGTATGCCACATGGGAGGAATGCTCGCACACCTCGTACGAGGGCGGCCCATAATAGTATATTATGCGTCGCTCGGGCAGCAAACCTCTCACTACGGAATCGTGCGCTTCCCTCCCTCGAAACATAATATACTATTTTTTCCCGACTACGTCGGAATGGCTATATTCCATGCGTGAAACGCGGGATGAAAGTTGCCGATTCCGTACGAGCGCCAGCGCACATGCGCACTTCGGGCCCAATACTCCCTAGGGATGGAATGTGCTGGCAGTGGGAGTAATGAATACGGCCAGGAAAAAAATAGCGTATGCCACACGGGGGGAATGCGCGCACCTCCTAAGAGGGGCAAACCTCTCACTCGGGTATCGCGCGCTTTCCTCCTATGAAGGGTAATATACTATTTTCTTTCAACATGTTAAAATGCGATTTTTCTTTGGTATTATAAAGAGAAAATGGACACAACAGTAATGTACGAGATTATACGAAACACAGCAGTCGATTAATCAATCCTTGCATGAAATAGTTGCAAGGTGAAACTCAATTGTAAGCAATGTGTACTACATACTACTGAAACAAAGACAATAACTGTTATAAATTTTGTTTATTTACACAGAATGGAGCATATTTATTATTTCTAATATATCTATATACAGTACTTTCTATGGAATAATACTTTCGTATACACGTATTCATAAATAAATAATCATAATTTTTACATATATCGAAGACATGAACAACATTAATATCAATGTATTCGTCTATTAAATCTTATTTACATATACAATTTTCAACTTGATCATTATTAAAATGCAAATCTACATCTCTCAATGATCGCAACGCAAGAAAAGTTGTTCAAGTCTATAAAACAAGGTAAAAATATATTTGCTACACGGGCGTAAGAGTTCAACTTTATGCACCGCCCCTATCTCATCGCATGTTAAATTACGGTGCGTATAAAGTTGAACTTTACGCCCTTATATGGAAATAGCAGTTTTCGATACAAGTGCGCAAAAGTTTTGACTACGAACACAAGGTGTTGCAATCACATTCGTATAAAAAACTATTTCGCATATGCGTCGAACAATATTTTCAATACAGTGTGCATAAAGTGCGTTTGAAAATGTAAAAGTATGCGTAAATTCGCACTTGACGCATACTGTATCAAAAAGTACTATTTCTTATAAAAATTGAAAAACTTCAGTTAAAAAAAACTTCACACTCGTCGAATATCGACAATTTTGGGTTTGGTGCATAATGTACTATAGTACCATACTATAGTGTGCCTAACGCCGTGCGCAAAATTCGATTTTGTGCACTGAAATGCGTGCGCACAATAGCCCAATCCCGCACTAGTCCGAGAATGTATTTTGCGCATTCGTTTGCGTGCGCAAAATCGAATTTATATTGCGCACGGAGTTAGGAAAAATAGTACAAGAAACACGTGCGCATATAAGTGATAATCCGCACTCAACTCTGTCTCGTGCGGGAATCACCAATTTTGCGTACATGTTGCGTAATATACTATTCTTTAATGGCTTGGACGAAGTTCGGCTACGAGGGCTCATGAACGCTGCAGAGGTTTCACGCATTGCGTGTGTAATGTTTCACGCACTCTTTTTTTTACGGAATGTCTATTTCCACGCACGAAATGCCTCCCACCGCGCGTACTCCGTGATTTCCCTCTCGCGGTTAGGTTAGCGGATAGTATCGGCCGCGGCTTTCAGCTTTCCTGAAAAAATTCAAAGTCATGACAGGTTCCATAACCTACTACTTTTCGATGAAACATATCTGAAAGAAGAAGAAAAATAATCAGTAATATTCAAAGATCAATAAAAACTCAAGTAGTTTTAATTATTACATCATTACCAAAATTCAGGAAGGCGATATAATTTACGATAAAACAATTGTCAGTAGAACGAACAACACCGATGATGACAGCATTTTTACTAATGAATGTAGTTAAAGAACCGCCTATAGTAAAGTGCAGGCAGATTCTGAACACACGGGGATCGTACTACAAGTAGCACCTGATGATAAAAGTAGCAGAAGTAATAGCCCCGCACCCTGGAAAATCGTTAAGAGGGCAGTAACAGCGGTTCTGTTGATGGTAGTAGGAACAACAACATGTAGACCGACACCCCCGATGGCTACTCAGTCGATAGCAACCATAATTCCTGGTAACAGTAATGGTAGACGCAGGAAATGATACAAGACCAGGCGGCGCGCTGGCAGTGGCACATGGGCCTATATCCTCGATGATAGGTCAGGTTGTCAAGTGACACATGATGACGGTAATGGTGGCCGCAGCACGTGGATTCTCACACAAGATATCAGACAGCAACCGTGGCATCCGTTGACGTTGGTGACGACCGCAGAAGATGGATGAATACTCACAACTGCAACTCGTGCGGAGGCAACCGTAACGCTCGGTGGTGTAGTGGTAGAGGCAGGATATGGGTCAAGTCGACAATTCAGGCGGCAGCTCCCAACAACACCCGATGGTACCTCAGGCGAGAGCACCCAATCCTCGGTGATAGTAATGACAAACGCAGGAAATGATATAAGATGATAGTCCAGGCGGCGGTGGCGCCAGTGGCACATGGATCCTCATGTTCGATGATAGGTCAGGTGACAGCTATTGGCACATGATGACGGTAATTCGGCAGCAACACGTGAATTCTAACACAAGATATCAGGCAGCAACCACGGCATCCGCAGATGGATGAAAACTCACGACTGCAGTTCATGCAGGCGCAGTCGTAACGACCGGTGTTCTCGTGTAAGAAGCAGGATATGGGTCAAAACGACACCTCAGGCGGCAGCTGCATAAATCCACACGCTCAGAGACGGATCGGAAAGCAGTAACAGTGGTAATGTTGAACTGGCGGCAGCAACGGTGGGTGGCATTGAAGTCAAGAAAACATGGATGAACCCCAAAAGAGGCAGCAACCTTAGCTCCTGGTGATCATAAGGGCGAAAACGAGATACGGACCAGCATCTTCGACAATAACCCAGGCCGGAGTAGCGCGTAGATAAGCCTCCAAGATGATTCGCTGCAGTATCAGCCATGGAAAAAGCAGAACGTGGATCAAGAGAACCAGCTCCCAGATGGTGGCACACGTTGGCGGTAGTAGTTGCAGCATGACGTGTACATGCACACATAACGGCAGAACGGGGATCAGCAATAGTGCCACCCGTAGGCGATAGTAGCGACATGGACCAGTACATACGACGTTGGCAACCTTAACTCCCGGTAGTAGTAGTGGCAGAAGTTGAACACGGATCAACATCCACAAGGACGGCGTAAGTAACAGTAACACGCAGACCATGGACCATAGGCCGCGCTGATGCACTAGACGGACAACCACCGGTCGAGAATATCACGCACCACTGCGTAGCATAGACATGAATTCATTTTCCGTGGGACACCATTAAACCAACAAATCCCAACAACGTGGCTCGTCTTACTGCGGATACGAATTCCGACTACTTGCGAGCTGCTGCTTGGATATTATTTGGTCGAATAATTGACTCCTCGGGAAATGCATTCTCAAACTGCTACCGCTTTATCTACCTGAAAATTAAATGTGTTGTATAAGCGTAAGCCATTTTCGTGGAACATTCTAAGCTCACCAAAGTAGCACCAGCATCGTTAAAGGAATTACGAATAATTATGCTAAATATAAGAGATATATTTTCTGAAAGATATTTGTTCTAATTTTGCCTGTGTTTCTTTCTCTCAAGCTCCCCCTCTCTTTCTTTTCCACCTGTCCTCTTTTGCATTGTGATACGTCCACCCTCCCTTACGTTCGCTTCACCTATCACTCGCTTTTTCTCTCTTTTTATATCTTTTTCCCTTTCTTTCTCCCGCTCTCTCCCACGTTCTTTATGTTTTTCCCTTTCTTTCTCTCTCACACGCTCTCTTTCTCTTTCTTTCTCTTTTTGCCTTCCTTTCTCTCTCTCACGCTCTCTCGCTCTTTCTTTCTCTCTCTCACGCTCTCTCGCACTCTCGCTCTTTGTTTCTCTTTTTGCCTTTCTTTCTCTTGCTCACGCTCTCTCGCTCTTTCTTTCTCTCTCTCACGCTCTCTCGCTCTTTCTCTCTCTCTCACGCTCTCTCGCTCTTTCTTTCTCACTCTCTCGCACTCTCGCTCTTTGTTTCTCTTTTTGCCTTTCTTTCTCTTGCTCACGCTCTTTCTTTCTCTCTCTTACGCTCTCTCGCTCTTTCTTTCTCACTCTCTCGCACTCTCGCTCTTTCTTTCTCTTTTTGCCTTTCTTTCTCTCTCTCGCACTCTCTCGCTCTTTCTTTCTCTTTTTGCCTTTCTTTCTTCCTCTCGCGCTCCCTCTCTCTTTCTTTCTCACACACTTCCTCTCCTTTTTTCTCTATTTCACGAACTCTGTCTCTTTCTTTCACTGAAGCCCTATCTCGCTCTCTCTCACTTTCATTACCTCTCTGCCTCAATTTTTCTATATCACTCTCTTTCTCTCTATCATACTCTTCCTCTAACGTGCTCTCTCTCTCTATCGTACTATCTATCTCCGACGTACTCTTTCTCTCCCGCTTCAATTTCACAATCATGTTCATTTGATTCATCATTCTCACTAACTTTTTCAACATTATGAAACAAATCGGAGCCAATTGGATGAAAAATTTTCGAATCGTTCACACATAAAATTTAAATAGTCAAATTATAAGTCATTAATATTAATAATAAATAAATTAAAATCGTAGATTGGAATCGTTGGGTGCTGAAATAAAAATCGTCATTATATTATTTGTCATTCTTCAATTAAAATATATTTATCTTTGAATACCATAAATTACTGAACTCGTCATGAAAAACAATCACACACATACACAACATACTCGAAGTCAAAATCGCGGATAAAATAATAAGAGTCATAATTGTAAAACAAGTTGTCGAGTCGTTGGTAAGTTGTGTGAGTCAGTATATAAAATATTTTCTAATGTCGTCAACGACGGAATAAGTTACGCGGAATTAAGTTAAGACGCGGACATACATACATATTGCACTCACACATACATCCATACACATATATTAATACACATAAATAATTTAGGGCGTTACACAATATCATTTCGTATACACTTATTATTTTTTATTTTATTATCGAACGGAGAGAAAGAGGCTTACTTTTTAGTCTTCTTTCTTCTTAGCGTCGTTCCTCTTCTTGGGTATTCGGTCCTCCATCCGTCGGTGATTATGAATGAGGCTGCTGTCACTTTCTGAACCTGAGTAGGTGTCGCACTCCCTCGCGACTACGAGGGAGAGGACCAGCAGCCTGGTGTCCTTGACGAACGGAGTACCGTCGTCAATGCTTGGTGTCCTGGTTTTAATTCCATATCCTCGCCGCCTCCATTGGTATATTGGATTTCGGTGCTGGCTGTGAATCTCGGTGGGCCCACTTTCTGTTCCGGAGCAGCCAGGTCCTCCGGATGTTGAGGCAGCGAGTCATCACCAGGAGTCAAGAAGAAGTTCCTTGTAGAAGAGTCCAGGAAGAAGAGAGAGTTTGAGGGACACTTACCAGGTCTTATAATACCTCGGTAAGTATCCCTATGTCCAGTTAAGTCGCCGAGTTCCTTTTTTACTAAGAATCGGGACGGGAACTGTCAAACATTTGAATCTAATTTGCTTAATTTGAGTTTGACAGCCCGCCCCTCATTTGAATTTGGAGCGCCTGCGCCCCATTGCGGCGACACATGCGCTCCGAGCTCGGAACTCGGCCCGTTTGTTGCCCACTTTCTATGCTGCGCTGCCAGGGCGCCGTTCACTGAGAGAAGTTTGGCAATTGGAAACTTCAACGGTTTTTCGAATATCCCTAGTCCCATTGCATTGAACTTTATGAAGTCAAAAAGTGGGATTCCCTAGCATTAAATTTTTACCACAGAACTTCAATAACAGTCTGTATTATGACACCTCTAAAAGTGTATTGGTACATGTCCAATCTAGTCGTGAAACAGTTCAACGTTTCATCGAACGCTTAGAGCTCTATAGTTTGATGCGTGCCGCTCCAATGATGGGCGTCTCAGACGCCCATCGGTAGAAGTCCCAATTTCACCATTCGTGGCGCTGAGATCTCGCATCGCATTTTTTCAATAATACTATTTAATAATACTTGGCTACTTGCACAAAAAATTAAAACATCCACAAAAATTATAAGATTATCTTTATAACCTCTAGAAGTAGAAAAAATTGTTCAACACTTTTTCTTTTCACTGAATTTGAAACTCGATGCTCGGGGGTTTTCGATTTTGTTGATTACGAATCCAATGTCAGCTTTACGAAATTTATCAAATACATTTTCGTAAAAATTCACGTCTTATTACATCTCGCAACAAAAAATTATACAATCCAAATTTCAAGTAATTATTTTTCTGTGTTTATTTATATAACGAGAACAATAACATGGTGGCCGCTTTTTTCCAAGAAAAAAATTCCCTGACTTTTCACTGACTTTTCCTTGACTTATATTTTAATGATTGCTATTAATAAATGAATAGTAATGATTTAAAAAATAAAAGAGGGAACGGTATTTGACATACTTCTCAATGAACAACGAATAAACTATATTTAAAAATATATTTTGTAATTTTAGTTTACAAATGTTAGATCTTTGGTAACAATCTTTGGATTTCTTAAGCTTAATATAAAATATAAAACAATATAACATTTTTATAAAATGTTCGAAACTTCCAATGTCTCAACTGATGCAAGCAATAAGCCGCTGAATTTCTCGATCTCTCAGGTATAAACAATTAGAGGTGACCGCGTGACTGCGAATCCGCGAGACAAACGAATGACTCTCGCGCATGTCGATACACACACAAGAAACAACGCTCGAGAAATGAATGTCAACAAAGGCTAATACTAATTCAATGTAATTAAAATAGAATTTATTATTTAGTTTTTTAGTAAAAAATATTGAGTTTTTTAGGTATTTCGTTTTTTTCAGCGACCCAGCAATAATTTTCCCTGACCAATTTTGAAATTCCCTGACTTTTCCCTGATTCCCTGACTAGTTCATGAAATTCCCTGACTTCTCCCGGTTTTCCCGGTTTTCCCTGATAGCAGCCACCATGAATAAACAATTATGTATTTTTAGTCATATGAATATGTTCTTTAAGTATTACTATAACAGAAAATAGCAAAAAGACGGATCAGAAAACGTCAACTTAGACGTAAATAATTAAAATTCAAAGAAATCCAGGCAGTAAACGTGAGTCACAACCGTGACGCTAAAGGTTAAAACATTTTTTAACAATGAGAAGCAGCAACAACAATTGATAAAAATGCATTATATAGTCTATTGATGTTTTCACTAAAGTATTGTATTATTTTCATTATAGGATTTAGTAAGAAGCGAAATTTCACTTTAGTATAAAATGAGTGTGACTTTCAGGAGAGTGGCTCAATTCTGATTTTTTACGGTGAAATTCAGTGTATTGAAGACTTTTAGAGAAATTTTATATTATATCGTGTTTTTTATATTATTATATATTTATTTATTTTTTTATATTATATATATTTATTATTATATTATATATTATTATTTTTTTTTATATTATAATATATTATAATATAAAAAAAAGTATTTCTGCCATTTTAGGATATTCGACAAATCTGTACGGAAAATTACTGTGTAATCTTTAAATTTACTATGAAAGTTAATGGTAACGGATAGTTCAAATATTCTATTATGAATTACTATTGATTTACATAGTAATTTCGGACATTATATCTTTTAAGAATATGTCGATCCGTCCAAAATGCAAAAACGACATCTGTGCTTCCGACGACACACAGCGTGGCTGTGCCGCGGGTTCAATGGGCGTGTGAGGCGCCCATCGTTGGACCTTTAAGAGTTTAACGTACATTGAACTGCTTCTCCAACAAATTAGAAGTGTCACGATTACAAGTTGGTATTGGTTGAGTTCAAAACATTATTTAAGACGTACGTTACCATTATGAGACTTTAAACTTCATTTTTCGTATTAAGATACCACAACTTTAATTTGAACAATAGAATTTAAAAAATTTTGAAGTCCCCGATTACCAAACCTCTCTCAGTGCACAACGTCGTCGCAGATTCAAGGATGGGCGTGTGAGGCGCCCATCGTTGGAACTTTAAACGTTCAACGCAACATTGAACTGTCCCCCCACCAAATTAGAAGTATAACGATGGCAGGTTGGTATTGGCTGAGTTCAAAACATTCATGAAGACTTATGTTATCATTGTGAGACTTTTATACACCATTTTTCGTACTAAGAAACCTCAACTCTAATTTGAACAAAAGTATTTCAAAAATTATGAAGTTCCCGATTACCAAACTTCTCTGAGTGTTGCACCTCTTCTGCGCAGGTAGAGGCGCACCAGCGCCAGCGCCATGTGATTTCGCGCGCATGTCCATTGATGCGCGCTCGGATCCCACGTGGGTTTGGGATCCAAAATGGCCGACCGGCCGGGAAAAGCGCGCATCTCGTCCTTTGTATTTTTCTTAATTACTCGCGTCGATATAAGTTGTAATGGCCCTCTTTCTCTCCGCCGCTCTTTCTCTTCCGCGCGGTCGAGTTAAACGGCTCGTTACAACATCCCCCTTTCTTTTTTCGGGATCGCGATCACGGTAAAAGAAAATCGGTTCGCGCGCGTTCGCCATGTGCTGTTTCGAGTGGTGCTTGTGCTGTGCACTGAATAAATAAATATAAATACAATTGTGTCATCATTTGTTTTTTGTCCAATTTCCTTTTTTAGTGACAACGAGGATTCCAGTTGCAGCAGAGGATTTATTATATATCTCCGGTGCAACACCCCGTCGAAAACCGGACCGGTAATGAGTCCCTTTATATTATTGCTCGTAGGGACACTCAGAAGGAAGGCAAGATTCCCTATTTGTTTCTTCATTTTTTTAGGGGCCTTCGATTAAAATAAAAATCTTTTTCCATCACTCTACCCAAATCCATATCGTTTTCTATCCACATCTAAATCGGCTCCATATTCGCCGTCATGAATAATGGGGATTCTTTCTTCTATCCCCCCATTATTCAAATTAACGTCAACACCCATAATTTCGTCATTACTACAGTTATTATCATTATCCTCTAAAATTTGATTATCATTCCACCTATAAAAATTATTATGTACATCACATTTATAAAAGTCCCTGTCAACATTCTTACAAAAATTATCGTCACCATAATCATTTTCATGAACGTCACTCTTAAAATCACTCTTATAAAGGTCATTATAACTATCACCTTCATAAGAATCATTACTGTCAACTTCATAAAAATAATTAGTCACTTTTTCATCAACCACGTCATTATTATCGTCATTTTTATAAGACTTATTAACAACGTCATTTTCATACAAATGATTATCAAGAACTTTGTCAACATCGTTATAATTTCCTTCACAAAAACCATCATCAACATTTTCATCATAAAAATCACTATTATCACCGGTTTCATAACAATCATTTTTACGAATCTTATTATCAATGTCAGTCTTATCAAAATCATTATCAACGTCATCTTTTATATCATTTTGGTAAAAGTCATTATCGTTATCAGTCGTGTTATCATTAAAATTTTCAACGTTATTAATCATGTCATTATCATTAACGTCAATTTCATGAATATCATTATTACCATTATCATTACAATTATTATCATTATCATTTTCACAATCAACATGTACATTATAATTTTCATAAATAGCATCAACATCAACATTTTCACCATTCACATGTACCTTTTCACAAATATCATTATCCACATTTTCATAAATATCATTTTCAACCTTTAATAACTTAGGACGAATACTATTATCATTCATACCATTAGACATATTCACTTCATTTACAGAATTTAATAAGTTAGGACGTATATACAAATCATTCATACGATTTAATAAATTAGGACGTATAACATTAGACATATTTACAACATTCACATCATTTACAACATTCACATCATTTACAACATTCACATCATTTACAACATTTACATCATTTACATCAATATCATTAATTACATTTACACATATATTATTATCAACATTTACATAAATATCATTATCATCAACACATATATTATCATTTTTATAATTTACATAAATATCATTATTATTTTCACAATTATCATAAACATCATTATTAACATTATCATTATCACAATTAACATAAACATCATTACTATCTATCATATTATCATCAATTATTTCATTATTTTTCATCAACTTATTTTCTTCATTATTATCATTATTTAAAATTTCATTTACATCATCATCCTTTTGTCCTACATCATCATTTTTAAAATTTTCTGTATCCCCCATATTCATGACGGAGACATATGTTGCCTCGTCATCATGCGAGCCTGATATTTTGCTCGCGGGGTCAAGTGTATATTGTAATATGTCCTTGCTTATCGCGTCCAATTTCGCTAAAGCCTCGTCTACTCGATTTGTCATAGTGTGGAATTTTTTCATGAATGATTTTTTGAATTCTGCGTAACTTTCAAAATTGTTTACTACGAACCATAGTTTTGCCATTCCTTCTAATGTATCCTCTACCAACAATAATTTTGTTATTCCTTTAATATTTTTTATATTGAAATATCGATCCAATTCCTCAAGGAATGCTACCGGATCTGTTTTGAATTCGTTTTCAAATTTGGGTGCAATTAAGTCGATATTTTTATTGTTCGTATTTATAATTGCACCCAATTCGTTTGCACGCGTTTTTATTTTATTTCTGTCATTGTTTTTGTGCATTTCCACGTGCTGCTGCCTGGCATCCTCGTTTTGCCGCCGCATTTGACTTTGTATTTCATCTATTTCTTTTTGCATTTCGGCGATCATTATTTTCCACTCTTGGATTTTGCTCGCCGTATTTATTGTCGTTTGCGGCGACATATTGTGGACTTTTTCGTCGTTACCTAACGTCATTTTAATAAATTATTTGTCCAATTATTTATAAAATTCAAAGTTTAAAAATGTATCATTCATTTCAACACTAAACGATTCCTTACCAATCACAAATTAATTTAAAATAAAAGTGGGTCACTCGAAAGAATGTACCTTCTTTCGTGCCCCATGTGTTGGGCGCCATTGAAACGAATCGGAGTCAGTTAGTTAAAACCTTTTCAGATTCGTCCAAACATAAAATTTAAATAGTCAATTATAGTCATACATACATCAAAATTATAGGCTGGAATCATTGGGTGCTGAAATGAAAGTCATTATATTATATTTAGTCATTCAATCAAAATATATTTCATAATTTGTAGTAGTAATACGGTGGTAATAGGTCTTTATTTTCATAAAAATTGACGATGTTTTTCAAACATTTTAACCCTTCCGCAGAAACTGCAATTGTGATATTTCGGGAGCGTTAATATATTAGATATTCCGCCATATTTTACTATTTAGAAAACTGTACATAAAAATAATAAATTTAGTATTATTAATGAACAAAAATTTTTTTTATATAGAGTGGATGTAGAAAAATATCACACAATAGTCTTGGTTGATAGAAAATAGTAATTTTCGCATAAAAAATGTAGAATATATTATCTTAAAATATTTGCGCCGGAAACTGTCATATATTTTTTATTTTTCGAACGACAAAAACTGTGCTTTTTTACATAGGACCGCAAAAATTTGTCTGTATTATCTTTCGATATTATACTTTTGAAATATGTAATTTACGAGAGAGTGCCTATCTTTTGAAATGAAATACAACATAAAAAATAAAATATAACAAACAAATTAGGAGGGAACTAAATTCTCATAAAAATGAAATTTTCTTAAATACCATTTTTTTTTAATGTGCGTTTTCAATTTTTGAAGAATACAATGCATGACTTTTCACAATAACCATTTGAAGTAAATTTTTAAAATTGCCGTGTCTTTCAAGCAGAAAAAAAATTATAGGGCTCTCAAAACTGTTACTCTGTGCGTCATCCTTTTTGAAAACTTATATTTGATCGGCACACCATAAATACAATTTGAGAGCTCACGAAACGCATTGCTCTTTTTTTTTAGTGTTATATTTTTAAGTGTATGTCTGTATTCTTAAGTGGCTAAAGGCCACTTCAGCTAAGAAACAAATTTGACAAAAAGAAAACGAGAAGAAAATTAATTATTTCATTATCTGTTATTTATTCCTTTATATTGGTAGCGCCATTTATGTTGTTACTTGACTGAATAGTTTGTACTTAAATATTGCTAGTCGCGCCTCTTAAAACAATGATGATAACTTTGCAATTGGGTGTCAATAAACAAAGAGCTTTTTTTTCATACATCAAATAATAAAAGTACCGCGGAATTACTTATATATATTATCGATAGAAAGAAATGATTTGTACTTTCTGGAAATTGAGTTGGGTCCGATGACGTAGGATCAACGTATGATGGCATAAGATCAGCGTGTGATGACGCAGGGTCATCATCTGTGCTAACTTCGAATCCCGAATTATCCATCCTTTCGTGGGAGAGGTTATTTTCAATTTCTCCCATTTCATCATCCTGGTCTTCGTTGGTGCTTCCGTTGAGCATTCCTACAAAAGTTTATTTTGAAAAGATATTTACAAACAAATTTGGATATTCACTCCGCCAGAAACGCCGTACTCTCTAAATCTGAATAAATAAAAAACTACTAATCTAAAGCGAAAAGTGAGTTACTATAAATTAGTCGTCTTTTTAGTACAAAATAGTAAAAAACTACTAATTTATCATTAAACTTCTATTAATCTGAAAGTAGAAATTGACTTTTTTAATTTAGTACTTATTTGAATTTGTAATAGATGAATAGCTTTTTACTATTTATTAGTAAACATTTTTAATAATTGAATTAGTGACCTACTTTTCTCTTTTTTATTAGTAGTTTTTAAATAATTTACATTTAGAGAGTAAATTTTGAATTCTATCGTTCTGGAATAACCAGGCCTATTATATTGTATTCTGATCTTTCGAAATCCTATCTCAGATTGATGCTGTATACCGTCATTCTCTCACCATGGTGGCTAAAAGATAACAGAATCATAAATTTCGAACATATTTTCAAAAATAATTGTATTTTCTAGCGTGAAATAATGTTCAAATTGTGTTGCATGTTTGCATCTAGCGGCATAAATAGTTTATACCAAAAGCAGAATGGTTAGTAGGGTGATCGGTTTCGGAAAAAATCGGTTTCGTAAAAAATCGGTTTCTACTTTCCATTGGATTCTTGTAGAATATCGAAAAAAAATATACGTGTTTTTCTTTTAAACGACATTAACCCGACCCGCAAGTCGCACGAAGTGTGAGTTTTTAGAGACATCCATTTGGTACTCAATACATTCACGAATTTTTTTTTAAAAGAAAGCTTGTAACATATTTTTCATGACAAAATATAGAAAAAAAATAACACATGGTTTTTCTTTGTCTGATTCATTTTAACCCATTAACGCATACTGCGCTGGCCGACCAGTGAAACTATTTTGAACAAATGCGATTTTAACTATTAAAAGCAACATTTTTTTAGAAACGATGTACTCTACAGTTTTGAGGATCGCCGATCATGAATCCGAAATCCAAATTACAAGACAGAAAACAGCTGATACACTGTGAACGTAGATATAATGTGTTTCAACGATTTAATTTAGCAAATCAACCATCCCAGGTGGAAAATCGGTAGGGAAAAACTGGATTGCTATAAAATTAAACTAAAACTTGACAAGTATTTAACATCTAGTTTTTAGCCAGTATCGGGAATTTTGTATTATAATTAATTGTATAGAAAACCTATACAAGAATAAGCCAGTTACTACTTTAGTTCCTAGCCACTGCCTAATTTTCACCAGTATTTTTGATAAATAAATGTTTAAGTAAACTGGAAAGAAACTATTAAGTATGTATACAGTTTTTATCAATATTACACATAAACTTTTATTTTATTAGTTGTATACTGCGGAATTTATTCAGTAATAAATTTAATTATGGATGCAAAAAAGATTAGAAAACGTTTTATAAAAAGGAAATATTATTCAAAAAAAATGTTGATAGAAAAATTTAGAAATATAAACAGTAGCAGTAGTGATGAAACTTGTGACATACAACCAAAGATTGTTAATAAAAATGTGAACAAATATGGACATGCAGAGAATGTAATATGTGAATTTGAGAGAAGCACCTTTAAAGAAATTTTAAATAATAAGAAAGATGGACAAGGTGATCAGGAAATCGGTGAAGAATTCAATGATATTAGTGAAGAAAATAATGATGTTAGTGAAGAAGATAATGATGTAATTGAAGAAGGTAATGATGTCATCGAAGAAGATAATGATGTTATGGAAGAAGAAAATGATCCGGATAACATGTGTAATGAAGAGGAAGAAATCATTCAAATACGAAGATGGGTAACAGAATGTAACATTCCTCATGCCCATGTTGACAAATTACTTCAAATTCTACGGCCCAGATTATTGCCGAACCTTCCGAAATGTGCAAAAACATTTTTGGGAACTTCTGCAGCTAAATATGTTATAGAACCGATGGAAGATGCAATAGAAGGTTCAAATGGTGAATTTGTTTATTTTGGTATCGAATCTGGATTGCACAGGTGTATTGATCCAAATGTTCATTATACAAATACTATAGAATTATTATTTCATATTGATGGTGTTCGAATATTTACTGCAGGTTTTTCAGAATTTTGGCCTATCTTATGCAGGGTATATTTTGAACCGATGATTTATCATCCATTCACCGTTGCAGTGTATTCTGGAACTACAAAGCCAAAGGCATTGTCCGACTATTTAAATAAGTTTATTACTGAAATAAACAAACTACAAAGAGATGGTTTGTGGATACAAAAGAAATATTATGATATACATTTAAAAGATTTTATCGCTGACACTCCAGCCAGAGCTTATATCAAAGCTACGCAAGGTCATTCAGGCTTTCATTGTTGTGAACGATGCACTGTTATTGGAAAAAAAATTGATGGTATTACCGTATTTTCTCAAGTAAATTGTGAGAAACGAACAGATACATCGTTCCGTACTTTCGCACATCCAGAACATCATGTGTCTGCCACGCCACTATTATTTATTGAACCACCTATAGATATGATTAAGTGTTTTACACTTGATTTCATGCATTTATGCTGTCTGGGTGTCATGAAAAGATTATTAGAATATTGGACAACAAAAAAAAGGATTAAATTAAATCACTCGTCAAAAGTTGAACTTTCTCGCAGACTGATTCATATAAAACCATATATACCATCTGATTTTCAACGACAACCACGAAGCTTACAATTTTTAGCCAAGTGGAAAGCCACAGAGTTTATGTTTGTTCTTTTGTATGCTGGTCCAATTATATTAAAACACCTTTTAAAAACTGAGCAATATAATAATTTTCTATTATTCCATACTGCATGTCAGTTACTTTGTAAAACTAATCATTTAAATTCAAACATTGCGAAAGAATATTTAAACCTATTTGTGGTTTCTGCAAACGATATGTATGGTGAGACTTTCACAACCATCAATGTTCACAACGTTACTCATTTAACAGACGATGTAGAAAACATGAAATGTAACTTACTTGATATAAGTGCATTTTCTTTTGAGAATTATTTAGGTCACATTAAGAAGTCATTACATGGAAAACATCGTGCCTTGGCACAATATTGCAGACGACTTCAAGAAAAGAACTTCTCTAAATGTGACAAAACTCAACTAATACCTTTGATTCGATTTAAGAATAAAAATGGGGTTATTTCTGGTGTAAAATATAAAGGAATAATTGTATCGACAACTTCACCGGATCACACATTCATGCTTCAAAATCAACAGATCATTCAAATTACTCAAATTTCATTGTGTAATGATACTTTGTATATTAAAGGAAATGAAATGAATGTTATTGGTAGTGTTTACACATACCCTACTGATTCTTCAATATTAGGTATATGGGAAATTCAAAATCAACCATCGAATGCAGAATTTACAGTGTCGCTAGAAAATATTTTATGTAAAATGGTGAAGTTAAAATTAAACTATAATCCACAATGTCTGGAAAGATCTTTTGCAATTTGTTACTTACATCAGACATAACCTATGAACGTCAATACCATAAACAAGCACGTATAAAATAAGTATACCTGTAAATAATAAAGACCATTATTCTGTTTTTAATTTTATTTAGCACATTGCTATTTATTGTATGTATACAAAAGTCACAAAAACACTTCAAACACAATCCAAAGTACCCAGTGCTGTCAGAGAAAAAGCCACGAGTTCGGAACGATTCGGATTTTTTCGCTTACAGTTCGGAACCATTCGGATTTTTTCGCATACAGATCGGAAGAAGCCGTGCTGTACACCCTGTACACTTACACTGTAATACAGTTGTCGATTGCGTACCAGAGTATGTATACGAATAGATTAGGTACTTTTTCACTTTCGTCGATCTTAAAATATCTTCGGTTTCGCATTTCATCGCAGACAAAACGCGTTTCCAAACAAGTCTCTACGTGCAAAAATAATTGACCTTACTAATATTTACATAGTAGTAGTAACTTTTGTAACTGAAAATATAAAAAAACTATGGAAGGTGTCGAGGAGTGCAAATTTTTTATTATTGAATTTGTGAAACGTGGTCGGCCGGGTTCACGAGAAATCGAAATTGTTCCTACAAGTTGGATATATTTCGATCGGAAAAGTGGAAAAGTAAAAGCTGCTTACAAAGAACCGCCGTATACTGATGCTGATTACAATTTAATTCAGTAATTGACCGAAATGGAATCTGACCATCCTTCAGAACGGCAGTTTTATACCGTTAAAATTGTAGCTCGTGCAAGTAAGAAAATATTACTAGAATAAGCAATTTGTATATCTCAGTAGATTTTAATTATAATTAATTTCTTATAGGAACATATATAGAAGCTCTTAAAAAACTAAAAGTAGTTCAGAATCAACGTTACTGCTTTACTACTGATTCGGAACTCGAACCTGAAGAAATATCAGTTGCATTACATAATCAACTTAAAACTAAAGAGTTGAATAACAATCTAAAAACATTGGCTGCTAAAATGAATGTTCAAGCAATACCTACTTCAAGGACTATACAGTTATCGAATAATAGCCCACGTGCAAAGTTCGCTACTTGCAGTACAAAAGGTATTACAATTATAAAACGCTAATAAATATTAAATACAAGGCATAAGAATATTAAAAATATACTGTTTTTGATGTGGAAATAATTTTATAAATTTAGATACAACGAATATTATTTCAAAGCGAACTTTGCAACAAGGCAAGTCAAAATTTCTGAACCATATATATGTATAGATGTGTATATTGACAATTAGTCATTGAATTTTAGAATTACAAGCTAATAAAAAGGCAAAGAAAATGATTTCTTATGAAATTGATAACTGTCAAGAAAATCATATTATCCCAGATTTAACAACACTTAGTACGTAAACAAAATTATAAACTTAATAGCTATATATACAGGGTCATCGAAAAGTATCGGACCCCCCTAATATCTTCAGTTAGAATGCACTTAGGAGAAAATGTCCAATAGCAAAGTTGTATGGTTTCAAGCGGGGAGTAAGATGATGACCTTGACTTTGACCTTGACCATGTCCTTCAAGGTCATTTCAAGGTCAATCTTATTTTTTTAAATAGAACCCCCTACATTTTATTGCATATTCTTATAGCTTATCTCGAGAGCTTTCCAAAACACTATAATAAAATATTTTTTTATTAAGTACTTTTTGAGGGATCGTCACACGCGTTGCCCATACTCGCACTCGCCCGAGAATTGACGGCAGCCATTGTGTATATCGCGGAACTGGTAACTGGCTCGCGTCGCCATGACAGCCTCGACTGTCTTCCTGCGCGCGCGCAGCCGCGCAGTTCATCGCACGCGCATATACGTCATCAACGCAGTAGACCATTTCGGTGTACTGCTCATATCAACGTTGTGCACTATCCCTAACTCGGTGCTTGCGCAATAATCATGGCAGCACTATCGGGATGTGCATTAGCACAGACCTGCGCAGTTGCCACTTCGGCTCTGCTGCTTTATGTTTCCCCCCCATTTTTGACGTATCGAATCGAAACTCCCATGAAGGAGATGTCGCCACCGTAGCCTCGACTACAGCGCCCACCCGCGCATCATCTTTCTCTGTCCCTCGAGTAAGATACCCATTACCTGTCCTTACCCCCACCCTTCCTGGTACCCTTTGCGCATCGACGACCTTATCTCCCTCTATATAACAAGTGCCCTCTATAGTTTCCCGCCCCTTACCAAACGATCCAATTCCCTTTTCTAATTGGTCCCTTTTAAAAACTTCCCCCCACCTAGATGGCGCGGTGGTATCAGTGCAGTGTTCACAGATTTAGTATGCATCTCGGGCACGCGCAGTACGAAGTTGCGCTGATTGGCCGCCCGACTCCCCGCGGAACCGCGGGAATTCAAACGGTACGTTGGCGGATGAGTTTCAATGCAAAATCGTCAATTTTGACATGAAAATGCATTTGAAAAATTCGGTTTTTTTACCAAGTCGGTGCAAGACATGTTTCTTTCTGAAATACTGAAGAAAGAATTAGGAAATTGCAAGAAATATTCTTTTTGTAAGCATGACAGTACAAAAATTCCTGTTTTTTGATTAAAATTGTATGCGACACGTAATTTCAAGCAATAAAAATTCGAAAATACACTCCAAATATTTTATCAAGACTACCTTCCTCCAGGTTCGGTTAGTTTAGGTTAGATGCTTCCAGGTTTAACTAATATTTTATGAAGACTGCCTCCCTCCAGGTTTGGCTATTTTAGGCTAGATGCTTGTAGGTTTATATTTCATTTATTTTGTTTATTTTCTTTATTTTAATTATATTATTTATTTCAGGATTTTTAATTTATAATAATTTTGTCAGATAGAAATTCGGATTAAATATTACATTTCCAATAAAAATCAGAAAGACACCACATTTTTGGTAAAAACCAGGTAACTCATATTGTAAAAAAACAAATAAAATGAATAAAACAAATAAAATAAACAAAATAAATAAAATAAACAAAATAAATGAAATATATAAAATAAATAAAATAATTGAAATAAAAAAAAATATACAAAATAAAGAAAACAAATAAAATAAACAAAAAAAAGGTAAAATAAATGAATTAAAAAAAAAAAAAAATTACCGGGCGCGGACGCGAACCCCCAACCTCTGCATCACCTGTCAAAGACCGTATCAACTGAGCCAATGACACGGAAATCGTGGAATGTATGTCGCATTTGATCATCGGACAACCGGATAAATTTTTCTATACTATTATTAATCAATTACAGTAATTTACTTTCAAAATACTTTTAAAGAGTCATTTTTGCCCTATACGTGATAAAGAATAATATTACAATTACATAATGTGCCGTATTCTTTTAGTAAGATTATTTTCAATCAAATTCATTACAGCATACAAGGGAATCATTTATTTATAAATCTTGGAGTGTATTTTTGAATTTTTATTGCTCGAAATTACGTATCGCATACAATTTTAACCAAAAAACAGGAATTTGTATACTGTCATGCTTACAAAAAGAATATTTCTTGCAATTTCCTAATTCTTTCTTCAGTATTTCAGAAAGAAACATGTCTTGCACCGACTTGGTCAAAAAACCGAATTTTTCAAATGCATTTTCATGTCAAAATTGATGATTTTGCATTGAAACTCATCCGCCAACGTGCCGTTTGAATTCCCGCGGTTCCGCGGGGAGTCGGGCGGCCAATCAGTGCAACTTCGTACTGCGTGTGCCCGAGATGCATACTAAATCTGTGAACACTGTATCAGTGTCGCAAGAAAGAAGAGTTCCGGCCCAACGACCAGCGACACTTTCTTTTCTGTATCAGAAGCCCTCGGGTGTAATTTCGTTAGCGAACAAAATTTTGTGCGAATTGTTAAAGAATTGCGATAGAAGTTGCGGAATATTAATTGCGGAGTATTAAAGTTGTTATATAGTTTATCGGCGTGATGAAGAATTGAGGTGTATAAAGTTAATTTTGTTATTGTTAAGTTTAGCGTGTACCGGGTGTCTTTTCCCAGCAAAGGAGTACTCCAGCCCCTCGTGGCAGCGGCCACCACTGTAAGTAGATAGGAAAGTGTATTTTTCCCCCTTTTTTTTTCGTGCCCTTCAGGCAATCACTAAGAAGCCGGATTGCGTCGGTAGAACCCGCGATAACTTAATATTTATATTTTTGCGTGCGGCCATTTTGGCAATAATCGTTTGTACTTATCGAATAAAGTTCTGGCATCTCTGGACTTACCTAAATAAATAATGTTCTAAATTATTTGGAAACCCTATTACAGTCCATGAAACAACTCGAAGAAAATCAGTTAAAAATAATTTACCTTTTGGAAAAGTCAGGTATAGTTAAACAGGGAATCGGTGCAAATGATCTGCGATTTGAAGAAAAATATGATTTTAACATTCCGTTGCAAACGTTTGAGCAACTGAAACTTTTCGATGAAAAATTGACAACGGACAAAAATTGCCAAAGAGAGTTTGTATGTAAATATTGATATAATATTCTATAAATATAAAAATTTGTGTAACTGGCGTATTTCATAGAATGTTTTTTTTTTTTTATATTGTAGACAGAGAGTTTATATTTTTTATTCGATCGAACAAGGAACTATTCCAGGACTATGATAAATATAATCAAACGATTTTTTACACGAGACTTGGCACTTAAATGCACCGCCCAAAAACAAACTGTTGGAAAACACGTCATTAAAGACACAACTTTTTCGAGGCTAATCACAGGTGAACAAAAATAAATAATGACTATATTTTTTAATATGACTTCTTTTTTATTTTGTAATTAATGACTAATTAATCATTTTCAGAAACAATATTAAAAACTCATCAGAAAGTGGAGATGAAAATCACCGAAAAGGAAATATTCGGCGCACTAGGTACAACCTTATCAAACGCTAAGGATTGGGATGGCCATCGGCCCAAAAGGGCAAGCACAGTTAAGAGGCCATCAACCGAGACTGAAAATTACAAAATAAATTAATAAATTATGTACATAATTGTTTCGATAGATTAAAGTTATACATATAAATAAAATATGCATTAAATATTGATAAATAAATATTTTACCAATTTTTAAGATAGTTTTTAAAACTACATATATCGCAATTTTTAATCCTATTTTCTTGTTTGACGTAGGTATCTAATCCTTAATTACAATTTTCATGCGCTAGTGGTACCTTAGCGTAATTTGTTAGTATTTTGTCGAATTATGAATAACATTGAACCGTGACTGATAACAGATTGTCTAATCACGATTCTCGTTTATAAAGGGCATTTATTACAAAGAACAAAATTTCCAGGCTAAATATAACCTAACCTAAAATATTCTTAAGGCTAAACTAGGCTGTCACTGGCTCAGACTAAACTAGTAACTAAATAGAAATATTCTTAGGGTTAAACTAGACTGACACTGGTAAGTGCCTTGAATTGTAATCCTTTTAAGAGTACTTATAACATAAAACATGACAGGTAATAGCTAGTATTCGCACAGTATTATATCAGGGAACTAGACGAATTTTGTATCCCATGGTAGGCTAGAAAACTGGTCAGTTTTTCCGCCTAGAGCCCGGTTATTATCAGCTAAAACTGGCCAGTGCCTTCTTTTTACCCGGATTCCATTTCTACCTGGGATCCAAACGTTTAATTAAACGACACTGCATTTCCGTATATTTTCGCTGAAAACGAATTTAAAGTCAGAATTGCAAAATTCAATACGGTTGAGTCAAAATCGCAGCCATTAATAACTTCCATGTATCGATTTTTGTGAAATTCCGATTCACAATGTAAGAATTCACTTTTTGATGTCTGCCATTTTGAATCAGCCGTATTGAATTTTAAAATTCTGACTTCGAATTCGTATTAAGTGACCCTAAAAATGTATGGAAACGTATGTCGTTTATATCGAACGTTTGGATTTTTCGAGAACTATCGCGATAAAAACTTACAAAATTCACTTTTTTGTTAAAAGTTCAAACTTCAAACTTCAAACGTGCGGGCCGGGTTAATGTCGTAAAAAAACTTAAAAAGGCGTCTATTTTCGTCATTCTACAAGAATTCACTAGAAAGTAAGAAAAAAGCATTTTTTTGTTTTTTAAACCACACTAATGGTTAGTAATTTAAATGTCAAAGTACCGGGTTCAAGATAAGCGGCCTTCTTTAAACTACTTATATACACAGTTTTCTGAAGTAGCTATATACAAATTCTCTGCCGGATTTCCAAAGTTCAAAATGGCGGATCCAATATCGCAGTAAAAATTTAGAAAAATTATCCCTTCCTATGCACATTATTACATAACGATTTTTAAGAGTACCAATCGACTTCGACTTTCCAATGATTCGACTTAATAATTGTCTTTTCTCTTGGTACAACTTTTTAAGCCATCATTGTGAAAAATGGCGACAGTTGGGGTCAATCTGAGACTGCACTGAGAAAAAACTGTTTTCAACTGGACTAAATAGTTCTAGGTTTGGTTGTCATAACCGAACTCTTACGGTGACGTCAGTACCAAGAGAACAGTTCTGTTGCAGTAACCAAATTTTATTTCTGCCCACATTTCAAAAGATTAGAAAATATAAAATAGACCTGGTTACTCTAGAATGATTTAAAATTTTTTTTCCATAAAGACCTGATAGAAAGGAGTCTATATTTAAGTACATTTAAGAGGAAACTAGTTAAAATGTATTTGAGAAAAATTTTAAAAAACAATTGTGCATATTGTAAATGTCATAATATTATCGAAATTTATACATTACATAGAACTCCTCATACTCTACAGAAGAATATACGCCAATATACACCTGCATAATAAAATTTTCCACATCTAACTCCGTCTCCTTACGATTGTTTCTATTCTGGCGAGAGGGTTGGGATTTTTTTATTATATTTCCACGCAGGTCACATTGGATGCTTCGTAGAAAGTCTTTATCAGCTGTAAATCAGAGAACACATTCAAATGTTAAGTTATTGCTTATTACAAACTGCTACAAAAGTGTATGTATATATTCAAATGATTAATTTGCATTAGCGAGACCCTTTCTAGTAAAATATAAAATTGATCGATTTCTATTAAATCCATTTACAAATGTAAAATGAAAATAATTAAAAGTAATTAAAAAATGCCGTAATAAAAGAAATTTTATTAATTTATATTCACAAAACTATACTGATACTTAAAAATTGAGTTTTATATACAAAAATTCAACTTACCGTTTTTTTCTACGATTTTCAGAACTGGCCAATATTTTGATCCCCATTTTGCCGTAACTTTACTTCTGGACATCTTAATGTCCTTTTCCTCCACAATACTGGTCTTCGGCGGTTTTGAGTCCCACAAAATTAAAAGGAACATTGCAGAAATTCTTAAATTTTACTTTTGACCTAATTAACCTCGGCTGACATGTAAAATCGACCATTGAACTGTTGACATTAAACGCATCTGTGTTTTGTTTCTCAAGGCGATCATGCGCATTTATGGCGCATTTACACTAGAGCGATTTCGCCCCGCGAAAGCGGAAAATCGCAAGCGACAGCCAATCACAGAGCTTCCTCTTGTGCCGTCAGTTTATCGCTTTGGTGAAGCGACGAATTTCAAATATCGCGCGATTTGTCATTTGAATAACCCCACATTAAAAAATGAGCAATAAAAAAGAAATCAGCAAGGTAAGTATCACTTTTAATTCGTTTCCTGTTGTATAAAATTAGTTCAACAATTGCATATTCCATTTATATCCCAATATTTATAATATACTTTTTATTTACTTTAGTTTGCAATTTTTCAATCACTTGTAGAGATTAAAAATTTATTTTAGTTACATGTTGATTACATTTATAGCATGAATATGTAATTTTTTTTTTCAATTTGCGATTTGCGTTTTGCAATTTGCGATTTGCTTTTTGCGATTTGCGCGTTCGAATAGCATATATCAGTCGTGTTTGTGTTCACCGATACAGGTGTATGGGTTTTCTGTAAAGCACTTTCAGCTCAAAGAAAAATTGGAAAACGCCAGGGGAACAGATTAGGCAAAAAGTATCAGAGTGGTACATCGCTCGTTACATTTACATTTACATTCACATAATCTGCTTCAGATATACGAAAAAGTATGGAAATTAGAACCTCGTGAAACGCCGATGTCAACTTGGCAGAAAATTGTGATTGTGCAATACAAAAAAGTGCAATACATGCACTATACTACAACTACTATTCTTTTCTAACGCGTCTAAAATTATGAGACAGGTACATTCAAAGCACACTAGTGTAGTCATTAAAAAACGCCATCTGTGATTGGCCATCGCAAGCCATACGTGGCCAATGTATTTCGAAAACGATCAAATTTGATATAAAAAATTGACAGTCGAGTCGATATAAGAATTCATATAAGTAAGTGAACGACAGTGTTTCTGTTATTTCTGCTTTTACATAATTTATAAGTTAAAAGAAAAGGCCAAAATTGAAATACCCGCGTCGTTACGTTGTAAACGGAAAGCGCGCGAAGAGAGCGATATGTGTGATAGGTTCGCGAAAGTATGATCTGAATGAGGTTCGGAAGAAAACGACGATCGGTGTGTCAAAAAAATAGAATACATATTGTCTGTCATCGGTTTTGGAACCTTGAATTGTTCAATTGTGTATAACTTTTATAATCGTAAAATAAATTTATTATATATCAAATCATTGTATACATTAAGTGAAATGATGTGTGGGTAACCGAATCCACCTGAAGATTCAGCGTGATCCGTTACCGGGCTAGCGCAGTATACGCGGCAACGATCTGTTGCCCGGTGCCACAGCGTTGGACACTCGAGACGTCACAGTAGGGCCAACGAGACAAAAATCGCTGTGTCGTCAATTCTTCACCGATCTTGATAACATTTTTTAAAAAATGTTCAGAATACACCGTACTTTGTGAATCCACTGCCACATTGGGAATTTTGATAAGCCGAAATATGCAGAGGGCGCACTATTGCAATACGGGTGACGTTACGGAGACAAATTTTGAACTAAATTAGATATATTAATAATTCTTTCACGACCGTCGATCTAGAATTATTCGCGGTCAGTGATTACGCGAATCCGATGTCAGTTTTACAAAATTCAGAATGGCGGACAAAAAAGGCAAAAAGTTGAGCTAAGCTCGTAAAAATTACTACTAGGTGGTTTTTGGGGTCGCTGATTGCGAATCTGATGTTAGTTTTCCGAAATTCAAGATGGTGGATCCAAAATGGCGGACAAAAATGTCAAACAGTTGAGCTAAGCTCATAAAAATGACTTCTCGGAGGTTTTTGGGGTCGCCGATAGCGAATGTGATGTTAGTTTTCGGAAATTCAAGATGGTGGATCCAAAATGGAGGACAAAAATGCCGAAGAGTTGAGCTAAGCTCATAAAAATGACTTCTCGGGGGTTTTTGGGGTCGCTGATAGCGAATCTGATGTTAGTTTTCCGAAATTCAAGATGGTGGATCCAAAATGGAGGACAAAAATGCCAAAGAGTTCAGCTAAGCTCATAAAAATGACTTCTCCGGGGGTTTTTGGGGTCGCTGATAGCGAATCTGATGTTAGTTTTCCGAAATTCAAGATGGTGGATCCAAAATGGAGGACAAAAATGCCAAAGAGTTGAGCTAAGCTCATAAAAATGACTTCTCGGGGGTTTTTGGGGTCGCTGATAGCGAATCTGATGTTAGTTTTCCGAAATTTAAGATGGTGGATCCAAAATGGAGGACAAAAATGACAAAGAGTTGAGCTAAGCTCATAAAAATGATTTCTCGGGGTTTTTTGCGGTCTCCGTTTTTGCATTCTCAGAAAAACCCGTATTTTATGTATATACTACCACATTTTGAATTTTGATAAACATAAATGTATAGAGAGCGCACTATAGGCATACGGATCATATTACGAAGATAACTTTTGAAGTAATAAATGAGATATATTACTGAATAAAGGCAAATTAACGACGATCTTTTCAATAATTCTGTGAGCCAGTACAATTTAATTATATCGTCTTGCGTTTCTTCAGTGTCATTAAAATGTTTTTGACATTTATACCATGTCATCTTTAGGGCTGGATACAGTGTGATCAAAGTTAAGTAATAAGTAAACCGTACAATGTGGGACTTTCGTATCTTATATCTAATCCATGGCCCTGCGGATTTAAAAATAAATTTTATAGGTATATTCTTGAAAAAGGTAATGCAATGATAGTAGATAATTTCGCATGTTTCGGTGATTATGGATGGTTCTGGTGACTAATGATCGAATTCTGGTTGACAATTATTTTTCTTTTAACTCAATTTCACCATCCTACGCTAATGACAAATCAGTTCAATTGTAAAGTGAAACTCTACCACACAGTATCTCGAATTGGAAAAGTTCCCCGGAATTACTCATATATGCAATTGACCCTTCTCACCCAAAGTCGAATGTACTATCGATACATAGATTGAACGTTAATGCTGACTATAGGCCTATATACAATTAAATCGTATATGCCTATATACAATTAAAAATTCATAATTAGCGGGCTTTTAACCTACAACATTAACAGTTGGGATGTTACTTTTTTTTATGTTGCATCTACAAAATTCACGAAGTTCCTCCAAATTCCCCGTTATTTGTTTCTGAATTTTTCACACATTCTTTGAGTTTCTCGTAATTTTCCTATATTTATTAATATCAATTAGCATTTCTAAATTTTATGTAAAAATGTATTTTATAATGTTATGGGATCGAAATGATTCGGCAGATGGCGTATGAATGATAAATTTCTAGTCATCTAGAAAATTTACAAAATGCAACGTACGATCTGTTGATATTGTAGATTAACAGCCCGCCAATTATAAATTTGTAATTGTATATGATAAAGCCTACAGTAACATTCAATAGACTGTAAAAGTGTAGGTATGCAAAATTGCAGTTTCATAATTTTTATAATAATATTTTGCAACTATTTGTATTAAGTTGTATAATAAAGAATACATTTTCATATTTTTAAGTTTTTTGTTTTCTATCTCCTACACTGAAACAAAAATTTACTGGTTGCAACAAAAGATTTACAATTGGCTATAATAATACACAGAACGCATGGATTGTACGGACCATTGATGCACTAATACCTTTCGTTGGGCATTCGAAACATTGCTATATTGCTCTCACATCTCAGTGCAGATGGCGAGTTTTCAGCCACTATAAGAAAGTCTTAAAATGTCCGGTTCTTCGCGGCAAGATTTTGAAAAGTCCGGTTTTTCGCCGCAAGATTGTGAAAAGTCCGGTTCTTCGCGGCAAGATTCTGAAAAGTCCGATTCTTCGTCGGAAATTCTGAAATGGCCGGTTCTTCGTCGCAAAATCTGAAATGTCCGGTTCTTCGTCGCAAAACGTTTGCAATGTCCGGTTCTTCGTCCCAAATTTGAAATGTCCGGTTCTTCGTACCAGCCATCGAACTGCTCTCAGCATTACCCGGGATTGACGACGAGGACGTGGCAGAATTATAACCCCATGTGTATCACAGCAGAGATCAGGACCCCATGGTTCGTCAATTCCACGGTATTTATTGACTCCAAACCCTCTCTGGTGTGTGTGTGTGTGTGTGTGTGTGTGTGTGTGTGTGTGTGTGTGCGACGATGGAAAGCTCTACCAACCTTCTCTGCCGGTGCCAGCAGAAGTGCGGAGCTTTCATCCGCTAAAACCACCGCCGTATAAGGCCGTTTTGTCCATTCCCGGGGACCGCCTTAAGGCATTACTTCCAGGAAGGCAGCCTAAGCCCCGAGAGGCTCTTCACCGATATCATGGCGCATGACGGATAGGTGATGGTATTTCTATCCGTCCCTCCTCGTTTTTGCGGATAGCGCTCAGCTGCTCCACGATGGACGTGGAGAGTTGGACCACTGCGTCCCATCCTTCCTGTGAGAGGAGCAGAACCCTACCAATCGCTCCGGTGTTATTGGGTCTTCTCCAAGTTTGTGCAGCGGTTTCCGCTCCTCTGCGAACCGTGGACAGTGGAAGATGGCGTGTTCCACATCCTCGTCCACGCCAGGGCAAACCGGGCACTCCGCGTTTTCATACACGCGGATTCGATGGAGGTAGCTGCGGAAACAGCCGTGCCCAGTAAGTACCTGGGTCAGATGGAATGTGACGAATCCGTGGTCTCTGCCTGTCCACTTCGCCACATTCGGGATGAGACGGTGGGTCCAGCGCCCTTTGGCTGCTGAGTCCCATCGTTGCTGCCACTCGGCAAGTAGTCTTTCGGACCATTTGCTTTGGCCTCCCGAGACATTTGCCAATTCTTGGCCTACACTCCTAACTTCACGGTACTTTTCAGCCCTCTCAGCTGCCATTAGATCTAAGGGGGGGAATCCTGAGATTACTGAGAGGGCAGTGTCGGACACGGTACGATACGCTCGGGCCACTCTTAGCGCTACTGTCCTGCAGGCCCGTCGGCAAGTGGCTCCATAGCTTTTCTTGCTTGCAATGGCGTTCGCCCAGACGGGGGCTCCGTAAAGAATTACAGAGCTCACCACTGAAGCAAGGAGGGATCGACGGTATTGTGTTGGTCCCCCTATATTGGGCATAATATACCCCAGCACGCGAGCCACTTTTAGAGCTTTTGTGCCTGCATACTGCAGATGGTCTTTGAACGACAATCGCGCGTCGAGCATAACACCAAGGTATTTAATGGTGTCTTTCGTTCTGATCCCCTTATCCTCGACCGTGAAGGTAGCGTACATTCTCTTCTTAGTACGAGAGATGAGCACCGCCTCCGTTTTATCAGCCGCCAGGCAGAGTCCGTGGTTTCTCAACCAGCTAGCTACCACCTCAATAGCGTCATCTCCGAGGTATTGGACCTCCTCTATGGTTTTTGTGACGACGATAAGTGCAACGTCGTCGGCATAAGCTACCATAGTCACCCCTTCTGGAAGTGATTGTTTGAGCAATCCGTCATACATGACGTTCCAGAGCAAGGGACCTAGGACCGAACCCTGCGGCACGCCTCCTGTGATGTTGTGGGAGCGCCTGCCGTCATCGTTGTCATAAAACAGGGTCCGGGCTGACAGGTAGCTAGAGATGACCCTTCTAAGGTAAACTGGTACCTTGAGTTCTTCTAAGGCTAGCATGATGCAATCCCATCGGGCCGAGTTAAAGGCGTTCTTGATATCAAGCGTGATGATGGCACACATTCGCTTGGTATTCCGACTGCCACTAATGGCGTTAGCGGCCAACGTCTTCACCCGGTCGACTGCATCAATGGTTGAGCGACCCTTCCTGAAGCCGAACTGATTGACGGAAAGACCTCCAACTTTATCGATGGCTGCTTCGAGCCTGGCACATATTATCCGCTCGTACAGCTTCCCGAGAATGTCCAGCATACAAAGTGGTCGGTGTGCAGATGGTTCGTCCAAGGGTTTAGAACCCTTGTACAGCAGTATCAACCTTTGTTGCTTCCATTGCACCGGGAAGCATCCATCTTTTAGACATGCGGTAAATGTTTCCAGGAAGATACCTGGGACATCCAGCGCTGCGCTCTTGACCGCCAGACCCGGGATTCCATCTATTCCCGGAGCTTTGCGTGCAGATATCCTCTTAGCAGCCATCCTCAATTCGGTTTCAGTGACGGCTGGTGGCTCGACTGCACCAGGTTCTGCCAGCAGACCAGTACCAGTGGATCGTTCCTGTTGTTCTGGGAACAGATGGTGGATTACTCTGTGGAGGAAGTGTGGGCAAGATGGAGCATTCATTCCCTCGGGCTCGATTTTCCTCATGACCGTTTTATACGGACGGCCCCAAGGGTCCCGGTCTACCTCCTCGCAGAATTCCTGCCAGCACTTTTTTTTCGCGATCTTAATGGCAGCTTTAAGCTTCTTCCTCTTTTCTTCGTAGGCCGCCGTTAGTTGTTGGTACTGCGGTTTATGAAGAGCTCTCTGGTGCAGTCTCCTGTCTCTAAGGCACTCTCGCCGGATAGTTGCGATGTCCTCGTTCCACCAGTATACTGGCGGTCTGCCGCGAGGATTTGATTTTGCGGCCATTGAGACATCGCAAGTTGATGATATGGCCTGAGAGAGGCTTTGAGCCCTTTCTTCCGATGTTCCCTCCAACACTGTATTCTCGAGTGAGCAGATAAACATCGCAGGATCTAATGTAGACGGTGCCCATCTCTCTATCCCCCTTCTCTGCTGTTCCGCGCTGGCCTTTTGGTTAGCTGGAGTTGAAACACCACAGCATGATGGTCGCTGCCCGTGTATCGATCGCTAACTTTCCATTCGTGACCCTCCCTCATCAATTTAGGGTCGATGAAGGTAATATCAACCACGGATGCCTTATCGCCTTTGGTGTAGGTTGGCTTGGCTCCGACGTTAGCGATCTCGAGCTCCAGCGTAGCAAAGGCCTCGAGTAGGGCGCGGCCGCGTTGGTTAGTCTTCGCGCTGCCCCACTCTATTGACCAAGCGTTAAAACCTCCCCCGATTACTACTGGTAGTCGGGAGGACTTAGCACTTTCAACAATGTCGTCCAGGGACCCTAGAAATTCTTCGTAGGTGTCGCTGGGTGGAAGGTAGCAGCTGTATAATCTTATACCAGCCCCCTCCACCCATGTGAATTTCGGTAAGGGGGTGACCATCCTTTTGGATATGTGAAGATTTCCACAGACCCAAATGGCCGCTTTGCTGGTAGTGTCCCTTACCCACTTTGAATCCTCTAGGTCCCTGTACTGCTCACTAATGATGGCAATATCGGCCTTTTCCTCTCTGACCAGCTGGAACAGCAGATTCTGGGCCACGGCACAGTGGTTGAGGTTAAGCTGGAGCACCTTAGCCATTGTTGTTCGGTACTTCGTCCTCTTGTGCAGGCTGATGTTTAGCCGCACAGTCCACTATTTTGTGGCCCTCTTTACCACATCGGAAGCACTGAGCTGACCGGTCAACTGAGCTCTTGCAGTTCGTTGCCATATGCCCGATCTCATGGCATCTGTAACACCGAAGAGGTATTTCTAGGAGCCGTACTCTGCAGTTCACCCAACCAACTCTCAGCCGTCCCGTCTCTAGTAGCTTCTCTGCTACTATGGCGGGGCGTCTGACTATGGCCGCCTGAGTGCCGCAGTACGCGCCCCTAAGTTTGATGGACTCTGGGGTCACACTTTCCAGACCGGTGGCCGAGGCGAGTGCGAGTGCCACGTCGTTCGTGGTTGTGGCCTCGTCCAGGTCCGTGATCCTTAGGCCTTCTATTTGGGTCAACATCTGGATGAGAGCTGACCCGTTTAGGAGAGACGCGGCCTCGGATCGGAGCTCCTCCGTTGGTACTCCGTCCTTGCCCAGTTCCAGGAAGAGGTCTCCTGCCTTCGTGCACCGAATCCTCGTTACCCTTTCGCCCAATTTCTTGAGTCCGGGTGCAGTTTTCACCTTTCGTAGGATGTCGACGTACGAGACTCCTCCTGTCGCTTTATTCTTGATAGCATCAGGACGGTGTTGTCTCGGCCCAGTTTTATGCTCTTGATTGGGTCGCACGCCGACATTCTGTTTTGTCGCTTTTTTCCCATCTTTCCTTCCCCTTTTCACCACCGTTGCCCAGGCCTTGTCGTGCGTTCGGGCATGCTGTTGGCGATTCTTCACGGGTGAGGAGGAAAGGTCCTTGTCCTCTGCCCCCTTTCTCAACTTTTTCTTCGCCAGCGTTGTTATCGGCGAAGGCTCTCTTCTCCCCGTGTACTCTTCTTTACGGGGCCTGCGAAAGAGAGGGGAGGTCTGGCTCGCCCCATCTTTGCAGTCGCACGCCGTTTTCGAAGGCCATGGGTTATGCCTCACCTCGGCATAATCCCTGGTTGCCTTTAAGGTAGCTCTCGCCATATCCTTAAGCTCCTTGTGGAGATTCTTTTTGTCAAGAATGAAGTCCACAAGGCCCTTAATTCTCTCCTCCAGGACCCGGAATTTTGCCGCCTCTGGGTCCTCCCCTGCTGGTGGGTCCACCGATATGCTGCTGGAAACCTTCTGGAAGAAGGCCGCCAGACAGCCCACTCCGGTTTCCATCACCATACTGTCACTTGTAGCATCTGATGCTACAGGGGCCGAGTGACCAACCCCTACAGCACTACGGTTGCCTGATATCGACGCCGGAGAGCCCGCTTGCGCACTCGTGCCCGACGCCGGTACTGGGGATCCGACCCCTGCACCGTAAACTTCTTTCTGCCGCTGTTCTGCCATATTTGGTTTATTAATCGGGGTTCCTTCCCCTAGCTAGTTCTTTGGTCCGCGTCGGATATTTTATTTCTCCGATACCTTTTACCAGCATTCCCCGATCCGCCACCTGGGGACCCGCCCGTTAGAAGGAACCAGCAAGACTCCGGCGGGTGTGTGTGTGTGTGTGTGTGTGTGTGTGTGTGTCTGCACTCGTGTGCGCGTGCATTTGAACTTCGATCCTCTCCAATTTTCATTACGATTCAATTATCATGTCCAAAACTTATTGAGATAATTCTCTTTCCTTTCGTCTTTCTTTTTTTCGTAAGGAATTAATCAGTAGATCTGACGAAATCAGTAGGTGATGAAGGATATCAATATTAGTTAACTGCCGGTTACTCATCCGGCTATGCTTAGCCCTGGCTTCTCTAAAAACCTTATTGCTCGCTTCTTGAGCTTCTTCCGACAGCCAACCAATAGGGACCGTGAACGATTCCATTATTGCGCCACCGTGTATTAATACCTTATGTACGGAAGGAGGTAACGGGTACCAACGATAGAGTCCAACACACATTTCAGCTGTTTCGAGACAATAACTTTTAAATTTCTCAATGTGTATGAACTTGCCGCACGTTATTAACTGTAAAATATTGTGAAACCGTTTAAGTAATTGTACATCTAAGCCAGTTATCTCAGCAACTGTGTCAGCTTCTGAAAAAAATACGCGAGCAACATTACCGGTATTAGTTGTACCTACTCCTTGTTTCACAACGTCTACAGTTAACCTCCTTTTCAAGGCTATTTGTATTTCTTTTTTTCTACGCAACTTCATGTTTTTATGCTCCACTGTTTTAGCAGCCCATAATTTAAAATCTAAATTATAAGACACGTGAAGCATGAACTCCATAAAACGAATCCAGCAGTGGAGAATGGAGAAACCGAATTTGTAATTTTCTTCTGTGGGTTTTAGATTTAGAACATACGGGATTTTATTCATAAATTTAGAACCGACCCCACATATATTACAGCAATTGGTACTTTTTTGGTCAGTTAAGTAATTTACAACTTTTCCGTCTACCATTGTACAATGAAGGTGAAAACGAATTTCATGCGTTTCACCTTCAATGTCAATGACATAAGGATCTACTGCATTTAAAAGATCTGCATGGATTGTATATTCCTCATTGACAACAGTTGAGCTTTCCTTTGTAAAAATGAATTTTACAGGTCTACAGAAGCGCACAGACGAAGGCGTATTATTCGTCCAAAGAACAGTGTTACCTGACTTTAATTGAAGTGGTACAAATGTTATTAAAAACACTGCCTGGTCTGATGCAGCAGATTCAGTTAACCATTTCTGTCGAGTAGTCTGCTGATTCGATGCTCCATCCATTCCCCATTTCCCGATAAGCAATAGCTGGTTATGTATGTTTTCTTGATTATCGTTACTCAACGTCAATATAATTCTTTTCACAGTATGCTCCAAAAGAGATATTAAATTAATGCTGGCTCCTGAATCGCTTGTTTCTATGAAGCGCGCATCAGGATAACAATCTTGTTTAGCTTTCCTAATGAATTTGTAGGGAGGGTACGAAGTCAAACCCATATTTCTCTTTCCGTGGAACCTCATTTTCTCGTGTCTTTCGCCAGGCCTACATCAACGTATGCTGCTAATGCTTCGCTTTTATTATAAAAAGATCTGCAGTAGAAGGAACAGTGGATGTGCGTGGCATTTCGTTGATTGATGATCGACGTTTCTTTATATTAAGAGCATCAGCTACTTCCTTTTCGTTATGTTCCAGTGCAAGCTCGTGAGATCTTCGTTTTTTGCTTTTATTAGAGCCAGATTCATATGGGATTCGAGGCCGCCCACGTTTCTGTTGCGTTGATTCTACTGTGTCACTAATACTGGAACGATTTTCATTAAACTTAACGACGAATCTTTCAGACAAAAATTCCGTGAACTGTTTAAGAAAATGATCTTTTTGCCGAGACACACTTTGCCAATGCTTAACAAATCTTTTTAAAAAGGTATTTTGTAATTTATTTTTAATTTGTTTCATTTCTACCTCAGAGAATACCTCATTAGCACATATATATTCTAAGATAATATCCAATCTATTCTTTTTGGAATTAACTTTAGAAACATTCCATATAATTTCGCATATATGTAAATTTGGTACATTATACTCTGCCATATTGACATCGAGTCACGTAAAAAAGTCACGGACAAAGACAATATGAATATTACCTTTAAGTATTCGTAAAAAATTGTATCATACCCGTTTGACCATATTTTGCTCACAATGTTACAAGCAGCGAAATATATAAAGAAATATATCGCGTAGCCATGAAGGTATATGTCTGTAAACTATATTGGGTATTTATAACCAGTTGTAACTGATACGTGATGGTCAGCTCTCTTAAGTACTAAATGGAAATCCATTTCTCTATCGGGCGCGAAATACAGGGGTATCAGGGGGTGCGATACTCACGATCGCGACTAGCGGCTGCCAGAGTAACTACATTGCGAACATTGTTCTCGCGGTTTTAATTTCTTCCGGGCCTGAGCTTGCGTTTTTTGTCCTCCAATTCAAATACTGGATTTCTGCTAACTCAAATTATGAAATTAAATTACTATAATACTATTTAATCATTCTACTAATTGCAATTAGTAAAATCTCTGCACATGATTTATATAACAATGTTTGTAAGATATACAATCACTTTCCTATCATAAAATAAATTTACTTCTAATAAATTAGTCAAGTGCAAATGTGTTCGATGATACAAATGTGATTACATGCCTCACAAATTTTGGTAGTTCAATCATCTACACAGCCTTTAAATGATGTATTTGGCATTACAGACAGTAAGTTTATTTCAATACGTCACATTAAAAAATTTGTTGCAATGTCCTAGTACCAAAACTTTAAACACGTTTTTCTGAAAACTTCTTTCAAGACGGTGTACACGATATCTCGGGATCTATTTAACGAATCGACTTGAAATTTGGTACACATATACTCAAGCTAGTGTCTTTCGGTTAACGGACGATTTTTTCAATATTTTGTTTTGTTCAATAGTTATTAATAATAATAATAACTTGATTTTTTCCCCAAAAAAACGATGTTGAAGTTTGCAACGTTCGAGGCGAAGTTTTTTTCTTATCCTTGTCATATATGAACCTCATAAATGACAAAAATAAAATTTTCGAAAATTAGGGGGCTGGTGGAGGGCGCAAAACAGACCCAAAAACCCGAAAAAAAGCTCTGAAATCGCCATTTTGCCTTAGGGGTCTGTTTTTATTTTTTAAATATTCATTAATACTCGTAACAAACATAATGTAATTTTTTCGAAATTTTTCTATGCCAGGATCATCTCGAAAACTGGGGTAAGACACCCCGAAAAACCGAAAAATCGTTCTGAAATCGCCATTTTATCTTAGGGGTCTGTTTTTATTTTTTAAATATTCATTAATACTCGTAACGAACATAATGTAATTTTTTCGAAATTTTTCTATGCCAGGATCATCTCGAAAATTGGGGTAAGACACCCCGAAAAACCAAAAAATCGCTCTGAAATCGCCATTTTATCTTAGGGGTCTGTTTTTATTGTTTAGATATTCATCGATACTTGTAACAAACACAATGTAATTTTTTCGAAATTTTTCTATGCCAGGATCATCTCGAAAGTGAGGGTAAGACACCCCAAAAAACCGAAATATCGCTCTGAAATCGCCAGTTTCTTTTAGGGGTCTGTTTTTATTGTTTAGATATTCATATCAAGATTTGTTAAGCATTGGCAAAGTGTGTCTTGGCAAAAAGATCGTTTTCTTAAGCAGTTCACGGAATTTTTGTCTGAAAGATTCGTCGTTAAGTTTAATGAAAATCGTTCCAGTATTAGTGACATAGTAGAATCAGCGCAACAGAAACGTGGGCGGCCTCGAATCCCATATGAATCTGGCTCTAATAAAAGCAAAAAACGAAGATCTCAAGAGCCTTCACTGGAACATAACGAAAAGGAAGTAGCTGATGCTCTTAATATAAAGAAACGTCGATCATCAATCAACGAAATGCCACGCACATCCACTGTTCCTTCTACTGACAGATCTTTTTATAATATAAGCGAAGCATTAGCAGCATACGTTGATGTAGGCCTGGCGAAAGACACGAGAAAATGAGGTTCCACGAAAAGAGAAATATGGGTTTGACTTCGTACCCTCCCTACAAATTCATTACGGAAGCTAAACAAGATTGTTATCCTGAAGCGCGCTTCATAGAAACAAGCGATTCAGGAGCCAGCATTAATTTAATACCTCTTTTGGAGCATACTGTGAAAAGAATTATATTGACGTTGAGTAACGATAATCAAGAAAACATACATAACCAGCTATTGCTTATCGGAAAATGGGGAATGGATGGAGCATCGAATCAGCAGACTACTCGACAGAAATGGTTAACTGAATCTGCTGCATCAGACCAGGCAGTGTTCTTAATAACATTTGTACCACTTCAATTAAAGTCAGGTAACACTGTTCTTTGGACGAATAATACGCCTTCGTCTGTGCGCTTCTGTAGACCTGTAAAATTCATTTTTACAAAGGAAAGCTCAACTGTTGTCAATGAGGAATATACAATCCATGCAGATCTTTTAAATGCAGTAGATCCTTATGTCATTGACATTGAAGGTGAAACGCATGAAATTCGTTTTCACCTTCATTGTACAATGGTAGACGGAAAAGTTGTAAATTACTTAACTGACCAAAAAAGTACCAATTGCTGTAATATATGTGGGGTCGGTTCTAAATTTATGAATAAAATCCCGTATGTTCTAAATCTAAAACCCACAGAAGAAAATTACAAATTCGGTTTCTCCATTCTCCACTGCTGGATTCGTTTTATGGAGTTCATGCTTCACGTGACTTATAATTTAGATTTTAAATTATGGGCTGCTAAAACAGTGGAGCATAAAAACATGAAGTTGCGTAGAAAAAAAGAAATACAAATAGCCTTGAAAAGGAGGTTATCGTTAACTGTAGACGTTGTGAAACAAGGAGTAGGTACAACTAATACCGGTAATGTTGCTCGCGTATTTTTTTCAGAAGCTGACACAGTTGCTGAGATAACTGGCTTAGATGTACAATTACTTAAACGGTTTCACAATATTTTACAGTTAATAACGTGCGGCAAGTTCATACACATTGAGAAATTTAAAAGTTATTGTCTCGAAACAGCTGAAATGTGTGTTGGACTCTATCGTTGGTACCCGTTACCTCCTTCCGTACATAAGGTATTAATACACGGTGGCGCAATAATGGAATCGTTCACGGTCCCTATTGGTTGGCTGTCGGAAGAAGCTCAAGAAGCGAGCAATAAGGTTTTTAGAGAAGCCAGGGCTAAGCATAGCCGGATGAGTAACCGGCAGTTAACTAATATTGATATCCTTCATCACCTACTGATTTCGTCAGATCCACTGATTAATTCCTTACGAAAAAAAGAAAGACGAAAGGAAAGAGAATTATCTCAATAAGTTTTGGACATGATAATTGAATCGTAATGAAAATTGGAGAGGATCGAAGTTCAAATGCACACACACACGCGCACACGCACACACACACGCACACGCACACGCACACGCACACGCACACGCACACGCACACACACACACACAACAGAGAGGGTTTGGAGTCAATAAATACCGTGGAATTGACGAACCATGGGGTCCTGATCTCTGCTGTGATACACATGGGGTTATAATTCTGCCACGTCCTCGTCGTCAATCCAGTGTTCACAGATTTAGTATGCATCTCGGGCATGCGCCGTACGAAGTTGCGCTGATTGGCCGCCCGACTGCCCGCGGAACCACGGGAATTCAAACGGCACGTTGGCGGATGAGTTTCAATGCAAAATCATCAATTTTGACATGAAAATGCATTTGAAAAATTCGGTTATTTGACCAAGTCGGTGCAAGACATGTTTCTTTCCGAAATACTGAAGAAAGAATTAGGAAATTGCAAGAAATATTCTTTTTGTAAGCTTGACAGTATAAATATTCCTGTTTTTTTTTATTAAAATTGTATGCGATACGTAATTTCAAGCAATAAAAATTCAAAAATACACTCCAAGATTTATAAATAAATGATTCCCTTGTATGCTGTAATGAATTTTATTGAAAATAATCTTACTAAAAGAATACGGCACATGTTTTCTTTATTTTGTATATTTTTTTAATTTCAATTATTTTATTTATTTTATATATTTCATTTATTTTGTTTATTTTATTTACTTTATTTATTTTATTTGTTTTATTCATTTTATTTGTTTTTCACAATATAAGTTACCTGGTTTTTACCAAAAATGTGGTGTCTTTCTGATTTTTATTGGAAATGTAATATTTAATCCGAATTTCTATCTGACAAAATTATTATAAATTAAAAATCCTAAAATAAATAAAATAATTAAAATAAATAAAATAAACAAAATAAATGAAATATAAACCTACAAGCATTTAACCTAAAATAGCCAAACCTCGAGGAAGGCAGTCTTCATAAAATATTAGTTAAACCTGCAAGCATGCTTACAAAAAGAATATTTCTTGCAATTTCCTAATTCTTTCTTCAGTATTTCAGAAAGAAACATGTCTTACACCGACTTGGTCAAAAAACCGAATTTTTCAAATGCATTTTCATGTCAAAATTGATGATTTTGCATTGAAACTCATCCGCCAACGTACCGTTTGAATTCCCGCGGTTCCGCGGGGAGTCGGGCGGCCAATCGGCGCAACTTCGTACTGCGCGTGCCCGAGGTGCATACTAAATCTGTGAACACTGCGTCAATCCCGGGTAATGCTAAGAGCAGTTCAATGGCTGGTACGAAGAACCGGACATTTCAAATTTGGGACGAAGAACCGGACATTGCAAAAGTTTTGCGACGAAGAACCGGACATTTCAGATTTTGCGACGAAGAACCGGCCATTTCAGAATTTCCGACGAAGAATCGGACTTTTCAGAATCTTGCCGCGAAGAACCGGACTTTTCACAATCTTGCGGCGAAAAACCGGACTTTTCAAAATCTTGCCGCGAAGAACCGGACATTTTAAGACTTTCTTATAGTGGCTGAAAACTCGCCATCTGCACTGAGATGTGAGAGCAATATAGCAATGTTTCGAATGCCCAACGAAAGGTATTAGTGCATCAATGGTCCGTACAATCCATGCGTTCTGTGTATTATTATAGCCAATTGTAAATCTTTTGTTGCAACCAGTAAATTTTTGTTTCAGTGTAGGAGATAGAAAACAAAAAACTTAAAAATATGAAAATGTATTCTTTATTATACAACTTAATACAAATAGTTGCAAAATATTATTATAAAAATTATGAAACTGCAATTTTGCATACCTACACTTTTACAGTCTATTGAATGTTACTGTAGGCTTTATCATATACAATTACAAATTTATAATTGGCGGGCTGTTAATCTACAATATCAACAGATCGTACGTTGCATTTTGTAAATTTTCTAGATGACTAGAAATTTATCATTCATACGCCATCTGCCGAATCATTTCGATCCCATAACATTATAAAATACATTTTTACATAAAATTTAGAAATGCTAATTGATATTAATAAATATAGGAAAATTACGAGAAACTCAAAGAATGTGTGAAAAATTCAGAAACAAATAACGGGGAATTTGGAGGAACTTCGTGAATTTTGTAGATGCAACATAAAAAAAGTAACATCCCAACTGTTAATGTTGTAGGTTAAAAGCCCGCTAATTATGAATTTTTAATTGTATATAGGCATATACAATTTAATTGTATATAGGCCTATAGTCAGGATTAACGTTCAATCTATGTATCGATAGTACATTCGACTTTGGGTGAGAAGGGTCAATTGCATATATGAGTAATTCCGGGGAACTTTTCCAATTCGAGATACTGTGTGGTAGAGTTTCACTTTACAATTGAACTGATTTGTCATTAGCGTAGGATGGTGAAATTGAGTTAAAAGAAAAATAATTGTCAACCAGAATTCGATCATGAGTCACCAGAACCATCCATAATCACCGAAACATGCGAAATTATCTACTATCATTGCATTACCTTTTTCAAGAATATACCTATAAAATTTATTTTTAAATCCGCAGGGCCATGGATTAGATATAAGATACGAAAGTCCCACATTGTACGGTTTACTTATTACTTAACTTTGATCACACTGTATCAAGCCCTAAAGATGACATGGTATAAATGTCAAAAACATTTTAATGACACTGAAGAAACGCAAGACGATATACTTAAATTTTACTGGCTCACAGAATTATTGAAAAGATCGTCGTTAATTTGCCTTTATTCAGTAATATATCTCATTTATTACTTCAAAAGTTATCTCCGTAATATTATCCGTATGCCTATAGTGCGCTCTCTATACATTTATGTTTATCAAAATTCAAAATGTGGCAGTAGATACATAAAATACGGGTTTTTCTGAGAATGCAAAAACGGAGACCGCAAAAAACCCCGAGAAATCATTTTTATGAGCTTAGCTCAACTCTTTGTCATTTTTGTCCTCCATTTGGGATCCACCATCTTGAATTTCGGAAAACTAACATCAGATTCGCTATCAGCGACCCCAAAAACCCCCGAGAAGTCATTTTTATGAGCTTAGCTCAACTCTTCGGCATTTTTGTCCTCCATTTTGGATCCACCATCTTGAATTTCGGAAAACTAACATCAGATTCGCTATCGGCGACCCCAAAAACCCCCGAGAAGTCATTTTTATGAGCTAAGCTGAACTGTTTGACATTTTTGTCCGCCATTTTGGATCCACCATCTTGAATTTCGGAAAACTAACATCACATTCGCAATCAGCGACCCCAAAAACCCCCTAGTAGTAATTTTTACGAGCTTAGCTCAACTTTTTGCCTTTTTTGGCCGCCATTCTGAATTTTGTAAAACTGACATCGGATTCGCGTAATCACTGACCGCGAATAATTCTAGATCGACGGTCGTGAAAGAATTATTAATATATCTAATTTAGTTCAAAATTTGTCTCCGTAACGTCACCCGTATGGCAATAGTGCGCCCTCTGCATATTTCCGTTTATCAAAATTCCCAATGTGGCAGTGGATTCACAAAGTACGGTGTATTCTGAACATTTTTTATAAAATTTTATCAAGATCGGTGAAGAATTGACGACACAGCGATTTTTGTCTCGTTGGCCCTACTGTGGCGTCGAGGCGCGCTGTGTGCAGGTCTTGGACCACCCTCTGCGCTTCCCTGTCCCGGGCTTCTCCAGGTGATCTTGTCTTGAGGCTGCGGTAAAATTGGCGTTAGGTTAAGGTAAGAGAGCTCTCAATAGGAAGTGTCGCATGATCATTCGCATTAAATTCAAATCTATATCCTAAACTGATTTACTATGTAAACTATAATGTATTATTTCCAGATTATAAAAGCTTTTCCCTTGTTTCGGCTTTTCCCTCTAATTCGTGAGGGTTTTTGCGCCGAAGCAAGTGGTACATTTTCCGCGAATATCGAGTGTGTTTTCTTTATCAACGATATCATTCATATAAGCATAACCTAACATTATTAAACATTAAACAGACGGATACCACAGAGTAAAAGTTTTTGCTTCTTAGTATACGAAAGTAGAAAATAAAAATTAGTGATGCCAAAGAGAGTCAATGACGCTTTGATGGGTGGAAGCCGATCACACTTCTACAAAACAGTGCGTCTGCTGCTTGAAGAGGTGGAGGAAATTGAGGTTAGGATGCAGAGTCAACCCGTTCAAGAAATCGATACAGGTACATGTGTAAATTGGAAGGTACTGGTCCTTGTCTGATTTAATACCCGTCTATCAATTCATACATTTCTCTCCATCTATTTTGTATGTTCTCCTTCCTTCTCTCAGCCACAATATTCTTTCAGTTGTGATAATTTTAGACAATTTGTAACAAATCGTAACTTCGGTGAGTCCTTGTTCTTTGTTACATGAGTATCTAGTGCTGCCCAATTTACTCCGCCCCCACTAGTCCTTCAATTTCAAATTTTGCACATTTTATTTCGGCTGCCTTTCCTGATTGTTCCTACCCTCAAATTTTCGAGAAAGATTAAACGTATTTTGATAATTATGCTCAGACATGACTGCTCTACCGTAATAATTAAATATTTAAATTAGTGAGTTGGTCTGACCGTCTCACTAATTTAAAAAGATTAAACATGCAATACCACTCATTTTTTCAACTTTTTCCGATAATATTTTATTTTTCTGAAAAAAGTGCAATTGACGCATTAATGAGGCATCCCACATAAAATGTTTGCCAAAAGAGATGTTCAATAAAAATGTCACAACTCAGCTCTAGATTATTTATTTTACTTGATTCAGTGATAAAATTGTAAGTTTATCTATATGAGTGTTTTTCATTCCAGTTTAGCTTCAAAATTTTAATTAAGAAATATGGTTAACCTACCAAATTAAAGACCCACTCAACTTGACTTTCCAGTCATATACTTTTACATATCCAACTAGTAAAAGCATACATCATAACCAACAAATTTTAATAACTCGATAAACTCTCAACACTTTGCAGAACTTAATTTATACACTTTAAATTTCAGTGAAATTTGAGACACTCTCTGCAAAAGGTGATGCGAATATATACAGGGGGTTGTTGCAATAGCGCATGAGAGATATACCATGAGGAAGATTTTTTTTTTCTAAAGCCGATGGCGTAAAAATTCATTTTCAGCAAGGTATGGTTCCTTTGTAAATTGAATCTTAAAGTTTATTTATTTGAGGGGCATCCTCGCCAACGAGACAATTGGTGAACATATGAATGTCGAACACGTGGTCCGGTGACAGTTGAAAACCCAAATCGATATTGCCGGGAAGGATGTTTCGAAACCGTCAGATGTTTTTATTCGAACAACTGGATGCTGCATCTAAAAATTTCGCCCTTGTGCGCAAGATCAAGTTTTACGCACGGAGTATTAAAAAAATTATTATTTTAGGACGCTTTTACAGTAACGAACTACATTATTTATATAAATGGCAAACGAATCATAGTAACTAAAGAGATAATTCATAAGATTCAAGACATTCAAGTTTGTAGATAACAGGAGCTGTTTGAATACTACAAAAATGTATTTTTGCGAATTCTCGCTGGTTTCTAAACCGAGATTTCGCTGATTCTGCACTCACGCGAAATATGCAAAAGCGCCCTAAAATTGAAAGCACATGTAAAAGTCGCTTAGTATTTATTTCATTCGCACATGTTTGGTTAGGAAATTATGTTATCAACGGGGTAAGTCTAGCTGCCTCTTAAGAGCGTTCTAATGTGGTCAGCTGTTAAGGAGTAATCGACCCTTAAAAAATGTGACAAAAAATCGATTAAATAATTTTTAATTTCGATTGAGAGTTTTCGGAAATGTAATAATTTTTAATTTAGATTTTTCAGTGTTTACTGACTTAATAACCTCATCCACTGATTATTTTAGAACTATTTTAACGAGGATACTCTAATCATGCCGTGAACAAAAAATATATTTCTTCAATTTTAAAAAGTACTTTTTGAATACTTGATCTTGTTCTACATAAAACAGGTAATGAATCATCAACAAACGATGCACCTATAAAAGCAAAAAATACCAATGCCCATAAGAATAGGAAAGAAAAAACCCAAAAACTGCGTAAGTTAATAATATACACATTATTAATATTAAGGGCCCTCGAGCGTGTGGGCGGGCGACGGGAAAAACGAGAAAGTCTTTGCTCTAAGTTCTAGGTTTCAAAAGTGAATTTTTCGCAATTTTTTTTTTAAGAAATATTCGTCATTATTACGGCTACCGGATGAATGAGTTTGGAATGATTCTGCAGCTAGAAAATGACGAAAAATAAAGATTTACATTTTGAATTCCACGTCAGGTGATGGAATCTGTCATTTGACATATGCCTCGGGTCACTAACCTGACGTCAAATTCAAAATATAAATCATTATTTTTTATTATTTTCCAGCTACAGAATTTTTCCAAACTCATTCATCCGGTAACTGTAACAATGACGAATATTTCTTTGAAAAAAAATTGCCAGAAAATTCACTTTTGAAACCTGGAACTTGGAGCAAAGAGTTTCTCGCTTTCCCCTCGCCCGCCCACGCGCTCTATGCCCCTTAATGTAAGATTAATATAAATGTCTTTATTTTAAATGTATTACTTGTAACGTGTATATAAGCTAAAAGAATTACAATTTACCGATTCTTCGAATAAAGAAAATAGCCCACCTCATACAAATTTAAACTGCATGACATCGATGCCTATACCGTATTAATAATATATTTACAGATTTTGAGAAAGAGCTATTACAGCTTAACAATGATGATTTATTAGGTTTGTAAACAGTCATAAAAGTACATTATTTTACCTTCTTATATACAATTTCATTCGAACAGATTTTACCGACAAATTTCTAACAAAGAATACTAATGAAAAAGAAAATTCAAACAAGAATTATTCTTCATGTAAATTAAAGTGTATTTGAATGTTTTTGTTACCTCAATATTATCGTATTTAATATATGTATAAACAATTTTAGAAACGATGATGTTGCTGCAGGCAATAAAAATATTGCATTACGATGTCAAAGAAATTAAGCAAGAAATATCAGGCCTAAGAACTGCTATTAGTAGCCAACAACATCTTACACATACAGTAGATCCCCCGTTATCCGTAGTCGTCGGTTCAAGCCGCCGATGCCCATCCCCCGTTATCCGTGGACGAGAGGAGAGGAAATTCTTCCTCTTCCAAGCGACTCGTTACATTATGATCACGTGATGCATTTGACCAATCAGCGCCGTTTATCGGAACCTGGACAATCGCACACGCATACATGCATACTTTCACGTTCGTTACACTGCACAAATATATATATACATATCGTTGGCGCTGCTATTTAAACTTTAAAAACAAAATATGCAGTTTGTTTTGAGTTGGAGTTTAGTGCGATGCTTTGAGAAACTCGCTGCTGCCTAGGAATGTGTTCCGGAAACCACACTAAAAAATTCTTGGAACCACATTTTTAGGAATAATGTAGTAGTCGAGTGGGTCAATGATGTCCATATGTCAGAGATAGGAAGGTTGGCAATAAGAGCGACAAAAGAAACTTTCAACGAAGATGAAATTGAAACTTGGCTGAACGTTGACAAGTATGACTCCGGATGGAAAATTCGAACAGTTGATGAAATAATTCAATCCATTATGCATCCCGATGAAATGAATGACGAAATGCAAATTGAAGATGACGAAGATGATACAAATCTGATCAAGATAATCGAGTGACGTGTCGTGAAGCATTGGATAGTGCAAGAAAATTGTATAATTAGTATGGAAGTAGGTGGGATTCCAATCCTGAATTTTTAAGACAACTGGCCTGCGTCAATGATTTTATATCCTCCGTTACAGTCGAGCAAGAATACGAACATTAGCTGCATAAATAAAAAAGGACGTATAGATTTTTGTTAAAAATAAAAACATGTTAATATATAATAGAATGTTTTAAATAAATAGGTATTTATTATTGACACTGTTTCTTTAATTTGTTGTGTTCACAATATGTACTATTATGTTAGTTGATGAACATATTTTGCTGCTCCATTTTCCGTATGTGATCCTGAATCAGGTTAGAAAACACATTCATATGTACATATGTACATACATATTTCGCGGTCGCTTATTGGATATGTCCCGACCAATCCGTTGTCCGGTACACACCCATACATACATAGTGCACATGTATATGACCCGCGGAGTGAAGCAGTGGGAGTAAGAGGGGCACCTTTTTCAACCGTTAACGGGGGATGGCATCATACGGATACGGGGGGATACGGATAAGGGGAGACCGGATAACGGGGGATCTACTGTATGTTACCACTTAAAACCTTAGAAGGGCTCTTTAAAGAGCACGACCTTATTGTTCCAATACATGCTCAAATCGACTTCGAAAAATTTGAAAGTCTGTTAGACGATTCAGTATTTCGTCAAAACATTGTAAGTTAAAAAATCTTACAATTGACACAAACATTTCTTTTTGTTGTTATTCAATTACTATTCTAACATATTTTAATTTTGTTTTGTTTGCAGTGCAACGTAATTCAGAATCATATGCGCCTCGACTGTAATTTGAATAAAAATATGACCAACATTTTTAAAAAACTATTTACTCGAGAGCTGATTGTCAACTTTACTGCTGTCAAACGTACTTCAGAGAAAGTCATATTTAGAAGTACTGCTTCACGCAGTGTAATATATGGTAATAACGATTTTCCATAAATAAATAAATATATATGGGGCATTCTTTGTCAAATTTTACCTCCCCATTGTCCAAAAATTGAAGCAACTTAGAGACTTCTATGAGGTCTCATTTTGAAGCTACTCTTATTTAGTGTTTCCTGGTTTGTGGCCTTTTTGTAAAATCCAAGATGGCGGCACCAAGACAAAGCTTCAAAACAAACAATTATAGAAAACGAGCATAAAAAACATTCATAGAATTTTTTTTTAATGCAAAATGTTCTACATTAGTGCTTGATTCTTTATTTTTTGGGTCACAGATTACGAATCTGAAGTCAGATTTTGAAAATACAAAATGACCGATCCAATATGGCGGGCGAATTTTTAAAAAGTGATTGGATTTTATTGAAACTTGTCACTCGGGGGTTTATTGGGTCGCAAATTACGAATCTAAAGTCAGATTTTAAAAATTCAAAATGGCGGATCCAATATGGCGGGCAAATTTTTATAAAGTGATTGGATTTTATTGAAACTTGTTACTCGGGGGTTTGATGGGTTGCAGATTACGAATCTAAAGTGAGATTTTAAAAATTCAAAATGGTGGATCCAATATGGCGGGCAAATTTTTATAAAGTGATTGGATTTTATTGAAACTTGTTACTCGGGGGTTTGATGGGTTGCAGATTACGAATCTAAAGTGAGATTTTAAAAATTCAAAATGGTGGATCCAATATGGCGGACAAATTTTTAAAAAGTGTTTCGATTTTATTGAAACTTGTTACTCGGGTTGTTTTTTTTTGCGATGCACGTTACGAATCTAAAGTCGGATTGTAAACAGTCAAAAGGGCGGATCCAACATGGCTAGTACACTCCTCAAAACTCAACCTGTTTTTGCTTAAAACTGGTTACTAGGAACTTTTTCGATTGAATGATTGCGAATCTTAAAGTCAGTTCTTTAAACCTGGAAATCAGACCTTCAATAGGATTAAAGAATTATTTTGAAAATTGTTTGATTTATGTTATACTTAAAAGCTGGTATGCTAAGTTTTCTACGGTATATCAATTTAACCCTGGTGATTTTAAAAACTCAAAACATCTAAATTGAAAGGACCAATTACATCTTTACAAATTTAATATCACGTTATATTTTATTTCGAATATTACTAAACTTAAAGGACCGTTTTGTTTCCTGATTAGGAAAAAATGCTGTTAAGTCGAATGTTACAAAGTAGATTCAATATTGAATGTCAGTACCCACTTTTCTACCTTTAAAAATTTTATTAAGAGCTTTTACCAATTATGAGATTTCATTTTCTACACTGGGTCCCAATATTAGGCATCAAGGGCCAAATGATGTGCAAAATCCGCCCGTGCTTCCTCCTCGTGGTGCACATCGGGTAATGCTAATGCCGGCGGTACGCGTACTTGATAGTTTACATATTTTATATAAGGTATCAGTTTCCTGCTACGTCCACGTCGTTGATCCTGGGTGATGCCGAGAGCAGGCCACATACATATTCATATTGAATACGCCATTTTGAATTTTTAAAATTTAACTTCACTTTCGTCATCTACGACCCAAAAAACCTCCGACTAACAAGTTTAAATAAAATCCAATTACTATTAAAAATTTGTCCGCCATATTGGATCAGCCATTTTGAATTTTGAAAATCTGACTTCAGAGTCGTAATCTGCAACCCATAGAACCCCCGAGTAACAAGTTTCAATAAAATCCAATCACTTTATAAAAATTCGTCCGCCATATTGGATCGGCCATATTGTATTTTTTAAAATCTGACTTCAGAGTTGTAATCTGCAACACAAAGAACCCCCGAGTAACAAGTTTCAATAAAATCCAATCAGTTTATAAAAATTCGTCCGCCATATTGGATCGGCCATTTTGAATTTTGAAAATCTGACTTCAGATTCGTAATCTGCAACACAAGGAACCCCCGAGTAACAAGTTTCAATAAAATCCAATCACTTTTTAAAAATTAGTCCGCCATATTGGATCGGCCATTTTGACTTTTTTAAAATCTGACTTCCGAGTCATAATCTGCAACACAAAGAACCCCCGAGTAACAAGTTTCAATAAAATCCAATCACTTTATAAAAATTCGTCCGCCATATTGGATCGGCCATTTTGAATTTTGAAAATCTAACCTCAGATTCGTAATCTGCAACACAAAGAACCCCCGAGTAACAAGTTTCAATAAAATCCAATCACTTTATAAAAATTCTTCCGCCATATTGGATCCGCCATTTTGAATTTTGAAAATCTGACTTCAGAATCGTAATCTGCAACACAAGGAACCCCCGAGTAACAAGTTTCAATAAAATCCAATCACTTTATAAAAATTCGTCCGCCATATTGGATAGGCCATTTTGAATTTTGAAAATCTGAGCTCAGATTCGTAATCTGCAATACAAAGAACCCCCGAGTAACAAGTTTCAATAAAATCCAATCAGCCATATTGGATCCGCCATTTTGAATTTTGAAAATCTGACTTCAGAATCGTAATCTGCAACACAAGGAACCCCCGAGTAACAAGTTACAATAAAATCCAATCACTTTATAAAAATTCGTCCGCCATATTGGATCCGCTATTTTGAATTTTGAAAATCTGACCTCAGATTCGTAATCTGTGACCCAAAAAATAAAGAATCAAGCACTAACGTAGAACATTTTGCATTAAAAAAAAATTCTATGAATGTTTTTTATGCTCGTTTCCTATAATAGTTTGTTTTGAACCTTTGTATTGGTGTCGCCATCTTGGATTTTCCAAAATGGCCACAAACCAGGAAAAACTACATAAATATAGCTTCAAAATGAGACCTCATAGAAGTCTCTAAGTTGCGTCAATTTTTGGTCAATGGGGGGGGGGGGGGGGGGGGTAAAATTTGACAAAGAATGCCCCATTATATATATTTTTACTACGGTATTATGTTGTTCCAGATGCCGTAAATCAATTTAATATGCTAAATAGACAAGTATTAACAGATGACAATTTTAATCATATCCTTAGTGCGTGTATTAGCAACGCCAAAGATTGGGAAGGACGACATCGAAACAGGAGCAAATGATATGTCTATGCATTACATAATAATATTTATGATTGTAATAATAACAGTATATGTAATAAAAATTACACTTTTGTAATAAAAACTGACACAACCAATAAAAGAAAACCTAATACTTAATAACTTTCGTCATGGTCTATTCGTGACTTTTTACTTCACAGTTCTATATTTTTCTAATCTATATTTAGTAACTATAATAAAAGGGTTTGTGTTATTCGTAGGTTTCTTAGACATGAATAAGTGTAAACAAAAAAGTAGCTTTTTTACATTATATAACCAGGATTATTTTTTACAATATTTTTTTGAAGTTTCGAAATCTAATGTCAAAAATTTCAAGGATCATTTGAAAAATAAGTCTTAAAGTACTTAAGACGGGACGTAAAACTAATATTCGGTTGAACATGTATATTTTCTATTATGTTTCATTCGTTTTAATCAACTTTATTTTATTTTATCACATACCTCGGGTGGTGCAGTTTCACCGCGTAATACCTGTACAAATAATTCTGACTGGATTTTTGTCCGAGAAAGCAGGATTCCCATTAGAATGACAACCTAAACAGGACTCAGATTAGACTCCGGTCAGATAAAATAGGATTCTGATCAGAACCTGGCTGGATAAAACAGGATTCTGATCGGAATCTGATCTGAATTCCTGAGCAGAATCGCATCTGTAGAGCGTTATATTTCAAGTCGGATTCTGACGAGGGTCCTGATCAGAATCCGGCCAGACATGTGGAAGTCCGATCGGATTCTGGTCAGAATCCTGTGTGAATTTCTGCATGGATGGAGCCATATATTTTATTATATTTTTTCATATACTTTTCTCATATAATTTGTACATATAATTGTTATATATTTTACAATATAATGTACCATATAAATTTTTTAACAAATTTACAGAAAAAAAATAACTTGATACCACATATTATTTTGTATAATTCCATATATTTACCATATATTTTCTCATATAATTTACCCATGTATTTTGTCTTATAAAATTACCATATATTTCATTATATAATATAACAATATAAATCTACATATATTCAACTTTATATAAAGAGCGGCAAAAATCTACATATGGTTCCATATATTTGTCATATATTGCCATATATTTTACCATATTTATTATATATTTTACCATATATTTTTATCTTACAGGGTGGCCGATTTATCTGAAGACATCGAAATATCTCGAGAACTATGCACACAATCAAAAAAGTTGTCGGATGAAAGTTGTTCGACACGAAGGGGGGCATCCAGTGATAATTAGATTTACCCCCTTCCCCATCCCCTGGAGGTGGAGTGGGGGCAAAAACAATAAAACTTAAATAGGAACCCCCATTTTTTATTGCAGATTTGGATTCCCCGGAAAAAAGTACACGAATTTGACCTAGGAGCTATTGCATTTTGGTTCACAGGTGGCGCTGTAATCGATAAAAATCCAAATTTATCCGAAGACATTGAAATACCTCGAGAACTATGCACAGAATCAAAAAAGTTGTCGGATGAAAGTTGTTCGACACGAAGGGGGGCATCCAGTAATAATAAAATTTACCCCCTCCCCCATCCCCTGGGGGTGGAGTGGGGGCAAAAACAATAAAACTTAAATAGGAACCCCCAGTTTTTATTGCAGATTTGGATTCTCCAATATTGACAATTTTCGCCCGCGTAGCGGATATGGAATACGGTCATTCTAACAAAGCCGGGAAAAACTACATTTAGCGTTACCCAGGAACAACGACGTGGACGTAGTATTTTTCTGTTCCCTTTGGGGTGCTTGTTTTACGTGAGTCCCCTTGCCTCTCACTGTCTCACTGTTCACTTACTTGAGTAAGTGTTCGAAATGTTGACCTTCCACTTCAATGTATTTATTTATTCTTTCTTCAAATGACTTTATACATGATAGAATCATATCTGCAGAAATTTCTGCGCAAGCAGTTCTTATGCGTTCCACCATGTTTTCACGAGTCGTTGGTACTTGTTCATAAACCTTACCTTTTAGGTAACCCCATAGGAAGAAATCCAGAGATGTTAGATCAGGTGACCTCGCAGGCCAATTAATGGGGCCACCTCTACCAATCCACCTACCATTGTAATCACGGTCTAGTATTTCCCTTGCTACTCTTGAAAAATGTGCTGGGCAACCATCATGCTGAAACCACATTGTCCGTCGGATGTATATAGCAACATCCTCAAGTAGTAATGGTACTTCTTGTTCTAGGAAATCTCGATATTTTGTTCCATTCAAATTACCTTCAATGAAATAAGGACCAATGAGTTTATTTCCTATGATTCCACACCAAACGTTCACCGACCAAGGACGTTGATGATTAACTTGTCGTAACCAATGGGGATTTTCTACGCTCCAATAATGCATATTATGCCTATTGACGCCACCATGGTTCGTGAATGTAGATTCATCTGAAAATAATACATTAGCAAAGAAATTGTGGTTCGTTTGCATTTTTTGAAATGCCCATTCACAAAACACCACGCGGTTATGAAAATCATCGCCATCTAGTTCCTGGTGCAGTGAAATGTGATATGGGTGAAACTTATGACGATGCAATATTCTTTGAATACTGTCTCTGGAAATGCCGGAATCGCGATGTAATTGTCGTGTGCTTACATGTGGATTTTGGTGAATAGCTGCCAGTACAGCTACTTCGTTCGCTTCTCCTGTAACTTTTAATCTTCGCTTCCTTTTTTTCATTTGTACGCTGCCATCAGAGTGAAAGGCATTCACAACTTTGTAAAAAAAAGAACGCGAGCGAGCATTATCTGGAAAACGCTCAGCATACAACGCAACAGCATCGTCAATATTCCTCTTACATTCAACATAAATAAGAATCATTTCGATTTTTTCGGGAACTGTAGCAGGATTCATTTTTAACTTGCAATTCGATTTAAGCAATGAAGGGTAGACAAAAAATAGTCACGTAAACGGAAAGTTGTTATTCTAAAAGCAAAGTGACCTCCGACCGAATTACTACCAATACAATGGACTTCAAAAACAGTCTTACACTGAGAGACCGTGAATACTAAATTTTAATATGGGGATTAGAAAGTCGCGATATCCATTTACTTCCCTTCAGGAAAGTAGAGAAAAATGTAGGTGAACTGGTTACGTGTGACTCAACTTATGTATAAAATGATATGCTACTTTATTTTCGAGTTATGTCGCCCTCTAGCGTTATGTAACAGAACCGGCGCCGGTGATGGCCGAAATGCAAGCGATGTACATGTATGAAACCACGTGAGTTCTCTCGGGGTCCGGTAGATAGCGACGAAATCCCCAAATGAAGTAAGAGTTTCGTTTTGTTTAATAGAAGCTGGTTTGACCGTCAATGCTCAGCTTATTTATTCTCATTTCGGAAAAAACATACAGAGAGGGAATGAATGAGCTGAGTGAAGGGACATGACGCGTTTTTTAATGGATTGCGTGATGTCCTCTTTTTGTTTATTAAATAATAAATTTAAAACCTAAAATGTAATGTTATTGAAGGTAGAAAACTTATTTATAAAATTGCTTCCATATTGTATGCACAATTTTTATGTAATCAGTTTTGATTTTTAATATGAAGAATATCAATTATTCATAATCTTAATTTTTCGAATGGACATTATTAAAATTTCATATTCAGAATAACAATTTTCGCAATTGATATTACTAAATTCTAATATTAAAAATTCTAATATTAGAATTTTTAATATTCAATTTTCATAAAGGGATCAAATTGTCCCTATTTGCCCCCTGGATGCCCCCCTTCGTGTCGAACAACTTTCATCCGACAACTTTTTTGATTCTGTGCATAGTTCTCGAGGTATTTCAATGTCTTCAGATAAATTTGGATTTTTATCGATTACAGCGCCACCTGTGAACCAAAATGCAATAGCTCCTAGATCAAATTGGTGTACTTTTTTCCGGAGAATCCAAATCTGCAATAAAAACTGGGGGTTCCTATTTAAGTTTTATTGTTTTTGCCCCCACTCCACCCCCAGGGGATGGGGAAGGGGGTAAATTTCATTATCACTGGATGCCCCCCTTCGTGTCGAACAACTTTCATCCGACAACTTTTTTGATTCTGTGCATAGTTCTCGAGATATTTCGATGTCTTCAGATAAATCGGCCACCCTGTATATGGGTTTTTCATGCGGGTGTGTTCCACCCCAAAATGTAAAAGTTAACGGAGTACAAAATTATATACCTTATGCGGGGCTATTTGAATGTGCGCTAAAGCTCAAATTTCGGTAAAATTGCAGAAGAACTGCCCCACCTAAAAAATTAATTATACGACATGTTTCTGACGTATTTTTGCCTCCTGATTATGAATATGATAATAAAATTTGGCGGTCGGACATATTGAAACCGCTATCTTAAAAAAACTGTCAAAAAACACGATTTTTTCCAGTTTTTTGCATTTATCTCGAAAAATACGCAACTTACGAAAAAATGTTTCAAATAAAAAATGTAGAGAATGAAATTCTGTACTAAAAGGGTTTTATGCATTTTCTTCGTATTACCAACGATAAACTCGCAAAAAAAAAGATAAACCTCAGAATAAGCGGCATAATGGGTTCTGTTTAGCCTTGAATGCTGTCCGGAAAAATTTCCATGATCCTTACTCCGTGATATTTATTTCTACAAATGAAAACTCGCAATGCGTGCTTACTCGCGTCATATGCCTGGGCCCCCCCCCCCCAGACCCCCCATAATAGTAACCTAACCTCTAACCAATCACATTTGTGCCTAAAATCCCCTAACCTACGTGGAATCTCATGTTTGTGTGTTTGGAATCATCGAGATTCCACGTAGGTTAGGGGATTTTAGGCACAAATGTGATTGGTTAGAGGTTAGGTTAGTATTATGGGGGGGGGGGGCAGAGCCCCCCAGGCACATGATACGAGTTAGCACGCATTGCGATTTTTCATGTGTAGAAATATATATCACGGAGTAAGAGGAGGGAAGGATCATGGGAATTTTTCCGGACAGCAGTCAAGGCTAAACAGAACCCATTATGCCGCTTATTCTGAGGTTTATCCTTTTTTTTTGCGAGGTTATCGTTGGTAATACGAAGAAAATGCATAAAACCTTTTTTGTACAGAATTTCATTCTCTACATTTTTTATTTGAAACATTTTTTCGTAAGTTGCGTATTTTTCGAAATAAATGCAAAAAACTGGAAAAAATCGTGTTTTTTGGCAGTTTTTTCAAGATAGCGGTTTCAATATGTCCGGCCGCCAAATTTTATTGCGATATTCGTTATCAGCAGCCCAAAATACATCGAAAACATCTGGCACATTTCATTTTTGGGGTGGGGCAGTTCTTATGCAATTTTACCTTTTTAACGGTGATTTTACAATATTTTTTGCAAAACCGTGAATTCCGTTAACTTTGACTAGGCCGGGGAACAAAGTTCCGAAAATCAACACACCGAAAGGCCAAAATTTTGATAAAACACGGCTGCCGCGTGATTTTCTCCACTTTGTCTTTGAAAATTTGGCAAAAAGAAAGCAAATTAAAATACCTAGGACTCACGCAATATCGAAATTTTAGCGCTTCGGGGTTTTGATTTTCGGAACTTTATTCCCCGGCCTTTGACTATTCCTTTTAAATTACTCATGAGTGCTCAATCTCAAATTTCATATTAAAAGGAATACCTAAGTTAAATTCAATAAATTAGTACAAAAATTTAATCATTCTCAAGCATTGTCAAAAAAAAAATGTTCCATAATTGGTCAATTTTTTCAGAATTCATCATATGTGCTTCCATATTGTTTTCCTACCCGTGCATTAGTTTCAATGTCATAGGTGAAAATATATAAAACATATTGTTTTTCAACCAAAATGAAAATAAAAACTTCACTATATTGCCATGCTAAAATTGAAAATGTCAAATTATGTCCAGATTCATATTTTTTAAGTATGGACACACTTTTAAGAAAACTAAATATTGCTGACGAAAATGTATACAGTATTAAGAGAGGATTGCTACTTTATATTTACAATATTATATAAATATTATATATTCTATATTATATTATATATTATATATTATTTTATATAAATTTCTGTTTAATTGTTGCCTTCAAATTTCTTTGATTAATTCTTTCTTAATTAATTACAACTTTCGAGAAGGTACAACTATTAAAATAATTCATTACGTTGTATAAATCAATAAATTCAAAGTGTAATCACAGATTGGATATTTTTCAGATATAATGTAATTTCCGATGTTTTCCTGATTTAAATTACGGATTTGTTGATTATTTCCATTGAGTCAAAACACGTCAAGTGAGCACCCCAAAAAACCAGTAGGTCGTCGATTTTTATTAAACATAGCTCAAATGAAGGTCTATACCAATACTAAACATAGCCCCAAATGATTTTGCAAAATTTCAATTTTTATTACTTATACGGATGGTTAAATATTTTAATTACTTTTAATTAAAAAATTAATTACTCGTCAGCTTTTCAACGAAATGTTATGAAATTTTTATGACAGATCCTTAGAAGTTCATATTTTCAATTGAAATAAATAATATTCGTAAATTTATTTTCGTCACAGTAGGCGTAAAGTACGCTTTTTGCGCACTTTTGCGGGCGTAAAGTTCGACTTTACACCCACTAGGCGTAAAGTGAAAAATTCGGGGAAATGTGACTTTGTTATGAATAAACAAATATACCCCTCTCACTTGGACAATCAAGACTCTCTCCATTACTGTAAACAATAACTCATATGTTTATATGAGAATCAATAGAAAATCCGGATGAAATTCCCGTAAAACCAAAAAAAAAAAACAATGCAAGCAAACAACAGTGAAAATGTCAACAATGCAACCGTTAATAATAACGACAAACTTCATTTCAATAATTGAATTAATTAATTATTAATATAAAAGAATTCAATGTATTTGTAATACAATAAGAAATTATTTATTATGTAATCTAGTTCAAATTTAGTATCATAGATTAAATTCTATTCTAGTTTAAACATTTTTTTCTATTTTAATCTAAAATTTTGTTGTCAATAAACATAATAATAACGTTTAAAATTCGATTAAAATCACGAGTTAAAAATTATTTATTAAAGCTTATAAAACTACAAGTTGACAAGTTTTACACACTACAGCATCAATTAAAATCAAGAATCACTAATTAATAAATATTTTTCTACTACTTTATTCAAAAACAAAATACACTTTTAAGCATGTATATTCAAGTATCGGGGGCTTCGCCCCCCCCCCTTTCCCCCACTTGCTCCTGCCCTGCCGCTCTCCTACTGTTGTCTTATGCTTTTCCTAATATGGAAGCGTCTTTCCGCCTACATGTGACGAAAAATAATGTTCGCACGTGGGGTGTAAGACTTTACACCCTCCGGCAATACTCTATACCCCCGGGCCGGCTTCGCCGCCCTCGGGCATGAGAATTGCCTGCGGGCGTAAAGTCGCACTTTACGCCCACCGTACGAAAATAACTATTACTTACCTATTTATTTATAACCATTAAATTAACAATTAAACTTTTAATAGGGTTCTCATACTTCGATTCTTTCGTATTTGAGCGCAAAATGTTCCTCGGACCTTGAACTATAACAACCCGTGAAAAAATTCGATTCCCCGATAGTTATTTGTTTACAAATATCGATAGAAAAAAATTAGCTGCAGGTCACGTCTTGCATGTCAACGCAGTAGTTTTCGCTTAGCAGGCAGGTCGTCGTGTATAATTCGTAGTGTTATTGTTTTTTAGTTTTGAAATATATTAGTCGTATGTGAAGAATAGTTTAATACCCACTATGGGACCTATCAATGTGTGTTGTAATCGTTTGAAGAAAACGAGGCACAATCACGTGCGATCAAATCTAATACTGATACAAGGGGGACGAAACGCTAAGTTTAAGAAATTTCTTAATTTTTACACGTGTAAACCGTGTGAAAAGGCAATTTATAAGCTCAGTGAAAGCGAATTGAATTTAATATAGGTAGAAACAATTGTGGAAACGAAAGAATCTGAAAACGTTTATGTAGATGTATGAGAAAAATCTCGGTGAACCACCGATAAAGAAACGTCACTTCTCAAAAGAAGATAAACAGTCCATCAAGACCGTAAGGTGACCTATCGTAGCCTCCGGAAATTTATCTTGATATTGGTTGTGGAGATCTTTCATATTAAATAATAACAGTCTTTTCTGAACTCGATTTTGTTCACCATCTTCGACGACAGAAATACAATCTTTCATGCCAGGCATCACGCGACTAACATCATCTGAAAGATATAAATTGACTAGATTCTCTCGTGTCGATTCAGAAAGATTCTTTGCTTGTTTGTTCGGAGGTTCCGATGCAAATCCAGAATTGGCTGGTAAAGCCTTAGCTCTAGACACCATACAACGTGAAACATTGAACACTCGGCGAATTTTGTTCGTACTTCAATCAGCAGGTAGAGTGATGAGTACTTAAATTCTTCCGGATCGAGTTGCTTCTTTCGAAAGTGCTTCCTTGACAATATTCACGTATATGTGATTCGGATCTTCAGAATCGACAGTACCTTTAATATTTTCATCAATCAAATTATTTATTACGGTCATGATGGACTGTTTATCTTTTTTTGAGAAGTGACGTTTATTTAACGGTGGTTCACCGAGATCGTTCATCGCTCAATTATCTCCTTGAGTTTCTTAAAACACGTCACATTTTTCTGTTCATCATCAACTTCAAAATTCGGATCAAGAATTTCATCATCAGTGTCAGAAAAGTCCTCTGAGTCGCTTACTGTTTCCTCTTCACATACATCTACACAAACGTTTTCAGATTCATTCGTTTTCACAATTGTTTCTACCGATATTAACCCTTTAACGCTCATATGGCCACAATTTTAACGTCAACTTCAAGCTCGTGCCTTTCAATTATAACACGTGTGAAAAAAATATTGGGATACATATTCTTGTGTAAAAAAGTCTCATCTTTCGAATGGCATAGCCAAATTTATCAATAAATGACCGCAAAATCTTTTTTTTTAACAATAAACAAAAAAAACGCTGATTTTCGATTTGTGTTTTTTTTAAAGGAATTTTTTTAACTATGTTGCCGGCACTTAAGAACATTCTAACCCATCAGGATGCGGGACCCGAAAGTTGTACTTCCAAAATATATTTTTAGATACTTTGATTTTTATTGTTAACCGATCCAAAATGGCGCCCGAATGCCCGAAATTATTGCAAAATCACAGTAATATGCACTTTTGAGGTCTAATCTAAGTTTTAGCGGGCAAAATAACTTTTGTCAATTTTATGCCAACAGATTGGATGCATATTAGCAAAATTAGCTCATACAATTGATTTTCAAGATGGCGGCCGTGATGAGTCAGCTAAAATAACGTATTTACACAGCTTTATAGCTACTGTATAGTCTTCAAACCTCTTTGTTCAATAGTTTTATGAACTCTCAGGATCATTAGATCTCTTGGCGGATCGCAAACTCAAAAATAGCGATTCATGAAAAATGAAAAATACTACCGTATTCTACGTGAAATTTGGAATAAAAATACTTCTATTCATTTTCTCGCTCAGAGCAGCCATTCCCAAGTAAAAAATTATCAAAACATCAAAATCGAAAATTCACCTCCAAACTTTGCAATCACGCTTTTAGACGAATGTACAACGGCTTTTCGATTGCGATCACGCGTTCTTTGCCTCTGATTTATCCGTGTTCATCAGAGTTGCCCGATTCTCACCACGGGGAGGTGAACGCTTTTGAGAATCATATTTTTTTTGTATTTTTTTTGTATTTTTTGTATATTTTTTTGTATTTTTGTAGTTTTTGTATTTTTTTTTTAGTTTCTGTATTGTTTTGTATATTTTGTATTTGTTTGTATCTTTTTTATTTTATAAATTTGGTTTAGGTTTTCTAATTTTTAGTTTCTTATCTTCCTTCCATTTGAGGATGAGCCGTCTTGAAGCATGTACCACAATAATACATAGAACACGGCTGAAAACATGCATTGTAAGCATCGGGAGATGATTGATTTCCTTTTGCGCGGACCACTCACGCCCTCGCTGTAATGCCTCCGTTTCCGCCCTAGATACGTAATATACTATTGGACGTGAGAACGGCGGCTCTGAGTGAGGAAGTGAATAAGTATTATTGTGGTACGTGCTTCAAGAGGGCTCATCCTCGAATAGAAGCACTATACATTAGAAAACATAAGAAAAAATTTTATAAATAAAAATTTTTTTTTTTTAAATACAAAAACCCACAAAAACAATACAAAAAATATGATTCTCAAAAGCGTTCACCTCCCCGTGGTGAAAATAGGGCAATTCTGGTGGACACGAATAAATCAGAGACAAAGAACGCGTGATCGCCATCGAAAAGCCATTGTACATCCGTCTAAGAGCGTGATTGCAAAGTTTGGAGGTGAATTTTCGATTTTGATGTTTTGATAATTTTTTACTTGGGAACGGCTGCTCTGAGCGAGAAAATGAATAGAAGTATTTTTATTCCAAATTTCACGTAGAATACGGTAGTATTTTTCATTTTTCATGAATCGCTATTTTTGAGTTTGCGATCCGCCATATTGGATCCGCCATTTTGAATTTTGATAAGCTAGTAATGAATTTAGATCTAAGGATCCTGAGAGTTCATAAAACTATTGAACAACGAGGTTTGAAGACTATACAGTAGCTATAAAGCTGTGTAAATACGTTATTTTAGCTGACTCATCACGGCCGCCATCTTGAAAATCAATTGTATGAGCTAATTTTGCTAATATGCAGCCAATCTGTTGGCATAAAATTGACAAAAGTTATCTTGTTTGCTAAAACTTAGATTAGACCTCAATAGTGCATATTACTGTGATTTTGCAATAATTTCGGGCATTCGGGCGCCATTTTGGATAGGTTAGCAATAAAAATCGAAGTATCTAAAAATATATTTTGGAAGTACAACTTTCGGGTCCCGCATCCTGATGGGTTAGCATGTTCTTATGTGCCGGCAACATAGTTAAAAAAATTCCTTTAAAAAAAACACAAATCGAAAATCAGCGTTTTTTTTTTTGTTTATTGTTAAATTTGCGGTCATTTATTGATAAATTTGGCTATGCCATTCGAAAGATGAGACTTTTTTACACAAGAATATGTATCCCAATATTTTTTTCACACGGGTTATAATTGAAAGGCACGAGCTTGAAGTTGACGTTAAAATTGTGGCCATATGAGCGTTATTCGCTTTCACTGAGCTTATAAATTGCCTTTTCACACGGTTTACACATGTAAAAATTAATAAATTTCTTAAACTTAGCGTTTCCTCCCCCCTGTATCAGTATTAGATTTGATCGCACGTGATTTTCTTCAAAGGATTACAACACACATTGATAGGTCCCATCGTGGGTATTAAACTATTCTTCACATACGACTAGTATATTTCAAAACTAAAAAACAATAACACTACGAATTATACACGACGACCTGCCTGCTAAGCGAAAACTACGGCGTTGACATGCAAGACGTGACCTGCAGCTATTTTTTTTCTATCGATATTTGTAAACAAATAACTATCGGGGAGTCGAATTTTTTCACGGATTGTTATAGTTCAAGGTCCGATGAACATTTTGCGCTCAAATTCGAAAGAATCGAAGTATGAGAACCCTATTAAAAGTTTAATTGTTTATTTAATGGTTATAAATAAATAGGTAAGTAAATAAATTTACGAATATTGTTTTTTTCAATTGAAAATATGAACTTCTAAGAATCTGTCATAAAAATTTCATAACATTTCGTTGAAAAGCTGACGAGTAATTAATGTTTTAATTAAAAGTAATTAAAATATTTAACCACTCGTATAAACAATAAAAATTGAAATTTGGCAAAATCCCTTGGGGCTATGTTTAGTAGTGGTATAAGGCTTCATTTGAGCTATGTTTCATAAAAATCAACGACCTATCGGTTTTTGGGGGTGCTCACTTCACGTGTTGTGACTCATTTGACATAGCCAACATGTGGCTGCAGATAATCGTGTTCAATAATCTATATTTTCTTTATATAAAACAAAAGCTAGTAAATCCTAATACGTTTCCGTACAGATTTTCTAAAAGCTATAAAAGTACTATTGTTATAAATTACTACATTTGGAAAATGATAGTTTACATTAAATTACTAGCATGCTACGGATTAGACTAAAAATATCTATAACACCTGCATACGAGAAAGAATGTTATTTTTTTATTTCTGCTTATTTCACCTATCGAATTCCATAATTTTTGCTTAAAAATAAAAACTAACTTAAAAATAAGCATGAAATGAGAAGTATAGGAATACATTTGAATATAAAAAGTAGGCTTTAACCCTCCTGCGCACAAAGCCGAGTATACTCGTCCAAACGAAACGTGCCCGTATGCATGAGGACGAGTATACTCGGCCTAACGTTTTTGTTAATAACTTTTGATCAAAGTAACTTTAAGATGCGAATGAAATTGCAAATTGAAGTTTAAGGTTTACAGATTATGATATAAGTAATTGCAAGCCTGAATGTTAAATATTTATAAGTAAATAATACTATAACTTATTGACAAATTTCAAATAAAAATGATCAGTTTTTTAAATTTTAACTCTCTCTGCCACGAACTTATCTTTTCATCTAATTGACTCAAACTTGTTACTCGGAGATTTTTGGGATCGCTGATTACGAATCCGTTATCAGATTTTCGAAATTGAAAATGGCGGATCGAATATGGCTGACTAAACTTCAAATTCTTGGCTGATTTACACGATCCGCCATTTTGGATTTTGGAAGTCTGACTCCAAATTCGTTATCAGCGACCCAAAAAACCCCTATATACCAATTTATAAGAAAATCCAACTGCGTGAAAAACTTATGAGTTTGCAAAGCGCTTTTCCGGGGAAAACTCGTGCGCAGGAGGGTTAAAATAAAAATCGATTTCATGAAAAGTGTGCGACAATATTTGTATAGTATATACGAAAGTTTGAATTCGAAACGAAAAATTTTGGCATAAAACTTTTGCAATAACATACTGTAATATGTACATTTAATATCGTAGTAATTTAGTTTGATTGATTGTATTGCATGAACATATAAAATGAGAAAACAACATTAATATTTCTAATGTGAGATGTTATGGAATTGACATTTTGCGTATAGTGTATCAATATTATGACTAAATCTTTTGTTTACTCGGTGCGTTTTATATTATTTAATATTCGTTGTATCGCGTATTATTTTCATTTATGTCTGTTTTTATTTTATTTTATATTGTATACTTGCATTAGTCTAACTCGTTAATGCTGGCATTATTTTATGTACTTCTTTTTACCTTGAATTTTTATTAATTATTGTATTATTATCTGTGTAATCGTCAACGTCTGACTATTGCATTATTTTTGTGTAATATATTGCGTATTTATGTATTGTATAGGGCTCCTAGTCCGTTAATAAATAAATAAATAAATAAATTTTGCACACATTTTATTAAAAAAATTAAATATATCTATGATCATATAATTCTTCTATGAACCAAGTAAAACCAATTACAACTTTCATGTCTCCTAAAAAATAAATTGGATTTAATATATATTTGAACTTATTAAAGCTACGGATATCAAATATCCCAAATAAACTATTACTTGCCGCAGTGCGGATTTTACCAAAGAAGACGTATCGCCGTATAACTCGCGACGGAATTGTGCTCGCTGAGATTCATATAGGCGTGCTATTTCCACAAATCGACAAAACTATTGTTATTCTGGAAGTAAGTATTGTAGAAGTACAATATGAGTAATGATTAATGAACCACAGCATCATGAAAGCCCCATAAACATTTTGTTTATTTTCGGCTTCGCTTAATAATACTATTCGGTATTTTTCACTGCACTTCAGGCCATCCACTAAACACTGGGGTCACTGCAGTGGTCTAACCACTTGCAAAATGTCTCACCATGAATAATGGCCTCTTCATAACTGGTTAATCTGACGTTGTCGTCGTCAGTTAAATTGAAGCTTCTTTTGATGCTCTCATTATTTTTATTATTATTTTGACATACTACGCTGTCAATCAACGCCCCACAGTGGATCGAACTAAAGTGTAAGCCCGGACATACGTAAAAAATGAAAGTGTGAGAAATTATGTAAAAGTATGTATAGTTCAGATGATTATTAGCTAATCTATCACTATATGTGACTTATATTGCTAAAATATTCGATTATAATCACTTAGAGTAGTTCAAAGTAGTCGTTGAGTACAAGGTTGAAAAAAATGTTCTTAAATATTCAAAACTTATAATTATACTTATGAGTAAACACATAATAGATGAGAAAAATAAGGTCTTCATGTTTCATTAAGTATTTCGAAAGGTACTAAAACCACCTACAGATTATAAAAATGAGCTCTAGATTTTGAGTTATTGAGTTATTAAGATTACAGTTAACGAAAATAAAGATAATGAAATTTTAAACATGATTTTAAAAAAATGCCTCGCATTGCCGCGCAAATGTACGCATTGCATTTCCTTTGGGACATCATTAAGTGATAATCTACATTAATTTCAACTGCTAATAATTGCAAGTATCATAAAAAAATAACATTTTAGTTCGCTATCTTGAATTCGCCATATTGAATTCTCAAAATTCTTTGAGGCCAGATTTGTAATCAGCGATTACGAAAACCCCCCGGGTACCCAGTTTCACCTTAAGAGACTTGATTTTACTTTTTTCGGCCATCTTGAATCCGCCATTTTGAATTCTTAAATTTTGAGGTCAGATTCGTAATTAGCGAATATTATTCGTAACTCGAAAACATAGAAATTAATATTTGCGCTTAAAAACATGCTTGGTGTGTCTCATAATAGTCGTTTTAAGACCCATGTCCGGCTTCCCTATCTCTCAATCCACTGTGCGCCCTTTTTTTACTCGGTGTTCGTTTCGAGTAATGAGTTGTATTTTGCAGGCACAGGTTTTTATACCACTGCCAAAACCAAAAGCCCTTGCGAGTCGTTGGGTTCAACGGAGTGGCTTGCGCTCCGATCAGCTGTTGTCATTGCCACAGAGCTTCATCGACTTTTCCGCTATTACCGCCGCTATCTTTTTTCAAGTTCTTCAACTGATAATGTTGAAGCTGAATTTGCGTTGCCGTGTGACATTCGTTGTTTTTCCTTGGGGACGCTGGGCAACTAGCCATCTGCACCATTTTAATTTTTTTTATATTGGGCCCTTCATCCTCGCTGAAGAGATTAGATGTTCCAGCTGTCATCTGTGGGTTTGCACCCGATGATGAAGCCTCAGAGTAGGCCACACTGTTCGGGGTGGCCGAATTGCGGGCCATGCGCCTAATTTTTTGCTCTGATTTTCACCAGCCTCGCAACGTGGACTCCGAGACTCTTATGTTCGTGCCACAGAAGCTTTGTTCTCTCCTTCATTAACGTTTTGAATTGCGTTCATTTTTTCTACAGCTGAAAGCGCCCGTAACGGACTCTTTCCGGTTTTGCTGATTCTCCCCTCATTATGGCAGCGCATGCCCGTTCAAATCCAGTAGAAAACGGTCCTACAGGGCGCCTCCTGCACGTTCACCGATCATTGTTCGAATAATGTTTAATAGTAGAGAACGACTGTTTCAATTGAGTACTGATCGCAACTGTGGCTATTGTACAAAAAATGTTAGTATAATAAAAGTATAAAAACTTTTTATTTTTTCAAATCGAGAATATCCTGATGGGCAGTATCGGAAATTTGATGCTTACAAAAACATATTTATTTGCATTATTTCTTATCCAATGTATACAAGTATAGTGAGAGATTTTCTATGATCAGGAAGAATGTCTTAAACATTTTTGTATAGAATGAATTACTTTGTAACTAGTGTTGGCGTTGTGCCTCGCTCGCTCAAAAACTTCACCTCTGTGGAGAGTCGGGTATTCCATAATACTCGTTCGTTTACCAACATCTTTCAGTTATATTATAAAATTATACCGATATTTGGGGGTCCAATCATATTTAGGTCCAAGTGGCTTCGATAGATATGTTACAACTATATAGTGTTCCTTATATGTATAAAAATTGAAAATGATTTACAACAATGACCTGCGGCCTGGGTCGACGTAAAATTGAAAATGAGCATTTTCAAAACTTCGACCCAGACGACAAGCCAGCAGAAGTATTTATAAATAATACTTGTAAAACACTTACTTTATGCACTTGTATTGTAATAGACTATTCGATGCATATCACATGTTCACTATGTTTTACTAATTACTATCTGTATTATTATGATCTTATATATGAGGCGTTATTTCTGAAGTGTACCCACTTTGAAAATCGATGTTCTTTGATCCGGGTGGAACTTAGGCAAAATGTTGTCCTATATGAGAGTAATTTATAATAACACCATTTTTTTGATTAATCAAATATTAACCTAGGGGGAGGGGGTTGAATTTTTGAATTTTATACGCACGGGAAAAAATGTCAGAACTTTGGCGTTAACCGCGAAATAACTCGACTTTAGAAACGCAGCGCTGCGACAAATCACGTAGTGTGTTTGGGAATTTCATCTGAAGCCCACGTCTCGACGTTCCTAGCAAAACGTAAGGAAAATCGAGACGCCGGGATTTGGTTCGGCTCGGGCCTTTTCGCTATCATCGTCATAACGTGAAATCGGTTTATTCCAACCAATGGAGTTTGATCGGCGCCGCGACTCACGCGCCACAAATACACGGAAAAAAGTCCGCGCATATACCGCCAGGGCAACGCGTGCGCTGGTAATAGGGATCCCGCCTTTCCGTATCAACAATGGTGCACCGACCATGAGAGTACGGCGCTGTGAGCGCGACCGGAAAGAACGAACCCTCTCCATTTAAATACGAGGCTGAGTGAGCATCAGTTTTTTGAGTGCACACGAGCATCAAGATTCTCATTAGGGTTACACGGAAAAACTTTTGGGAGCGCTGCTCACCCAAACCGGGCGGGTAGCGCTCCCGCGGCACTTTTAACTATTCAAATGATGATTAAAAATATAAGAGCGTACAAATAAATCTTTTTCTGAATAAATATGGATTCATACTATCATTAAGAAAGTTTATGCACTATTTTTAGACCATCAAATTACTTATATGGTTTATAAAGATCGTTAAACGCGTAAAAACCGGCACTTTTTCCATTTTAACGCTTCCGTATCAAGAACAGAGCAAAATAGAGTAAAATTGCACGCTTTGCAATTTGCAAGCTTTTCTGTAGAGCGTGAAATTTCCTACAAAAAAGTCAGTGGCAGCCCTAGTCTAATATTAATAGTTCAGCCAGAAATAACACTGGAACGTCAACTTGCAGTTTGATCGATAACCAATGTAAAATATTCGGAATATTCTGTTTAAATTCGTGTTTTCTTTCTGGCCAAACTATTAATGTTACACTATTGCTGCCCCTGACTTTTTTGTAGGAAATTTCACGCTGTACAGAAAAGCTTTAGTGCAATTTTACTCTTTTTTGCTCTGTTTTTGATACGGAAGCGTTAAAATGGGAAAAGTGCCGGTTTTTACGCTTTTAACGATCTTTTTAAACCATATAAGTAATTTGATAGTCTAAAAATATAGCATAAACTTTCTTAATAATAGTATGAATCGATATCTATTAAAAAAAAAATTTATCTTTACGCCCTTATATTTTTAATCATCATTTGAAAAGTTAAAAGGGCTGCGGGAGGGCTGCCCGCCCGGTTTGGGTGAGCAGCGCTCCTAAAGGGTTTTCCGTGTACCAGACGTATTCATTTATAACCGGACGCTCAACTCTAAAACTATGAGCTTCTATAAGAAAATGCTAAGAATGAGTTGTTTTGAAAAAGTAATTTATTTGATAAGATGTGTATGAGAATCTATCATCCGGCGTTGCTTAATACATATTTCATAATCATGTTGAATGCATCGATTGTCAGTTTAACCCATTAACGCCTGAAATGACAATTTTTATACTTCATTTTCAAACAAGTATTTCGTATCAAAATCAAATTTTAAAACAATAGATAGGTGTGTATCCTACTATTTTCGAAGTCGCTGTTCAAGATTCCGAGGTCAAAATTGAGTTTCAGCCATCAGAAATTCCAATATGGCGCCAAATATGAAAAAGATTTCCAAAAAATTGGGAATTTTTTATTTTTATCAATTTTTTTCGAGCTATTAGAATATTGGAATTTTGTTGAAACCTTGCATAATGGTACATAAAATAGTTGAATTTTAAGACAAAATTTTACTTTTATACTCTACATCATTCTAACGACCTCAAAATGGCGTAAACAATGAAAATTTCTTTGAGAAATTTCTGGACGCTCTAACTCAAAAACTACGAACTTTAAAAAAAATGCCTAGAATGAAAAGTTCTTAAAATTCATCAAGCGACATAATGGAATTTTTTCAAAATTTTTTGATGATATTTTGATAAATTTTTTTTCAACATTTTGTTCAAAATTGTAATTTATTTACAAAAAATTCTGAAAAAAATTTAGTGTATTCTCTGATAAATTGTAAGAGTTATTTGTTCTTTGCAATTTTTTCGAAAAGTTGATAGTTTTCGAGGAAATGAATTTCCAATATTATAGTTTAGGATTTTTTCCCCCAAAGAACTATCAACTTTTGGCAAAAATTGCAAACGACAAAAAACTCGTAGAATTCATAAGTGAATACACCAAATTATTTTCAGAATTTTTCATAAATACATTATAATTTAAAAAAAAAATTCCTCTACATTTTGCTCACCCGTGTAAAAAAAAACATAATTTTACGTTTGTGGAAAAGTTTCCATTTTTGCGTAAAACTCCTTTCTTTTCATTTGTCACATTTCATGGATTGTAATAGGGTTTCCAAATAATTTAGAGCTTTATTTATTTAGGTAAGTCCAGAGATGCCAGAACTTTATTCGACAAGTACAAACGATATTTGCCAAAATGGCCACACGCAAAAATATAAATATTAAGGTATCGCGGGTTCTACCGACGCAATCCGGCTTCTTAGTAATTGCCTGAAGGGCACGAAAAAAAAAGAGGAAAAAATACACTTTCCTATCTACTTACTGTGGTGGCCGCTGCCACGAGGGGCTGGAGTACTCCTTTGCTAGGAAAATATACCCGGTATACGCCAAACTTAACAATAATAAAAATAACAATAACAAAATTATACACTTCAATTCTTTAACAATTCGATAAACTAAATCACAACTTGAACACAGCAACTTCTATCGCAATTTTTACAAAATTTTGTTCGCTAACGGAATTACACCCGAGGGCTTCTGATACAAACAATAAAGTGTCCTTGGTCGTTGGGCCGGAACTCTTCTTTCTTGCGACTGATACCACCGCGCCATCTAGGTGGGGGGAGTTTTTAAAAGGGACCAATTAAAAAAAAGGAATTGGATCGTTTGGTAAGGGGCGGGAAACTATAGAGGGCACTTGTTGTATAGAGGGAGATAAGGTCGTCGATGCGCAAAGGGTACCAGGAAGGGTGGGGTAAGGACATGTAATGGGTATCTTACTCGAGGGACAGAGAAAGATAATGCGCGGGTGAGCGCTGTAGTCGAGGCTACGGTGGCGACATCTCCTTCATGGGAGTTTCGATTCGATACGTCAAAAATGGGGGGGGGGGGGGCAACATAGTGCAGCAGAGCCGAAGTGGCAACTGCGCAGGTCTGTGCTAATGCGCATCCCGATAGTGCTGCCATGATTATTGCGCAAGCACCGAATTAGGGATAGTGCGCAACGTTAATATGAGCTGTACACCGAAATGGTCTACTGCGTTGATGACGTATATGCGCGTGGGATGAACTGCGCGGCTGCGCGCGCGCAGGAAGACAGTCGAGGCTGTCATGGCGACCGGAGCCAGTTGCCAGTTCCGCGATATACACAATGGCTGCCGTCAATTCTCGGGCGAGTGCGAGTATGGGCAACGCGTGTGACGATCCCTCGATGGCGATCGTCGATGTACGCGTGTTAAACAAAACGTGCTGGGGAAAACAATGTCGGGAGCGGGATGGGCGAAGGGGTTTCGGGATCGTGCGCGCAGGGATTCGTTTCAGGAAATATTCTAGGATTACTTTTGGGACTGGCGACGGCGGTACTTGCTGGATACGGAGTAGATTCTTCTGCGGGGACTGACACCAAGTTTGGGTTAAACCTGTCACCGATGGGTAACAACGTTACAATTCCCCCGGGCCTGACTGAAGTACGGTCTTCTTAAAACGGACGTACTTGTCATATATCCCAGGATACTCCAATTTGGACGATACGGCTAAACTGCGGGGCTGTTCTCAATGGTTGGGCTCTTCTCTCTTCCATTTTCTTAACGAAGTTGTCTTCTTAGGGGGGGGGGGCATTCTTGCTTTTCCTTCGCACGCAATTACAATTTTTCATTCTCTACGCAACGCGTCTTGTTATTTCCGGTGTTTACTAATCGCTATCGTTGGGAAGACAAGGAAAGGAGAAGGATGTGTAACTGGTATTTATGGGGGAGGGAAAGAAAAGGAGACAAAAATAAAATATGCCAAATCAAATATACATAACATAAAAAAGAGAAAATTTAACTAAATGGGAGGGGTCGAGTAAAGCTCAGGATAGGAGAAAAGGATGGTTCGAGACGATGCTCAGGGCTCTACGGGGAGGGATCGAGTAACACTCAGGGCAGGGGAGAAGGGGGATTCGAGACCAAGCTCAGGACAAGGGAAAAGGATGGTTCGAGACGATGCTCAGGGCTCTACTGGGAGGGATCGAGTAACACTCAGGGCAGGGTAGAAGGGGGATTCGAGACTAAGCTCAGGACAAGGGAGATGCTTATCTGGAAGGGGGAGTAGGGCAGTCCTTCACGAGGTGTCCCGTACTGCCGCATCGATGACAGCGTCGACGGGCCACCCCGGCTAGGAGGGGGATCGGAGGAGTGGGGGATAGGGGATTAGGGATTACCAGGTCCATTAGGGCCGGGATTCTTGGGGAAGGGGTGGTAGGACGAGAGAACGGGGGAGAAGGACAGGAACGGGAAAAGGAAGGAGTGGGGACTTGGACGGGGGCGGGTCTCTCTCCGAGGGAGGGGCGGAAGGATCGGGTGTAATGGTTGGTAGGGGTAGGAGAGACGGGTGGTGGAGTTGGGGAATGTTGGGGAGGGGCAATGGGAGCAGGAGCAGGAGGAGGTGAAGGTTGGGAGTTAGAGATCATTGGGGAAGGAGAGTACGGGCGACGTAAAGGAGAAACCGCGTCTAAGCGGGGAGGTAACGTACGGGGACGGTGGGGGACGGTTTTTTGGTGGGGATGGGGAGGAATTAGGAGTGGGTGGGAAGTAGGGACCGGAGGGACAGAGGCATCGGAACAGGATGATGGGGTAAGGAAGACCGAAGGGGGGGGGGGACAGGAATCGAAGGGGACGCAAAAATTTCGGGATCATCGGGTTGAGGGGGAGGATAATCTAACAGCAGGGGAATAGATGGGTCAGGGGCAGGAAGTTGGGAGCAGAATGAGGGAGACGGGGGAGAAGGAACAATGGGAATAGGTCCTGGGAGGGTGAAGGAAAGGTGCGGGGGAGGGTGCAGAAACGGGAAAATGGGAAAACGGGAAAATGGATACAAAAGTGGGGAGGTATTCACCTTCGAGGAGAGGGGGTTGGTCGAAGGGAGATTCGGGATCGGGAGTAGGGGAGGGGTATCTCCGGGATACAAAGTAGTCCCGGAGGCCTTCACGCGCCACGGGAGGCGGTTGGGCCACCCCTAGCCAACGGGGCGCAATGTACTGGGGGCGACCAGTCTCCGGGGCGGAACGGGGGCCGAATCGGCCTCTGCGTCTTACAGACAGCATCTGAAACCAAATAAAAGGGGATCATTGCTATTACTACCGGGTACAGAGTAATCCACAATAACAAACTAAATACATCATCTAAATCACAAGGGCTGACTCTATTATTAACTCAACGGTAGTAGTTCACGCTATGGGGGTATTTCATCTGTAATTGCTTCATTTGTATGTGCTTCATTTTGTATGTGCTTCATTTTCGGGTTCGCGGTCTTAATTGTATTCTATACGCTGCGGGGCTATTCGGTACTGGTGGAAGGAGTGGAACATCGATTTTTCTTGGTCTACCAACTTTTCGCCGGACTTGAGGGGGTTCATCTAGTTTGGGCGGTTCTACTACGATTTTTCTCGGACGTCCTACACGACGGGGTACTACGACAGGGGGTTCGGGCGCTGGAAAGGCGAATTCGGGTTCCTCGATCGGGGTTGGTGGGGGTATTGGGTCATTGCGATCAGGGTCATATTGTGTGTTATCTAATACTGAAGGGGAAGTAAATAGTTTCAAATCCTTAATATGGACGCGGGGGTTCTTTCTATTTCCGGTATCTTCTACCTCATACACTACTGGGGATACTACCTTCTTTATTTTATAAGGGCCAATAAACCTGGGGGCTAATTTTGCTGCAAAATGTTGGGCACTGGACGATAGGACTTTGTTACGACGCAAAACAAGGTCACCGACTTGGTAGCGCGTATCCTTTCGATTGGAATTGTAATACTGAGCTTGTCTTTTGGAAGCTTGTTCTAAATTTTTACGAACCCAATCATGAATAAAGGGGAGTCTCTTTACACGGTTACGCCAAATTTCCGGATCACCAGGATGGAGAGGGAGGGGTTTAGTTTCTAGAATACTTCGTTCGGGACGGGGGTTTCGACCAAAATTTAGGAACGCGGGAGTCATTCGGGTGGACGATTGCACTGCGGTATTCATCGCAAAGCAAAACTCGGGGAGATGAATATCCCAATCACGGTGATCAGCGGACACGAAGGAAGTAATCATGGTTTTGAGGGTTCGGTTAACACGTTCAACGGGGTTCGCTTGTGGATGATACGGAGGGGTGGGGGTTCGAGTGGTACCTATTTGACTAAGGTGGGTGTCCACATACTGGTTATCGAATTCTGTACCATTATCCGCCAGGAGATATTTTGGGCAACCCCAACGATGAGTCACCAGGGTTTCCAAAGATTCAACAATCGTTGCTCCGTTAGCCGCGCGTAAGGCACGGGCTTCCACAAATTTTGTGAAGACGTCTTGGAAAACAACGACATATTGATTCCGTTTCCGGCTTGGGGGAAAAGGACCCATGATATCCGCTGCGACAGTGGTCCATGGTCCTTCATATGTCCTTTCTCGCATTATTCCAACAGGAGGGGCTTGGGACACTTTACATTTCTGGCAGGTAGGGCAACGCGATATATATTGGGCATCATCCTGAAAAACACCGGGCCAAAAGAATCTTTGGATTACTCGGTGATACGTCTTCTCAACGCCTAGGTGACCGGCTTGGGGGCAATCATGGGATTCATAGAGGGCACGGGGACGGTCTTCAAGGGGTAATACAAATTTCCACGCATCTAAATCGGATAAGGCGGGCTCAATAACAGAATGGGGACGATAATAATACAACTTCTCATTAACTATTTTCCATCGGGGATATTTGAAGGGAAATTCACGAACATTCTTTAACTTTTCTTCATACCAGGGATCGGGGTTTTTCGGGATTAGGACCTTTAATGCCATTAATTCCTGACCCTCATACATCCTTGAGAGGGCGTCAGGAACGACATTTAGCAATCCTTTCCTATGCTTAATGTCCATCTTGACGGCTTGCATAGATAGGGCCCATCGACCTAGTCGACCAGTGGGATCTTTTAGATTCCTTAACCAGGTAAGGCTATTATGATCCGTAAATACGGTAATATGGGTGCCTTCGATATAAGGTCTGAACTTACGAATTGCCCATAGAACTCCTAAGCACTCTTTTTCGCTTACAGAGTACTTTCGTTCGGGTTTAGTAAGCAATCTACTCGCAAATACTATTGGGTGTTCCTGACCATCAATCTCCTGAGTCAATACAGCACCCAGTGCGAAGTCACTGGCGTCTGTTTGCACAATAAAGGGGAGATTGAAGTCAGGACGGATTAAAATAGGGGTACTAATTAGGGAATTACGGAGGGTCTCAAACGCGGCTTGCTGCTCTGGACTCCATATCCAGGGAGCATTTTTCGTCAGTAATTGGGAAAGGGGAGCGCGATCACGGGAAAGGCAGGGGAGAAAACGAGCATACCACCCTACCATACCTAGAAACCGACGAAGTTGTTTCACGGTGGTAGGGGGTGGATAATCAAGAATAGGAGAAATCTTTTCGGGGTCTACCTTCAATCCACCTCGGCCAATGACGTAGCCGAGGTATTTTACTTCGGGACAGAAAAATTCGCTTTTCTCACGGTTTATGTCTAATCCTGCATTGGTAAGGGCTCTCAAAACTAATTCTAGATAATAAAAATGGTCGGATTCCGTTTCAGTCGCAATAATTACATCATCGAGGTACGCAAATACGTGGGGTTCCCATGCAGGGTCTATCAATTGGTCCATAAGTCGCTGAAAGGTGGCAGGGGCATTGGTTAAACCGAAGGGCATACGTTTGAAATGGAAAAGTCCACGACCCGGTACAGCAAAAGCTGTTATCGGCCTACTCCGGGGGTCAACAGGTATTTGGAAATAGGCTTGGCTGAGGTCCAGTTTGGATACAAATCTGGCACGCCTTAGCCCGGACAAAATTCGATCCATATTGGGAATAGGGTACGCGTCTTTACAGGTTATTTTATTAACATCACGGTAATCAATACAAAATCTATATTTACCATTGGACTTAGGGACAATTACAGGGTTACTCATCCAAGGACTATTCGATTTTTCAATTACATTTTCACTAATCATTTTATCAACTTCAGCTTGGGCTATTTTCAAAATATACGGGGATAAATTACGAGCTTTCTGACGAATGGGCAAATTGTATCCTACATCAATGGTATGTTGGGTTAGGTGAGTCATACGTAAAACTGGGGACGGGGAAGGGACAAGGTACCTATCTAATAGCTCTTCTAACTGGCGAGAAGCCTCATTAGAGGGTTCTGCCAAACCAGCGCAATTTTCCGTCATATGAGCACGGACCGGAATATGAGGGGCACAAAACGGATGCCATGCACCGTGACTACTACGCCACCGGTGCTGGCCATAGTCAATCTCGACATTAAATTGGTGTAGGAAATCCATTCCTAACACACACGGGTAATCAATTGGGGCCAATCTCATTTCTAGGGGCTGGATTACGCCATCCAACTCCATGTGGAGTTGGACCAACCCTGCTAGAGGTAGGACATTCCCGTCAGCTACCTTTACACCTTCATTAACTGGTTGGAGACAATAAGCTACGAGGGGTGTATGGGCCTGATTCAGGAAGCTTCGTGATGCTCCTGAATCTACTAAAGCTTTGATTGGGGTGTCTTCAATGCTAATCCACACGAAATATCGGGGGTCTAACCGAAGGGAGGATATATCCGTGGTGGGTACTCTAAGGGGAGGAGTGGGGATGACCGTGGGGGAGAATCGAGGGGAAGTGGGAACACTAGAAGAGGAGGGTGAAGGAATCTTGCGCGAAATCGACTCAACTAAACGTGGTGGGGCAATGGGTGCTTGGGAGAGGAATACCGTCGATTTTGGGGAGGGCCGAGGAGGATTCTCTCCCCCCCCCCCCCACTAGTGGTTTCCCATCCTTATTTTTGCGCATTTGGGACTGTTATCTGCTGTACAACCAGGCCATCCGCACACGCGGCAAAAGAATCCCAAGGGATGGGAGCATTCCCTATACACGTGGCCTGGTTGTTTGCAATTAAAGCACCGGACTTTACTGGGGCTTGCGAGGGAGGGGGCGGTGAATAATGAGGGAATACATCAAAGAGGGAGGGTATCTTAGGAGAAACAGGAGTAGTAGGTTGTGGTGGAGGAGTACGGCGTTGACTAAGTGGTGGAGAGGATACTACGTCTGAGTATCGTTTGCGTGGTGCTGGGGAAGGGTTGGTATGTCTAAGAGGGGAGGAGGGAGAATATGGGTAATAGTGTTGAAGTGGGCAGGATTGTTCGGAAGTGGGGACGGAAAAAGATACTCTAGGTTTTAGGGGAGGAGAAGGGGGAGGAGTTTTTTCGTTAATGACTGGCAGTTTCGCTGCAGCCAGTTTCTCTTTGGGCTTTCCTTTCTTAGGGACATAAGCAAACGCGGGGAACGACGAATGAGCGGCCGAGGGAGGGGGTCTATATGCTTTTTCACGGCACATTGCGGCTTCGTGGTTACGACATACGCGAAGCAAGTTAGCGAAATCCCTAACTAAATCGCGATCAACATATTGATTAAACTCAGGACGGAGGTTTTGACATGCTATATCTAATTGTTCATGAAGGGGGAGGGGAGGATTTACCATATTCATTAAACATCGTAGGGCAACTAAAAAATCACGAACCGACTCATCAGGCCCTTGGGTACGAAGAGAAAGATCTTTCTTGATACTGGCCTGGAGATGGCGCTGACCAAAAGCTTCTCGGAAATAAGTAACGAATTGTACCATTGACGACCAACTGGTTCGTTCCACTCGATACCAGTGGAGGGCGGCACCGCGAAATGCCTCTGGCAAGGCACGAAGCATCTCATCTTCGTTGAGACTGCGAGTCATTCCGTACTCATATAGTTTGAGTAGGAATTCCTCCGCATCCTCACTATCCTCACCAGAGAACTTCGGTCCATGGGTACGCCAATGGTCAATGGCCGTCTTATTCCCGATGAAGGAGGACTCACAATAATCGAAGGGACGCACGGAGGGAACGGAAGCCTGATACCATGAAGGAGGGAGGTTGTGAGCGGGGGCATGGTTATACGAAGGGGTGTTCGTGGGGTACGCGGTATTATTTGGCCAAGAGGGAGGAGGAGGGGGTCCAGCAGACCATGTTGTGTAAGATGGGTGATTACGTGACCAAAAAGAGGTAGGAGGGTGTCTGCCATTCCATGCCATGCGAGGGTGAGCATTTTGTGTGCTATTATAGCACGGGCCCGATTTGTTAATGTTATAGGTTAAGTCAGGGGCAAAATGTACGGAGGAGGCACGCGGTAAGCTTGTGGACGGCATGGAAGGGAGTGGTGGGTATTCACCGGTAGCATACGGTGCTTGATGTGGATTATTATTCTGACCATTAGGTGGGGGATGGGAAGGATAGTAAGCGCTAGCAGGTGCACGGGAATGAACCGCTATATTTCTTGGAAAGGGGGTAGATTGAGGGAAGGTTGGTTGGGGAACAGGCGGAGGAAGATACTGACGAGATGACGTAGGAACATGTGAGGGAGGTTGTTGCACAGGTCGTGAAAGTGGAGGTTGCGATGACCGAAGGGAGGGTTGCGAAAGGGTAATAACTGGGGGTTGGGAAGGAGGAAGGGAAATCGCGGAAAAGGAAGTCATACTGGGCTGTGACGGCGGTGGAAGGGGAATACTGCTCTAATTAGGAGGGGACGGATGGAAGGAAGGTTGAGTTCGGGATAAATCTGGAAGAGGGCCTGTCGTAGTTTTCTCCTGTAAGGAGAGGGGATCTTGATAAAAATTTCGCGATCGTTCCGAAGGGAGAACGGGATCACTCCACGTCGCTGGGATACCGGAAGGAGGACCATTACTAGGGTAGGGTAGACTAATCAAAGGGGGCGACACGTTTCTAATCAGGGGGGCCGTAGTACGCGGAGGACCACGGAAGGGGTAGAGGGTCACGTTATGGAGGCAGTCTCCAATAATGTCATCCTCTAAAGCTAAAGACAGGGTAAAAGGAGGACCTTCACCACGTTCGTCAGTAAGGGGATCCCACGTTATCAGACTACCCGGATAACGACGCAAAACTCGAAAACGCGTAAGTCTATCTATTAATTCCTCAAAAGAACCGCTAGTTGTTATTCCCGAACGATCGCAAATCATAATTAATTCCCGCATGTCGCGAATTTGCGCCATCTCATTCCGAATAGCATCGTACTGATCGGAAGTGGCTGCAACCAGCTGTGCATTACGGGGAGACGAAGGGACAACCGAGGCGGTTGTAGTCGTAGTGACTACCGAAACTACCGATGGGACGGTGGCTATATTAGCCTGCAAGGTTACTACTGGGACTTCGGACGTGGGAATATGTCCAGCCGTGGACGTAACCGGTACCTCCGATTGTTCACCACTGGGTGGTGGGGTACGGAAAATTCTGGGACTTGCGCGAGTAACCGAATTATAGTAAATACAAAAAAATTTAATAAAGGGATCTTCTGTACCGACTGCATACGACACTACCGCACCGAAAATGAAGCACTTCCAAATATTTTAAATCGCGAAGACAATAAAAATATAAATGAAAGTTAAAATCTAAAAAAAAATAATAATTCACTATAGTTACTTCGTAGGGGTAGCTATAAAAGGTAATAGGGGTAGGGGGTTGTGACGGAAGTCGAGGTCCTTTCACCTCGACCAACGATCACTTTCAAAAAGGGATGCTGAAAGAAACGGGTTAACACAGAAAAAATATTTTTATATTTGATTAATATTAAATATTACATATTCATAAAAGTCATAATAAATTTCAATCATAATAATCAATTTCAATCACGAAGGGAAAGGAAAAATCTAGGGAGGAACAAACGGAAAATCGAAAAATCAAAATATGAATTTGAATATTTTCTTATAATCTAACTTACTACTAAATGTTGATTAGAAGTTCGGGGAATTCACGGACACCGGAGAAAAACAAATCGCGTAAACAATTCAGGCGAGCCTTTGAATTTCAAATATTTTCAACGGTGGAAAGTAATATTTCGACAAATATTATTTTCCACGAATCGCAACTACTTAATTAAAATTTTATGTTAATTTTTTAATTTTCGGTTCCCAACAGGGATGCCATTTTGTAATAGGGTTTCCAAATAATTTAGAGCTTTATTTATTTAGGTAAGTCCAGAGATGCCAGAACTTTATTCGACAAGTACAAACGATATTTGCCAAAATGGCCGCACGCAAAAATATCAATATTAATGTATCGCGGGTTCTACCGACGCAATCCGGCTTCTTAGTAATTGCCTGAAGGGCACGAAAAAAAAAGGGGAAAAAATACACTTTCTTATCTACTTACTGTGGTGGCCGCTGCCACGAGGGGCTGGAGTACTCCTTTTGCTAGGAAAATATACCCGGTATATGCCAAACTTAACAATAATAAAAATAACAATAACAAAATTATACACTTCAATTCTTTAACAATTCGATAAACTAAATCACAACTTGAACACCGCAACTTCTATCGCAATTTTTACAAAATTTTGTTCGCTAACGGAATTACACCCGAGGGCTTCTGATACAAACAATAAAGTGTCCTTGGTCGTTGGGCCGGAACTCTTCTTTCTTGCGACTGATACCACCGCGCCATCTAGGTGGGGGGAGTTTTTAAAAGGGACCAATTAAAAAAAAGGAATTGGATCGTTTGGTAAGGGGCTGGAAACTATAGAGGGCACTTGTTGTATAGAGGGAGATAAGGTCGTCGATGCGCAAAGGGTACCAGGAAGGGTGGGGGTAAGGACATGTAATGGGTATCTTACTCGAGGGACAGAGAAAGATAATGCGCGGGTGAGCGCTGTAGTCGAGGCTACGGTGGCGACATCTCCTTCATGGGAGTTTCGATTCGATACGTCAAAAATGGGGGGGAAAACATAATGCAGCAGAGCCGAAGTGGCAACTGCGCAGGTCTGTGCTAATGCGCATCCCGATAGTGCTGCCATGATTATTGCGCAAGCACCGAATTAGGGATAGTGCGCAACGTTAATATGAGCTGTACACCGAAATGGTCTACTGCGTTGATGACGTATATGCGCGTGGGATGAACTGCGCGGCTGCGCGCGCGCAGGAAGACAGTCGAGGCTGTCATGGCGACGCGAGCCAGTTGCCAGTTCCGCGATATACACAATGGCTGCCGTCAATTCTCGGGCGAGTGCGAGTATGGGCAACGCGTGTGACGATCCCTCGATGGCGATCGTCGATGTACGCGTGTTAAACAAAACGTGCTGGGGAAAACAATGTCGGGAGCGGGATGGGCGAAGGGGTTTCGGGATCGTGCGCGCAGGGATTCGTTTCAGGAAATATTCTAGGATTACTTTTGGGACTGGCGACGGCGGTACTTGCTGGATACGGAGTAGATTCTTCTGCGGGGACTGACACCAAGTTTGGGTTAAACCTGTCACCGATGGGTAACAACGTTACAGGATATAAGACTCACACAAACAAAAATATTAAACGAAAATTAACTTTATATCAAATAAATTACTTATTTTTATTTTCATAATCATGTTGAATGTATTGATTGTCCGGATCAGTGACATGTTGGATGAAATAATTTCTTATTAATTAAGTATTTACGCGGTGGGTTATATTTTTTTTTACATATAATATTATTTTTGTTAAATTAATGTCTGTATTCATAATTAATAAACTATTTAGTTCTGATAATAATGGACATGGTCATCGAAACGTCAAAAAAAAATTGGTGTGAAATTATTTCATCCAACATGTCACTGATCCGGACAATCGATGCATTCAACATGATTATGAAATATGTATTAAGCACAGTGTTCACAGATTTAGTATGCATCTCGGGCACGCGCAGTACGAAGTTGCGCTGATTGGCCGCCCGACTCCCCGCGGAACCGCGGGAATTCAAACGGTACGTTGGCGGATGAGTTTCAATGCAAAATCGTCAATTTTGACATGAAAATGCATTTGAAAAATTCGGTTTTTTTACCAAGTCGGTGCAAGACATGTTTCTTTCTGAAATACTGAAGAAAGAATTAGGAAATTGCAAGAAATATTCTTTTTGTAAGCATGACAGTACAAAAATTCCTGTTTTTTGATTATAATTGTATGCGATACGTAATTTCAAGCAATAAAAATTCGAAAATACACTCCAAATATTTTATCAAGACTACCTTCCTCCAGGTTCGGTTAGTTTAGGTTAGATGCTTCCAGGTTTAACTAATATTTTATGAAGACTGCCTCCCTCCAGGTTTGGCTATTTTAGGCTAGATGCTTGTAGGTTTATATTTCATTTATTTTGTTTATTTTCTTTATTTTAATTATATTATTTATTTCAGGATTTTTAATTTATAATAATTTTGTCAGATAGAAATTCGGATTAAATATTACATTTCCAATAAAAATCAGAAAGACACCACATTTTTGGTAAAAACCAGGTAACTCATATTGTAAAAAAACAAATAAAATGAATAAAACAAATAAAATAAACAAAATAAATAAAATAAACAAAATAAATGAAATATATAAAATAAATAAAATAATTGAAATAAAAAAAAATATACAAAATAAAGAAAACAAATAAAACGAATAAAACAAATAAAATAAACAAAAAAAGGTAAAATAAATGAATTAAAAAAAAAAAAAATTACCGGGCGCGGACGCGAACCCCCAACCTCTGCATCACCAGTCAAAGCCCGTACCAACTGAGCCAATGACACGGAAATCGTGGAATGTATGTCGCATTTGATCATCGGACAACCGGATAAATTTTTCTATACTATTATTAATCAATTACAGTAATTTACTTTCAAAATACTTTTAAAGAGTCATTTTTGCCATATACGTGATAAAGAATAATATTACAATTACATAATGTGCCGTATTCTTTTAGTAAGATTATTTTCAATCAAATTCATTACAGCATACAAGGGAATCATTTATTTATAAATCTTGGAGTGTATTTTTGAATTGTTATTGCTCGAAATTACGTATCGCATACAATTTTAATCAAAAAACAGGAATTTGTATACTGTCATGCTTACAAAAAGAATATTTCTTGCAATTTCCTAATTCTTTCTTCAGTATTTCAGAAAGAAACATGTCTTGCACCGACTTGGCCGCCCCATCATATCCTCCCTCAACTCCCACTACGGCAAAAATCTCTTTGCATTTATCACGCTGAGCATGCGCGTAGATGTCTCACTAGCAACGCTAGCAACTATAAGAATCGTGTTGTGGGGAGAGGAACAAAGGGGAATCTATGCATTTAAACGGGAAAAAAATATGCGTTTGGAAGGGAATATGCGTTAGGACGGGATGCGTTAGGACGGGGACCACTGTAATTGGCCGAGATATCACGATTTATGTTTTAAAATGTAATTGAATTTTTGGTTATAAATTTTATTGTTTTTATTTGTTAAAACGGAAACTATTCATTATTATTAAAAAATTCTTGGCAAAACCTTGCTCGGTTTCTCATTTTCTATATTCATGTATTCTTTAAAATCGAAATATCGATTTTTAAAAATTCAACGTTTTTTTTTCGTTGGACAAAACTACAGAGGACAGAAATGCAGAATGGCAAATATATTTTTCTTCTGACGTGCATGCAATACGGCCCTACACGTAACTGTTTTTCGGGTCGAAATCCTATGATTCCAGTAATGGTAATGAAAATTCCGCGCATGCTCACTCAACATCTGTTTCATTTTCGACCCTAGGGAGAAGATCGATACTCGAAGCTTCCGTAACAATTGCCGCCATACGTCAAAAAAATCGCAGCAATTAGTGACGTGTCACAATTTATAAAATTTGTTTACATATGTTATATTTTTAATAATTGGGGCATTCCATGTGAGATCGCCAACGTTTCGGAATCAAGTTTCAGATCTTGTTCAAAATTGAACTACGTTTAGAATGCGTAAAGATAAGCCTATCCTATAAATTTCAGCTCAAAATATTAATTTGTTCAAAAGTTATTGATAAAAGTGTAAACGACAAAAATGAAATTTTTAAATTTGAACCATTTTTTAAACGGCCATATCTCGAAAACTATTATTCAGAGAAAAAAAATGTCAAATTCGAAAATGTGCAAAAATGCCTAAATTTTTTACTGGTGTAAATGATATAAACAAAATATTATTTTATAACAAATTTTCAAGATTATTTTGTTATAACTCAATTTTCGCTCGATATGCCATTTTTTTTCTCGTGACATGAACAAAAGTTGTTCGCAAAAGTATTTTCTTTATTTTGGCAAAATTACAGTTTGTCATCTTTGAAACTGGCTTTGTAATGTTAAGAAAACCGAACGCATGAGTGTCCGCACGCGCCGGCCGGGCCGCTAACAGGTACGGACGACCCGGCCGTATCAGCGCTCTATCCCCCTTTCCAGGTATACATTACATTCCTATCTGTGTTTTTATCTCTATGAAAATATATTTTTTTACAAAATGCTTTTGTGTACATTGAAATTTTGAACATTCTGAAAGTATGCAATTTAATTACATCGACTTTCCTTCACGCTTTGCCCAGACTTAGGACTGGCAGATTTGCGTTTTGGCGCGTTTAAAAGCTGACTGTAATAGTGATTGTCATTTTTAAAACTAAAACGTACATTTAACGCTTTTAAATGGGTCAATCATTTACATTATCTTTCTAATTTCATAATTAGTCGAATTCGAAAATAATTTTACAGAAATATCTGTCGGAGGATCGATACCATTTATGGGTATAAACGAATGAAAACTTTTGGTTTCCTTAATCTGTTTAGCTTTTGAAAATCTGTTTTTTAAATCTTCTTTTACTTTTTCGTGTTCAGTATGAGTGTAATACTGATATTGTATACTTTTTATGTTCTGTGTTGCCCAGATGTACAATTCTTTTGGGCTATTTATCCCGTCGTTCACTTTCTGCAAACTTGCGCGTCTTGCCAATCTCTTTACAGTACCACCAACACCGTCGCATGCGCTTTTACCATGTGAAGTTGCAAAAAAATGCCACACAGCTTCTATTTTCAAATCTGCATAATGATGAGCTAAATTTATGAAATTATATTTATTTTTATATTGGGATGCTGCACCATCAGATAAGTATATAATTTTGTTAATATTTGGTTGATTTATTTTCAAATATTCAATCAGTTTCGTCTGGAATAAGTACACGGCATTTGTGTCGTGTTTTAGATATTCTGATATATCAATAAAAAGCTTTTATGTTTAATCATATTATCTGCGTCATTTGCTTTTGTATAGATTACGAATGGATGGATTGTAACTTGATTCTGAGACCAGTGATGACTTTGAATTTCATCCTGTATTATAAAGGAATAATTTTCTGAGAAATCGCCCACTACCATCACTTCATCAGAGCGTAGATTTTCTTTTTTCATTTTTATAAAATTGCTTTGGTTTCGGGCTATGAAATCGTGAATCTGAAGTTTACATATTCGAGATTCAAGTTCTTTCAAATATTCTTCTCTGTTGTATTCAGATTGTACAAAATCCCATCGATTATTCAGACACTTCCATTCCTTGAATACAAACCTGTTAATATTGTTTTTATCAAAAATATTTTCCAATTGATTATATATTTTTATAAATCTCGGACATTGTTGACATTTTCTAAAGTGGCATTCATACGTAGTACACTCGCGCATCATAAGTTTTAACATATCATGATACGTGATAGGAACCTTTTCTGTATTGTTCTCGTCAAAAAGAGTTGATAATTTAGCACCCGCAATCATTACTTTTGTATTTTGATGATATGTGCAAACGCAAACATTATGGGAGCCGTCAATACTATCAACCAAAATGCATTGTTTAGGACGAAATTCACAGAATTTTGAGAACCCGATTTTTATGTCAGAGTGATCTTCAATGAATAATGCGTAGATTTCCTTCAAATTATGCAACAATAAACGTTTCTGCTCGTGTGATTTTTTTCCTTCCTTTCTTACTGTAATGAAATCTTTTTGGCCAGGGCACATGCGGCTGATATCATCACTGCAATAAAACTCTCGCACAAGAGTAATTATATCTTCGGATACACTATTTCCACGTCTTAAATCGGGATATGACAGAATTCCCCTTTTTGTACGTAATTTTTTTGCAGTCTTTGCTAAATATTCAGTGCACTCAATTTCTCTTCTCATGTCCAGTGAACTCCAAGTCAAAGGTAAAACAGTAAGTACATGCATTTTTTCTGCAGTACTATTTGATGCTCATATTTTTGTCGAAGTTTGTCCGTTAATATCTCTTTCGCTCTCATGTTGTGTAATTATTGATTAATGTTTTCTTTAATGTTGCACTAAGAGAATCTATCGAATTTTCAATTATATGAGGAATTTCAAGATCAACTCCATCAATTTCCTTTTGACCAAATAGTTGAAATAATCTGTTTAATGCTTGAATTACATCTTTCTTTAGATCATCGTGTGATAATTCGTAATCCATGTCTTCAACAGCATCATTCACATTGCAGTACGGTTCTTTAACATTTTCGCGTTGTAATACCGTTTCATCATTACAGCATTCCGAATTATTAGAAAGCAAATCTTTTAAGTCCCTGTAACAGTGAATACGACAACTATTGCAAATAAAATCGCCACGTTTCAACAATTGATGATTAAGTAAATTACCACTTACCTTAAAAACCTTCAGTCGACGAGTAATATGTGTTTTGAACGGATTACAGCACTCTTTAAACGGCATTTTTCGAGATAAAATTTTTATTTGTTATATTCACCATTCCTCTAACGCGATATTATTATTGTAATAGCATTATTATAACACGAAAACTAGGAAAATTCGTTATTTTGATACGAAGGATAGGATATTTCATTATTTTGACACGAAAACTAGGATTTTTCGAGTTTTCTAAGCGACGATTACATTATTATTTTATTGTAAAGCGTAGCATGTCTGATTTGTATAATTATTTTTCATTTAACCATGTATATTGTTAACCATTTTTATTTGTCTATATATTTATTAATAAATAATAGTAACATTGTTTATTCCTGAAAAATAATACTTATAACATATTTTTCTTCACACAAAAAACATGCAGTCTGAGGCATTCTTTTTTACATCAGTAGTATAGGGGTACCGATGGCGAGACGTAAACACTCCCCACTCCTCCACCTTGAGGTAGGTCTGGCGCCAGACGGCACGCGCGCCTTGGGATAGGTCAGGGGTTAATGACCTCATAAAGAGGTGATAATGGTTATTAATGGGTAATTAATGTCAAAACAAGCAATAAAAACGTCAATAAATAATGTTAATTGGGTAATTAATGTCAGAAAAAAATAATTTATGACCATAAATATCCCTGTAGCCGCCTTTTGAAGTAGGTCGGTAGTCTGACGTAAACAAAAACGTACGGGGTACCTTTGGCTACTACGCGTGGCTGGCAGACGAATCTTGAGATAGGTTAGGGGTTAATGACCTCATAAAGAGGTGTTAATGGTTATTAATGGGTAATTAATGTCAAAACAAATAATAAAAATGTCAATAAATAATGATAATTGAGTGATTAACGCCGGATACGTATCAATTTATGATCGTAAATAACACTACTCCCGCCTTGTACGGTTTGTCAATAGACTAACGTAAATAAAAACGTACGGGGTACCTCTGGCTGCTACGCGTGGCCGGTAGACGAATCTTGAGATAGGTCAGGGGCTAATGAACTCATAAAGAGGTGTTAATGGTTATTAATGGGTAATTAATGTCAAAACAAATAATAAAAATGTCACTAAATAATGTTAATTGGGTAATTAAAGCCAGATACCTATCAATTTATGGTCGTAAATAACACTACCACCATCTCGTTCGCTTTGTCAATATTCTGACGTATGGGGTACCTTTGGCCGGAACGTAGAGGAGATACGAAGAATTCCTATGAGTAGAGTCGACAAGCAACGGGGAAATATGTTGCGTAATATGTAGGAGGTCCGGAGTCGTCCGAGTTGACAGTGACCTTGTATTAACGGATGAATGATCTGTACTTGCGTTCAATCGTAAGGGTAAATAAAATATTGTAATAATTTTTCATTATTCTTATTCTTATTAATTCGATTACATATATGTTCAACCTCTTATATTTATAATTTTCCACAAAAAACGATAAATCTTTTTGTATGTACAAAATTTTACAATTACCAAGTGTGCTACAATTGTGATCTACTTTACTGTTTGTACCCAAAAGGAAATGAGTAGCGAGTCGAAACGTGACGCCGTTTTTTCAAAACTATTTGACATGTTTTTTCTTCCGGTCGCGTTACAATTTCATGTATGGCGGTGCGTCGTATTGCGTTAAATCTAATGCGTATTTTTGGACGTGTACCAGTGGTCGTAGTGGTATTAGTAGTATTATTACAATCACTTTCCATAATCATTTTATAAATCGAATTAAAGTTAATTTTTTTCCCATTTTCGTAATTTAATGAAATACCCTTGACTTTACACGTGTCGTAATACTGATCGTTTTCAGTTCGCACGCGAAAAGCGTAAAATTTAGGCCCCCCTGAGATAAAGGTCTCAATATACGCGCCCGACCCGTAATCCGCTAGCTCGTCGGTCAAATCACCCAGAAAATTACCCAAAGGTGGTTCATAATCTTCGGGTGACGTCATCGATTTATTAGATATATATATTACTGAATCGGTATCGAAATAAAGCACGCGACGATCCAATTTTTCTAAATAACTGTATAGTTTCAAACGCGCTTGAGCTGTCGTGTAAGCCGCAATAACAACGTTTGTACAATTTGATGGTGTAACCGTTTCGCTTCTGTCGACCCAATTGACAAATATAATCTTGTCATTTACCGGAAGAATCTGAGTAACCTCTTTTGTCACATCTGTGAAAATTTCAAGCGAGTCTTGGCGCGTGGAAATAATCTCTGTACGCTGCAGATTTTCGCGTTGCTCAAATTTCCCCCAAAATGAATTTAAACACAGTTTAGCAACGGCTCTTAAACCGGGATTTTTTGATATATTATTTTGTTCGAGCTTTATCCCTTCGGTCCGCTCATAAGATTCTACGTACAAGCTTTTTGTTTGCTCATCGACACATTCTGCAGGCCAGCCGCTCGCTTCTTGCTTCATATTTAGGAACGTATCAATGTATTTCGAAAACAGACCACCATCGCGAGTCTGAAGATTGTATTGCGTTATATTATACTGCCAAATTTCGAGTATTTTTCGGATTTTATAGCCTTTCTGAATCGCTTTCTTGACCTCATCGACCACCCACGTCCCAGTTAATACTCTATCGTCGTCATTCTCATGTATACAGTCTGATTGCCACTCGATCTCGCAACAGCTTCGGCAGAGAGGAAATAGTAACCGAGAATTCATTTTAACTGGCAGTACCGCATGATATAGATTTCGGGGTGGTAGTACTTTACACATGATAAGTCCTTCTACCCCGTCTAAATTAATTGGATCTTCTAAACTCGTGATGGCAGCACATTCTTCTCCAACATAAATGGTTGGATGGCCTACGGGGAAGCGACCGGTCTTGCAGATGTATGGATATAGCGAACATACATCTACGTACTTAATTTTTTCATTATTTTTGACCGTGTAATATGTTGCGGTATTTCCCGTTCGTCCGCCAAAAAATGCAGCGCGCGGATCGAGAACAATGTAAGACGCCATTGGATGATTTTCCACGTAATCAGAAATTTCTCTATTTGTTTTTTCTCCCGATTAAACGTACATTCCCATTTTTCGGTAAGCTTGTATCCGAACGAGCGTATTAGACGCGATGTAGAGATTGTATTTGCATAAGATTTATTGAAATTTTCACCGTTTGAAAAAATAGGTTTATCTCTAAATTCCGAAAAACAATATCGACAACCGTGGAAGAAACACCCATGAAATTGAAACACGTGGCCTTTGACGTTATTAGTCACATCGTTTTCATCTGGTGGTAAGAAACCATCTACTAGTGGACCTTCGGGTAGTCGATATTCTCGAGAACGACCTGCGTGCACAATTTCACAACCGTGCACCTTTTCACACCAAAGAAGCCACTCTATAGCTACCTTCGATTGGCGATTACAGCGTCTGTAACTGTTTCCCGGTGGTAATAGCCCGATAGTGTTGGGTTTCAGAAAATTCTTCCTATAAACGCGCGAACATGCTGATGCTATCGTTACCGCCTCACTAAAGGGGCAAACATTACCTTTTTGGAGAAATATTTTACGAAAAGCAACGCATGCTCTTCGTAAAATATCGACATCCATTTTGCAATATACTTCCATATCGCGTTTTATATCAAATACCTCATTTCTAGCGATACAGTCGTTATACCAGCTGAAAAATTTTCCTCTCTCATCAGGCGACATTTGATCGGGGGCGTAAAAATGCGCTTCAGGAAATGCTCCGACATAATCTGTATTTTCGAGAGTATTAAATAAGTGAGGGAAATAACCTTTCTTGGTGTGTTCTGGAAGGCCAAACGCTTTAGGCAAAGCACTTAACTTCATATGGAAATAATTTAAACTGTCTATAAAAATTGTTTTATCGAATTCTATTTTTATAATGCTTTTTCCGTTTAAAATTACACTCGGCTTTAATGATTTATTGAAGGCATTTTCACGTTCGATCAAATGTCTCAGGATAAACTGTGCATCAAAGCCCTTCGCGTTGTGCGCTATACAAACAACTTTAGAAAAACTCGATTTCTCGCGTACTGCAAAGTCTATGAATTCTTTAACTGGGTCGTGTTTGAAAATAAATTCATGTGGTCCGCAAAACTCACAAATTCCGCTTATATCTAATAAATCGATGCATGACTCACATACTTGATGTGCGACGCAAAGGTTTACGATGTGGAGGTTGATCTCTGGATTTCCTCGATACGCCACGTCTTGTCGGGTTTCAAAATCATAAAAAATAAAACGTGTACGGGGGCGACTTGTAATAATATTCGGCGAATTGCTACTACTAATACTACCAACATTATCGATACCACGCCCATTAGTATTTAAAGGTGTGGAAGATGACAAAGACAGGGATGGCGAAGACGGCGACGACGATAACGGTGATGATAATGTTGGTTGGGGTCTCAAGGAAAGATTCGAATTTTTTGTAGCAATTTTTTGCATAAAACAATGCGCGTTGATATCGTGTTGACTTTTGCAACGTCTGCATTTCGTTAACCCGCACATGTGAGACCCGTAATTAACATCTACACATTTGTTGCAGCTTTTACAAATTTTTATAGTACCGCAAATACTACGCATACCTTTACCCAATTTAGAATATGAACCGGGGGTGCGGTGCTTATTGAAGCAATCGTAGTTGTAAAAATGTCTGTTGCAAACGGTGCAGTAAACAAAATTATTCCTAATCTTCTCGCATGCGGGTTCCGAAAAACACATGTTGCAGGTATACGGACACGAGTGCGAGTCGGGTCTTGTATAGCGTTTATTACAACATCGACAATATCTGCATTTTTTCCCAACCACGCCCATTAGATTTGTGATCGTCGAGAAATGGTTCGCTCTTGCGTGGTAGAGTATATTTATAGTATCACCACGAAACGAGAGGAATTCTCGTCGACCGTCAAATATTAAGTCTTCGCCGTTGCCGATACCATTACTGTCGTATATGACAATGGCAACATTTTTACCCGCGTAATATCGTTGAAATTCCTGAAATTGAAGCGTTGAACAACCATTTTCAGGGATTCGAACGTTAGCCTCTGATATAATACGTTTCGCGTTTTCTAATTGTAAATTATTATTGGGGTGACATATGCTTTTCCACGATTTACGCCATATATCTGGGGAAACTAAATTTTTTTTTAAAAAGTATTCGGCTATAGCAAGAGCCCTTGGGAAGCAGAGATTGTCATCGTTGCGAATCGACACGACTGATTTGCTACGGAAAGCAGCTTCGTTCATTTTGTTATTACCCCGACCGCGGGGTACACGAACGTGATGCACTTCAATAACAAAATCATCATTTAATTCAATACCCGACGCACTTTGCGCAACAGACGTTATAAGATTTAACATGTCCGTTGCGTTGAAATTACTGATAGTTCGGAATGATAAACCGGCAGGTTTTGAAAAATTAGACGCGTTAAAAGTTAGACCTATTAAGTCGGAATCACCGCTATTGTCGCGTAAAACTATAGTTGACGTTATCAAGTCAAACAGTTCTTGTATAACACCTTCTATATATTTGATCGGATTCGTTTCATCGCGCGGTTTTATTATTTTAAAACGAATCTCGCGACCCGACAGTTGAAATCGTTTATAGTACCGGAATGTATCCTTAGCAATTTGAATTTTACTTGCCGGTGGTCCTGATGATGATGATGATGATGATGAAGCTGCTGGTGATGTTGAGGAAAACGCTGATGCTGGTTCATCATTTCTAGACTCTTCTCCAACGTCTGTGTCATCATCCTCGTCATCATATTCTTCGTCAGCGTCGGGGGTATATGCTGCATCACCGGTACTGACACTGCTGTTGGAAAAGTCGTTGTCATCATCGCTTTCGTCATCGGCCTCATAGGCGGATGTTGCACCTGAACAACCTCCACCGACTTGTCCTTGAGCGCCATCATGATCTGAAAACAAATTATTAACGCTTACTAAATAATTTTATACATTAGACAATGATAATAATTTTCGAAAAAAAACGAAAAGTTACATTTTTATTCCTCGAGACTCGAGCAATACGTCGCATCGACATATCGCATTATTATCCCGAGATTAAGGGATGGAAAGGTTTCCCCATCCGAATATTCATAATGGGTTGCCAACCATTTTGCCACCCTCTCCATTTTAAGGCCATATTCGGCGTAATCTTGCACGAGTCGCAAGCGCTTTCTTTTTTCAAAGTCTAAGAAAATTATAAAAAATGTAACAATTACGTTAAATATTTTTAATGTACATGTGTCAATATTATTGAAAAATAAGAAAAAGCATTACCACTATTAATAGCTGCGATATAGCGTATACAGCTATACTCTGGTTCGTGTGCAACATCCTGCAGGGCTGGTTGTTGCCGAAAATTGGCGGATTCACCCGTGGCACTTTCTACCGTTAGATCATCGCTGCGGATGCTTCGCGCGCCATCCGTTGTCAACGAATCGTGCTCCGAGAGAAGTTCACCTGTATTGATGGACGATACATCGTCCAATACGCGAACAACATCTGCAAAAACAAAACAAGATGTCGATAAACAATTTTCGTAATATTTCAAACCCGCTCTACGTAAATGTAAAGTAGGGAAATTCCACCAATCATAATTAATTGCGATATCAAGTTCGATACCTCATTGGTTGAAACTCCTTACGTGACGTTTACATTTGTCTATCCCGATTGCGTTGACCGGAGGGGGCGTTTTATACACCATCTCAAACGCGAAAGAACGAAAATTAACATTAGTATTACAAAAAATACACAAACTTACCCGTAATCGCTTCGCACTCTGCGATGATGCGCCTGTAGAGTCTGTCATGCCGCTTTCCTCTGGAAACGAGTACGTTCCCGGTGAGACGCATCGCGACATCGCACTTTGTAATAAACTTTTTATACACGTCACAAAACACTGTATGTTCGCACTCCAAAAGGTACCGCACCAATTGTCGGAAATCGTGGCACAATCTCTCGTACGATTTACGATGAGCACTAACACTGTAGCGTAACCCGAAAACACTAACAACCGTACGATTTGTTGTACCAACGTACCCCACGATTGCGGATATTATTTGGCGGAGCTCTAATTCCATTTTTGCTGATTAGAAATACTTCTCGAAAAAATTACGAAGACGTTCGAGGCGAAAGAGATTTTCACAAGTGAGGAATTGGAACTATGATCGCTGGTTTTATACATCTATGATGTCTGTGATTGGGAAAAATATATTTTTCTCACATCACATTTGTAAAATATTAAATGTGCCAGCTTGCGAGATGGTTCACATTCCCCAAAACTGTATCGTGTATGGTAAGCTTCCGTTTCGAGTGTTTCCAAAAACTCTCAAATTATTTAGACATTTTATGATCTTTTTTCGTGCAAAATATAACTGATAAGAAATGTCTCACATACAAGATGAAAACTATTACATAAAGCAGAGTAGATGGCTTTTCTCGAAATGATTTCGTTTGCTCGCAGAGACCCGTCGTTCGACAGAGTCGAGAGTTTTAAAAATTTAAGAAAGGCCAATATATTTTCTACTTTATGGACTCCTCCTCCGTTTAAGTCTTCTCTTTAGGACATTTACAAAAACTTTTAGACATGAAAATACTATGATTTTCTTGAATTTTTTCGTTGTCTTCGCTGAACCCGAGTTTAAATGCTTTTCATTAATAATATGTGTTTGCGCAATCAAGTGTGTGTGTGTGTGTGTGTGTGTGTGTGTGTGTGTGTGCGTGTGTGTGTGTGTGTGTGTGTGTGTGTGTGTGTGTGTGTGTGCGTGTCTGCGTGTATTTATATGTACGAGTTACTTTTTGGGTCGTTGTAACACTAGCGTATTTAACCAGCGGCCTCAGCAGGAAAAGGCACAGTCGCTTGCACGCAGTTATAGCGAACTTTACGCATTGCGCTTTTACTCACTTCTCCCACAACGTAAACGTACAGTTATTGTGAGCTTTTGTTAAAAAGAGCGCGCAGTGTAGCATATTTGATTAAAATAGTGAACGTGGTCGTTACATCGTGTTGTTTGAAATTTCTAACAAAAACTGTGGAAAGAACTTGCGAGATTATAGAAATGGTTCGACAGGCTCCAGCCCTTGATAATGAGAAAAATACGGATGATACGCATTCACTCGCTACTCAAATTGTGCATCAAGAAACTCAAACGTATGACGAAAACGATGATGGAATGTCGTCGATACCGCTACCACCAACATCATCATCGTCATCCACAATCGTGAGCGAGAGCTCCTCTACCGAAGCATATCAATCTCCTAATGAAAAGCGTGCTCACATGTCACCTACAGTGGAGAATGGTATTCGCAATACGCAATCGTTGCTTTTGTCAACCACATATTCATTGAACAAATCATCGAGCAAGAGACTTTCCGTCGGAATGGCACCTACCGATGTGGGTTTATTCGTACCCATTGTAAAAATTTTCAACAATCAATCATCTATCGGTCTAACAATGCAATCGGATAGTTGGTCAAAGTTCACAAAGGTCATTGATACCGTTTCTTCATATTTCGACGACTCGTATTTTAAACGAGCATCAACATTACGCGATACGAAAATAAACGTCAAAGATTTTAAAATCATCTTTACGACATCGTACGGTGCGAAAGCGGTCGTTTTCGAACAAATCCCCACCACTACCACCACTGAAAATGATAATGAGGGTGATGATGGTGAGAAGGTAGCAGTGACAGCAGTACCCGCAACGCTCGAAAACAACGAAATGCAGAAGGCGCCGACATCGCTAGCTAAGAATATCTTAAAAACACCTGAAAAACATAGGGACAATGAATCTGCAAACCAATCACCACCACCGCGAAAGAGGATAAAGAAGGAAGCATCTGATAACAGAGTATTGAGAAGGAGAACTTTTACACCATCGATCGTAATGCACAAAACCACATTTGATGGTTTGAAGAGACTAGTGATCTGTGTCGATGAACGAATGAAAAAACTAAACGAAATTTTCGAGGATGTACAAAAATGCAGATTTCGAATCGAGGATGAAATTCTGCGGTATCTTCTTTCTCAAAATTATAAAAACTTACCGTGCGATCTACGCATCGAGCAAATTCTTCTAAATGAACGTGAACAAATTTGTAATTATATGAAAACACAAGTGTCAAAGGCTTTCTTTGCAGATGGACTGTTAAACATAACTATGTATGAACTTGTTGTATTATTTTTAGAAATAATCATCGAAAATACAAAAACCACGTTTAACGCGGTACTGTAAAAATTGATATGCATAATAAAACGTATCATCATACATGAAATAAATTACCTATTAATATTTTAACCTATTTGTAAAAAACACCACTTCCTCACCCGCAATCTTGGAGCAAAAGATCCACTTGTTGGCAAGAACTATTCTCGTAAGATGGGTCGCTGTCTTTGATGTTGTTTGATCGTTTTTATCGTTGCATAATACATCTCTTCTACGGAATATTCTCCGAAGGTGTACATGTATCTGTATTTTTGTAAGTATGTACGGATATTTCTTCAAAGAGGTACATGAGAATATTTTCTGAAATTTTTTTAACCTTCCACGCACGCACGCACGCACGCACGCACGCACGCACGCACGCACGCACGCACACACACACACACACACACACACACACACACACACACACACATTACATGTATAACGCGGGTTTGTTGTCTTACAAGCGGTGTTATCGAAGAGGGGGCACTGATGAGCTTGTTCAGCGCTGCCCCCTCTTCGATATTCGCGGTTGTCAAGCTCGCGAAAGCCCCCCGGAGGGAGGGTGAGCTCCCCACGGTAAATGAGCTCACGGTGCCCCAGCCGTAAGAGCTACTCGCGATAAATGAGCTTGCGAGAGCCGCGCGCCCCGGGGGCCGCCGCCGCCGCCGCCGCCGCCGCAGTTGTAGGAATGTGTTTGCGCAAAGTATATTTATTACTGCAAAACTAGTTGTTATTGTTATTATTATTATTATTATTTTTATTTTAACATTCAGTCGTTTACGGTAGAGTACAGTGTACGGTTGCTCTGCAAACAAAAAAAATGTCTTCAAGTTCAAAACCCTCTATGGACACGAGATGGAAACATCCTTGGACGTGTATGGTATGCGGTCCCACAGGATGTGGTAAAACAGTTTTCGTGACAAAATTTTTAAGAAATTTGTCATTATTAGCGGACGTTTCCTTCGATCGGGTGATTTTTTATTACGCCGAATGGCAAGATGAGTATCGTAATAAAATGGTCTTGGGTGGAAAATCACCTGCAGCGCGTCGTGGAATCGAATTTCTAGAAGGTCTACCGAACCCCGATGATTATTCAAAGGACAACAATAGTAAAAAATTAATAATAATCGACGATCTTATGCGCGAATCATCGAATAATACCATCATGGATCTCTTTACTAAAGGTAGTCACCATAAAAATATGAGTGTAATTTTCATTACGCAAAATATTTTTCATCAGGGTCGTGGACAGCGCGACATTTCACTTAATACCAATTACCTGGTTTTGTTTAAAAATCCTCGAGATAGGGCTCAAATTCAGCATCTCGCACGTCAAGTATACCCGGAAAATTCAAAATTTCTCCAAGAAGCGTACAGAGATGCAACTTATCGCCCACATGGTTATCTTCTCTTAGATCTTAAACAAAGCACGCCGGATGATTTCAGATTTCGTGCACGTATATTTCCGGACGAACAACCGCATGTTGCATATGTGCCGAAACGTAGATGAATGAATTAAAGCGAACGAGTTTAAAAAAAAAACGTACAGATATTTATTATTGTCAGTGTACGGTTAACCGCGACTATGGAAGTATCGTCTGTTGGAAAACATAAAAATAACAAAATTCATCTCATCGCAAGAAATCGTAAAGACAGAAATCGTGCACAAAAAATAAACGACGGTATTTCGTGTTCTTCACCATTTGGAAAAAAATATCTCGCTTTATTACACGCTTTGTGTCATGCGGATAAACGACAACGTACAGCTTTGTTGAAAACCGCCGACAGAACACTAGTCAAATATATCTGTGAGTGTGCGCTCAATGTATTGCGTGGTGTCGTTTCTTTAAAACCGCGGGAGAAGTGTTTACTTCGAAAGCATAAAAAAATTTTACGTACACTCGTCTTTACTACGAAAAAAAACGATAAAAACAGGTCTAGACAGGTCGGTAGCGGTAGCGGTGGTGGTGGTGGTGGTGGTGGTGGTGGTGGTGATAACCGTACCTGGAAACGAAAAAGACGGCTTATTTTGCAAAGAGGTGGACATTGGATACCGCTTCTTCTGGCACCGGTTATCAGCGTCATTTTTTCGAAATTAATTGGCGGCAGCGGTAGTGATTAAAAAACGTTGACCTTATGGAGTATGCAAAGAAAATGATACTAGTTCCCGAAAGTGAAGTACACGGGGCGAGTGAGGATAAGAGAACGGCGCAAACACCCGGCACAGCGCTATCGCGATTGGACGAGGAATTGTCTAATATCCTACAGGGTGGAGATAATAATAATAATAAGACGTTTGATTGTGATAATATTTCCACGTTTAATATTAAAGACGGCGAGGCAGCACAGATTTTCCACGAGCGTGGTAAACTCGCTCGGTACATTCGAACGCTTCAACGATATCTTCATTTTTTCACCAAACAATTATATGATGAAAAACGAACAAACTTACAGAATGTAAAGGATATTAGCGATATTGAAGATAGTGCTCATATCAAGAATGAGGAGAATCAGCAGCAGCAGGAACAACAACATAAGCCGCTAAACAGTGGACAGGAAATTTCCGGAGCTCGAAATGAAGTAACGTCCAAGGAGAAGGATATGATTCCAATTGCTAGCTCCGAAATTCTAAAAAGTGTCCCTTTCTCGTATAGAGCAAAAGCTTTGAAATTATTGAACCATATACATCGCTCGAAACGTATTTCGTGGGACAATGAAGGCGTTGTAACTATCGACGGTTATGAGGTCATCGGGTCTGACATTGTCGAGCTTGTCAACGATGCAACACGTGCGCGAAAGTCCGCACAACCAGTTGGTCGCGAAGAATTTATTCGTACTCTTCGTGCGGAACGCATCCCACCACGTTCCATTGGCAACAAATCTTTGTGGAAGCTTACCGCTACTCCACGATTTGGTAAAAAATCTAGAGATATTATAAACGCTGCGAGATTCCGAAAAAACTTGTCGAAAAGTGTCGTCGTCGACGACGACGACAAGGAGGGCAGTGACAGGGAGAGAGAAACAGAAAAAACGCAACAAGAACGAAAACACGATAATTCAGGACAGATGGAATGGCTGGATCTCGAATTGTAACGGAAAACGATTTGGAGCGTATTTATTACGATCCTTCACACCCGGTAGGGTACTCGGGCGCCCGAAACATTATTCGTCTCAAAAAGTATCACGTTCCCGAGAAAAACATTCGCGAGTGGTTAAACCAGAAAGACGCCTACACTCTACACAGACCTATCAAAAGACGTTTTCAGCGTTTAAGATATTCAGTTACAAATATTGACGACCTCTGGGAAGCCGATCTCGTAGATTTACGCTCCCTTAAAACTTACAACGACAATAAAAGTTACGTGCTTGTCGTCATAGATGTATTGAGTAAATATGTATGGGTCGAATCACTTCGAGATAAAAGTGCCCTTGAAATTCTGGCTGGGTTTAAAAGAATTTTCGGTAGAAACGATGGTCGGTTACCGGTCGTTCTTCAGACAGATCGCGGAAAGGAATTTATCGGTAAACCAGTGCAAAATTATCTACGTGAAATGGATATTCAGTTTCGCGTTACCCGTAGCAACCCCGATGTAAAAGCCGCAATCGTCGAAAGGTTCATTCGTACACTTAAAGAGCGAATATGGCGCTATTTCACGCATAAAAATACCAGGCGTTACGTTGATATTTTGCAAAAAACAGCCGTTGCCTATAACAATTCTTTTAACACAAGTATAAAAATGACACCGGCTTCAGTAACCTTATTCAACGCGCACATTGCACGTCAAAATATCGATTCCAGATTTCACTCGAAACGACGAAACAAATCATATAAATATGAAAAAGGTGATCACGTTCGAATCAGTAGTGCTAAAAACGCATTCAAGAAAGGCTACGAGCGAGGTTGGAGTGAAGAAATTTTTCGTATAAAGTCTGTTTTAAAACGTCAAAATCTTTTCGTTTACGAGCTCGAAGACTTGAACGGCGACGAGATTGAGGGTTATTTTTATCCGCAAGAACTAGGGTCAGTCTCGAAAGTCCGAACAGAACAAGAATTTAAAATTGAGCGTGTGATTCGTTCTAAAGGTCAAGGTGTGAAGAAACAATACTTTGTTAGTTGGGTCGGTTATCCCGAAGAATTCAATTCGTGGATCCCCGCCGCGAGTTTAAATAATCTTTAAAATGCACCATTCGCAAATGGAAGAATTTTTTGTAGTTTTACCTAGCAACAGTAGCATGAAATATTTTCCCGATAATACAACGACAAGATTCACGACAGTTCTTCCCAAGGAAATTGAATTAACGGGAAACTGGTTAGTTGGATTATCAGAAATTCACGTACCTTACAGTGTTGTACATATAAGACGTAATAATAATTCATTCACATTTGGAAGCTTGGAGATTGGGGCCGATGGACTGCAAGTTATCGATACAACCAGTGCTAATATTTCCGAAGGTTATTACAATAGTGTATCTGATTTTGTAGACGGAATCAACGATCGTCTAAAAGTTTTCTACGACCAATTTTCAGACGGAGTACACTTACAATTCAATTATGCAAATACACGCGGGGGCATCGTTTCTTCGTTTTGTACGCAAAAAGATTGTAAAAAATCACATTACTTTCTTTTTCCCAGTTCGGTAAATAGGATTCTCGGACTTCCCGATATAGCGAACATTACTCCAGAAAAGGGGAAAGAAGCTGATAAGAAAAATCGAATACATCGGTACTACCCTGCTAGTTTGTCCCGTGCAATCCCCGATCAGTTATTTGTCTACACCGATATTTGTGAACCGAACATTGTCGGTGATTCGCAAGTGACTTTATTGCGAATTGTCAATATCGGTGGAAAAAATTATAATTACGGCGAAACTGTGGTAAGGCATTTTTCACCGCCCAATTACATTCCTCTTTTGTCGAAAAGATTTCGCGAAATTACAATAGATATAAGAGACCACGCAGGTTTACCAATACCATTCGAGTACGGAACGTTGACCGTCACTCTTCACTTTAAAAGACAATATTGAATGGGTCTACAATGTTGAATCATTACATAACATACTACGACGAACAGGCTGGTAATGGTCTTGGTGGTGGTGGAAACTTGTTCGGTAGAGGTCGACAAATACGAAACGTTTATGTCGGGTCTTTGGATCAGCGCGGTCATGGAATTGGAAGTTTTCTCGGAGGATTGTTTAGACGCATATTACCGTTATTAGGTAAAGGCGCTGCTGCAGTTGGTAAAGAGGCCTTACGTGCTGGAATAAATGTAATCGAAGATGTCGGCGAGAAGAAAGTTTCATTTAAGGAATCGTTAAGAAATCGTGCAAAGGAATCTGGAAAAAACCTCACAGATAGAGCAAGAGAGAAACTTTCAAAAATTATGTCTGGTTCGGGATATAAAAGTTTATCAAAAATAGATCCTTCTCAGTATTCATCTGGTAATACGTTAGTGCATGTCACACAGCGGCGTCGTCGCAGCACCCATAAATTACGCAAAACCAAATCGGGGCGTGTTTCGAAACGAAAGATAAATAGAGTACGAGGGAAAACCAAAAAGAAGAGGAAGAAGCCGTTAAAGAAGAAGAAGAAAACTCAGAAGAGAAGGAAGACAAATAACGGAAAGTGTAGAAAGCGAAAACGTAATACTGATTCAAACGACATATTTAGATAAAAATAGAAATAATGTCTTTCCTCCATTCACACTCGTGCGAGTGCATGAAATCCGAGCTTGACCTCTTCACGCTACCCCCGACACAAACGACGATCGAGAGCTCGCACTGGGTACACTACAAACCTGTATCTTCCTTAACAGATGACTCACCGATAGAATTTGTTGTACCAGGTCATGGCGAAGAGTACATTGACCTTGCGCATACGATGATTAGTCTGAAAGCTCGTATTCAACCAAACGATGCAGAAGACAACGCCAAAGTTGCACCTGTGAATAACTTTTTGCATTCAATGTTTAACCAGGTAGATGTGTTCTTTAACCAAAAACTTGTATCACCACCTAATAACACCTACGCCTACCGATCGTACATTGAGACATTATTGAATTACGGTCCAGCGGCGAAGGCTTCACACTTAACTTCGACGCTTTGGTATAAAGACACTGGGGCTCATATGGATTCGTTACCCTCAAGTGCGAATAATGTTGGACTAACTAAGCGTAAAAAATACACTGAAAATTCTCAAACAGTGGATCTCATCGGACATTTGCACTGCGATATTTTCAATCAGGATAAATTCATGCTAAACGGTGTCGAAATACGCTTGCGTCTCGTCCGCTCTAAAGATTCGTTTACTCTCATAGACGAATCGGCAGATGGGAAATTTTCAGTAAATATCAGCGATATTACATTACTAGTGCGTCGAGCCAAGATAAACCCAGGTATACTTCTCGCACATGCAAAAACCTTGTCAAATACTACAGCGAAATATCCTCTCACCAGGGTCGAGGTCAAATCGTTTGCACTACACAGCGGAGTACTCGGAGATACACTTGATAACGTTATTCTCGGACAGTTACCGAAAAGGGTGGTTATCGGTTTTGTTGACAATAAAGCTTTTAACGGCGATCGTCGACTTAATCCATTCAATTTTAAAAATTATGGTATTAACTTTTTATCGTTATACGTCGACGGCACACAAATCCCTAGCAAACCACTGCAGCCAAATTTCAAAACAAATTCACAGCTATTCGTGGAGTCGTATCACACGCTGTTTTCAGGCACAGGTATTCATTTCATGAACGAGGGGAACGAAATCTCGAGGGATGAATTTGCAAACGGCTATTGTCTGTTTGTTTTTGATCTAACGTCTGATCTTTCTGCAAGTTGCGCTACTCATTGGAACCTCGTAAAGAACGGTTGCTTACGTATAGAGGTACGCTTCGATTCCGCTCTTGAAAATACTGTAAATTGTATAGTCTACGCAGAATACGATAATGTTTTAGAAATTGACTCTTCTCGTCAGATTATTACCGATTACAATGCCTAAATTCGTAAAAAGAGGGGACGCCGTCTCGCTTAAAAGGATCAAACCGAACGTATTTTGACATCAGTTGCACGATCCGAGTTGAGTATCACGGTACAAGTATGGAGTTTATCGTCGACGTTCAAGGTTTTTTAAACAAAAGGCACACTTTTATTCCGAAAGAGATTGCTGTCACTTGTATAGAAAAAAACTACATTGGCCATTGGATTCTACGATCGAACGATAATTTCTCCGAATTACCTGCAAATTCGCGAAAGACAAATTCATACCTCTCCAGGCATCATCACGGGATCGAGTGGTTCGACGGTGAATCAGACACGTGTAAAGTATTTCACACACTTCAAGAAATCACGCGTCATGCCAGTCGCATTTACGTACGCGGATATCAAAAAAAAATTACTGGAGAAAAATATTATGAGACCTTTCATAAATTTAGAAGAAAACCCGGACGCGCCAACATTCATCGAAATTCGCTCGAATGAAACGTTCTGTATTTATCACGGAATCAGAGTGTCTGACAAATACTCGTACGCCCTGAATAATGCTGTAAACTTACGAGGATGGCTAATTTCGCGCAAATCCGCTTCTAACAACAACAACAACAACAACAACAACATCAGCAACAACATCATCGTCAACAACAGCGACAGAGATAAAAGTGAAGATTGGGATTCGTCGCCTTCGACGTCGTCGTCGTCGTTATTGTGTGTTTCTACAGAAACTAGTTTCAGTTTCGCAACCGGCGATTGCAGTTCGGAGGCGCCAAACAAAATCGCCAATGAATTCGAAACAACTGTTACGATCCCTTCGATACATCCAAGGGCATACGAAATGCGTCTATCCGGCAGATCTGATTCCTCTGGTGTGGACGAAACCTGCGGTAATAATCGCTAACACGGACGATAAAACAAAACCAGGCTCGCACTGGGTAGCATTTTATGTCGACGAATTTTCTAATGGGATCTTCTTTGACAGCTATGGATCGCCTCCATTCATCACGCATCATATTCGCAGCCTCCGACGCAATTGTAAGACAATCCGATGGAGCGACAAGTGTCTTCAGAGCGTTACTTCTTCTGTGTGCGGTCAATATTGCCTTATGTTTTTATATACTATGTCTAACGGTTATAGTTTATATGATTTTCACTAGAATTTCTCTACTGACACTAGAAAAAACGATTACGTTGTGAACAAGTGGTACGATCAATTTTTGAGAAAATATCAATATTCTACTAATACTAAAAATGAAACATGTACTAATTATCCGCTTAATTATGGCGGACAATATAATAACAAATGTATCCAATCTTGTACGTTTAAAATGTGCTATGTTTGAATAAAATGTGTTTGTAATAAATCTAATGTTTTCTTATTTTACCTTTGTCAAATCTTCCCTTCGTAGTTTCAGGAGATTTCTAAGAAACTATTATAATAAAGTAGTTGATTAGAGGGATTCCAGATTCTACATGTATTACTTTGTATGCTACGATTTCCAGCTTACTTCTAGAAGCTTATCTCCCCTTCGATTTCAAGATTTTCCTAGAAAACTAGGTCACTCGAATATAAACACCACGTGTGCTTTTCAACGCCGTAGGAAATTACAGTCTCTCGGTTTCGACTTACAAGCGGACTGACACGTGCGCAACAAGTATATAAAGGTCATCGGCGTTATGTATTGGTAAATCTTAATAAATAATAAGGAGGAGTGGGGGGGGGGGGGGGAATCATCATAAGAAGCCAAACACGAAAACTAACAAATAGTCGTCGAGAGGTCGTTGAACCATGACCTATCTCACGTTCCGGCCAAAGGTACCCCATACGTCAGAATATTGACAAAGCGAACGAGATGGTGGTAGTGTTATTTACGACCATAAATTGATAGGTATCTGGCTTTAATTACCCAATTAACATTATTTAGTGACATTTTTATTATTTGTTTTGACATTAATTACCCATTAATAACCATTAACACCTCTTTATGAGTTCATTAGCCCCTGACCTATCTCAAGATTCGTCTGCCGGCCACGCGTAGCAGCCAGAGATACCCCGTACGTTTTTGTTTACGTTAGTCTATTGACAAACCGTACAAGGCGGGAGTAGTGTTATTTACGATCATAAATTGATACGTATCCGGCGTTAATCACTCAATTATCATTATTTATTGACATTTTTATTATTTGTTTTGACATTAATTACCCATTAATAACCATTAACACCTCTTTATGAGGTCATTAACCCCTAACCTATCTCAAGATTCGTCTGCCAGCCACGCGTAGTAGCCAAAGGTACCCCGTACGTTTTTGTTTACGTCAGACTACCGACCTACTTCAAAAGGCGGCTACAGGGATATTTACGGTCATAAATTATTTTTTTCTGACATTAATTACCCAATTAACATTATTTATTGACGTTTTTATTGCTTGTTTTGACATTAATTACCCATTAATAACCATTATCACCTCTTTATGAGGTCATTAACCCCTGACCTATCCCAAGGCGCGCGTGCCGTCTGGCGCCAGACCTACCTCAAGGTGGAGGAGTGGGGGGTGTTTACGTCTCGCCATTGGTACCCCTATACTACTTACATCCCCAGGGAAGTATGCGATTTTTCTTCATGATCGGGAGGATAAGCGGCACCTTTCCTCCCGCTTCGGCTTCGCCTCGGGAAAAAATTACACGCAGTCTGAGACATTCTTTATTTTACCTCCCTTGTTGAGTAATGTACTATATATATTATGTCTTTGAGAATAAAATATTTTTACACTTACCATAAGTAATATAGGTGATATGTGATGGGTTCTACTATAATTTTAACACAATTATAATTATAAATCTACAATCTCTTATATTAAGATTGTGGCAATACAAAAAAAATTACATTTTATGGAAACTGAATCAATTTATGTCAATTTAAAAAATGAATGGTACTGTGGAGGGATTAAACCCTTTGTAAACATAGTCTTTAGATCTTCCTTTTTCCTCTCGGATAATGGAAGCTTTCCGTTGTATGCCTTGTTCATTTGAAAATTAATTACATTTACAAATGTAGATTTTTTTGTTAAAACGTTAATTCTTGATACAGAACATTCGTAATCGTATTTAACACTTACAATAGATGTCCCTGGTAGCACTGTTATCTCTTTCACATTGGAGATTTTAACTGAATTCCAGTTAAATAACGATGCGAATTCCGCAAAATCCAAAATTTCATGTTGCTGAATTTCATTTACTTCATAGAAATTTTTAATTTTTGCTTCCCTCATTTGTTGACACCATTGTTGCTGAATAAAAATAGATTTATTGTGTGTGACCAACCTCAAGGAATCTATAAAACATAATTTTATGAGACATAAACCTTCAATATCGCATAACGATATTGAAATGCATAAATAGTTATTCTGCGAATTTGATAAAATTTAAAATGTTTCATATTTTTTATGAAAAGATCATGCAATTTATGTAAATCAATACGATTTTTTAATAATGTGGTAAGTATTTATATTAACGATACCTATGTATAATTTTAACGTCAAGATTTGTAGCAGCTTTTAGGTATGCTGAAGACCATTTTATTCCGATTTTGGCCTCCACAGTTATCACTGTAAAGAAAAATCTCTTTCACGCCGCTCGTCGCTTTCGAATTGATATACTTCCATAGAAAAGAAGCAATTTCATTGGAACCTCTTCCTTCAATCGTCTCGTTCCATACATTACATGTACCAATATGGTTGGGCATGTCATATATTGTGAAGTTCCAGATGCATAATTTGCTGAGGTAATAGAGGGGCCCGATTTCGGCATGCGGAGTCGAAGTGATTTTTTGCAAATCAAAATTGATAGCGCAAATGGTTGGATCGATGGTGGCTCGCTCTTTATCCATTCTCATCAATGTCCTAGATTTTATTTTGTTTTGCATATGCTTGTCATAAATAGTTTGTTGTTTCATTTTATCATTTTCTGTCATATTCAGAAATATTTCACATTGTTCACATCTGAAACGTATTATGTAATTAATTTTACAAAATGTAGCTATGCTATAATATTATAATAAAAAATAATTATAATAAATAATGGATACAAAATTAATCATAAATTAAAAACATTGAAAACATTTTAGAGTATGAAAAAACGTAAAAAAATATATCTATATAAATTGATAATGTTGGTAATGTTCGTAAATTAACTTAAAACACAGACAATGAAAAATATTTACACATGTAAAAATGTTGTAAGTATTTTTTTTTTGAAGGAGGATTTTTTAAAATAGCACATTTTCAAAAAAATGATCAATAAATTAATTAATTTTAAGTTCACTCGTTGATAAGTATTTTTTTATAATTTTCTGAAATTGATTTGTCGTTTTGAATTTCATTTACATTTTTTTAATACTAACCTGTCTTTTTTTGGAACGATAAACCCGTAATTAAATTCGGTATTAAATATATCTCTGTACGTCTTCTCAGATACGTATTCGTTTTGTCCTTTCGTCTCCATGTGTGTTTTAAACAGTCGATACATAGCACTTATACTAAGACCTTCTTCCAAATATTTTCGTTCACTGTTTATAGGCAATAATGTGACTTCATGACGGGAAAGGAACGTATATGATTCCGAGCTTCAATTTTTAGTGCTTCTGGTATCGCAAAAGGTCTGCTCTTATGTCTTCCTCGTAGGTCGGTTTCTATTGCAGATCTTCCTAATTCAGTTCGTACTTTTTTATCAATCGTTTCTATCCACTGCTGTGATATATCTGATACAAATATTTAATTATTATAATTAATTAATATGTAAAAACTGTTTGACATAATATATGATAATATTAACCTAATGTAGATAAAAACATTGTTTTGCAGACTTTAACGAGAATTCGGTCTTTGCCTGGCAATGCGTAATGTTGTGATTTCTTTCTCCATTTTTGGTCATCTTCTAGATCGGTGTCTTCTTTGTTGACTTTTATCCAATTGTGGATGCATTGGCGCTGTGCTGTATGATCACCTAATTTCCAAAAATGTTCAAAGGTTTCTTTGCGTTCATCATACGTAATTTTGGAATGGCAATGAAAACGGCAATTAGTTCTGCATCCACCACCCATTTCTCTTTGTTTTATTTCGGCTTCTTTTCTACCAATTCCTGAAGTTCCCGAATTTCGAGCCTTTTTAGATTTAATGTCAATCCATAACTCTTTATTTATCTTTTTTTTTTGGTCAAAGGTTTTTTTTCTTCTACACGTTTGAATGTTCGGATTAAAGAAAAATTCTCTGGTTTACTCGAACTGGCAGTGGTTTCTTCAACTTGGCAATCTTTTGCATTATCTATTATATAGAGTATCATTAACAATTAATTAGATGTCAATTTTATTGAATAATATAAAATTAATTTGCGAAATTCTCAATAAAACTAAAAGCATTATAAAATATGAATGAAATGGAAAAAATACTTGCGGATTACATCGTTATCGAATATACCCTCAATACCGTCACTTGAGGCCTGATTTTCCGATGTAATGGTCCGAAACGAAAAATTCGATTGTGGTCCTTGATATATAAAGAAAACGTTATTTTTAATTAAAAAGAGAAATACAAAAAAAAATTATATTACCAAATATTTACGAATTGAAAAAATCTTACCGATTTCCTCTCTTTCAAAAATAGCCTCGATACCATCAGTCGAATTATAATCATTCGATGCATTTGTATGAAATGACAAATTTAACACTGATCCTAGTTTTAAAGAAAACGTTTTTCCTAATTACATGAAATTTATTTCAAAATGTATATAATTTTTACAAATTATGTATATAATTTTTAAAAAAATGTATATAATTTTTACGATTGTCCTTTAAGGGTAGCTCTAAACACAGATTTCATAGTATACAGTTCAAGTTTTAACCCAAAACGTAGCCAACACACAAAAAAAAGAATAATTCAACTAGAAATTGGCAAAGATAAAAAACTCACTTTTATACTGCCATAACTTTAAACAGCTGAGCAGACTAGGTAATCATAAAGAAATTTACAAATTTAATTTACAACATAATCGAGAGAAAAACTTACGAGATTGTTCTTCGTGAAATGAAAAATCGATGCTGCAATTCGGATTATCCCCGTAAGATATAATACTATTGGATGATAAATCTAACAAAGATCCTATTTTAAAATAAAATATGTTGGTGAATTGTTGGATTGCATTTATACATAAAAAGTTACTTAAAACTCATTTAAATTGATTAGTCGATAATCATATTATGTAGTCCCCATTTCAACTACTCATTTTATTGTAATTTAATTGTATAATTATTTAGTTTATTAATTTTATTATAGCGTAAAATGGAGTAAAACTGTCAATTACTTTTATTCTAATAATCACTCACCGTGATTCTGAAAACTTGAAGACTCGTTCACTGCAGACGTCAATGATGATTGATTTTGTGAGGTATTCCACTACTCATGAACTACACGTTCCAATTAATAATTAATTAATTAATGTCATATTTATACCCTTTGCACGTTATTTTATGTTTTTATGTATCCATACAATATTTTAAAAATATTAATTTATCAGAAAGCTACGACCAGATTATCTTTTCACTTACATTCTTGATAGTTACTTTCCATGATAATGTTAACAATTTGTATTAATTATTATGTTCATCATTCACAGTCAAGTAATTTTGTACAACTGAAGTAACTTGACAGTATTATACAAAGAGTCACAGCAGAATATTGTAGAAAAGTAAGCAATGTTTTGAATTATAGAAATTCTCATAATTTAAATGTCATTTTTATTTACTATACAATAATACAACTTATGCTGTTATTAACAACATTTTTGAACAAAAGAAATATTTAAACCGACTAGAAATTATGAAATGAACATTCGTAATGATAAAACAAATGTTTTTTTTTTTTTTTGACGGAGGAGGGAAATGCATTAGGCACCATAGGGGGTTGAAGATGTTGTGTAACCCCCCGTGTGTCGGACTCCCTTACCTTTGATGTTAACGGCAAGGTTTACCGACTAAAACCCTAACCTCCCTTGGTCCTCCAGAATCCACGTGTGCAGTCTACAGCAGAAAAGTGGCTTCGATATCCATCTCCTCCGCTGCAGACTGGACCGGGCCATTTCGTTTGCAACTGTAACCACTCCCTCTACCATCGGGTAAGTGGTTACAGGATCTCGTGTGACCTCAGTAGACATACAAGTCATCTTCTGTGTGCTTCGGTCAAGATCCCTTAGCTCGTCAACGTTCCACTTCAGTGCTCCAAAAGAATAGAGCACTGGTGATACGGCCAACATATTCGTGGCTGCCACCTTATTTCTCCCGGTCAATTCTGATGACCAGATCTGACGGAGAATGCGCCGGTATTTCTTAATGATGGTGATTTTAGCAGCTTGCACATCCTGGACATGCCTTTGAGGTACGCCCAGGTATGTGTAGGCTTCTTCGGCGCTAAGGTGGCGGATGACATTTCCGTTGACGAGCTCCATATCGTTGTTATGGGAGCCTGACCTTCCTCTGTGCAAATGAACGACTGCACACTTGTCCAATCCGAATTCCATACCGATATCTCTCGAGTATGTGAGGGCGATGTTCAGAGATCGATGTAATTGATCTTCGCCTGATGCGTATAATTTAAGATCATCCATATAGAAAAGATGGGTGATCTTATGTACACGTTCACCAGACGGCCCACACATGTACCCTTGAGATTTCCGGAGAGCAACGGATAGAGGCAATAGTGAGATGCAGAAGAGCAGAGGACTCAGAGAATCTCCCTGATAGACACCTCTTTGGAATTGAACCAGTCTAGACATGGTTCGACGCTTGCCCGATATCATCACAAAGCGTGTTTTCCAAAGAGGCATCAGGTCTTCTACAATTCTCACTATGTTTGGGTGGACATGAAGGCGTTTGAGCAACAAGCTTAAAAGCTCGTGCGATGTTGAGTCATACGCCTTCATGTAATCCAGCCAGGCTATCGAAAGGTTATGCTTGTACTGGACTGCGTCCTGACAAACACACCTGTCGATAAGCAAGTTGTCCTTGCAGCCGGATACACCCATTTTGCAGCCTCGTTGTTCTACTATCCGTTGCCACACCGGTTTCACGGATTTCTCAATACGTTCGTTCAAGATGTTAGTGAACAATTTGTATAGCGTATTGGGACACGTGATCGGTCTATGGTTTCTCGGATCGGACAAGTCTCCCGATTTTGGGATCAGTGTCGTTCGGCCCTTCACCAGCCAGTGCGGAATGGGTTGGTCTCCATTTATATAAGAGGTGAATATTCGGGCTAGGTGTTGATGGACAGAAGTGAACTTCTTCCACCAATAGTTGTTAATTCCATCCCAGCCCGGTGAGGAGAAATTCCTCGCTCCTGTGATGGCATTTTTCACCTCTAATGCACTGACGGGTGGGCAATCTTCACTTTCTTGTGTGACTTCGTCGCACAACTCGGCGAAGATTTCAATACCTGGAGTGTCTGCATTAAGCCTAGATGTTTTTTCGTAGATGCTCCCCCAGAATTCCTCAACTGCGGCCATCGACGGAAACTCGCTTGAGGCTGCGATACGATGTTTGAGGAGGTTGGAAGGATTCGTCCAAAATATTGAGTTTTGTCGAATTCCTTCTTCCCGTCTTTGCAGCCTCTTTTTGGCATCGGCCAAACCCAGAATTTTATCCGCTAAACGTTGCTTGATATTGGGCAACTTCAGCTTGTTCAGTGTGTGATAGTACGTCCGCAGTTGTGCGAACTTCTTTACTTCAGCCGTAAATGAACGGCCAGATGTTAAATAGTCGATCACACACTGAATTCGGGAAGCGAGTTTCCGTGTCAGTCGAATCTTACCGTTCAATTGAGACATGCGTTTTGTAATCTGCCGACTCCCCGATATCTGTGTCAGATTTCGCGGAGCCACCAGATCACTTGCAGCCTCGTAAACGGCACAATTGACTTGCCACAGGTCGCAGTCATCTGGAAGAGCATCCAGAAGTAGGCTATTTGCTCTGTCTAATTCTCGTTGTTTAGGCAAAACTTTTGTTGTCAAATTTTGCCTAAACACGAATGTCGTGCTTTCATAGTGTGGAGCATCTCTCTCAGCACCGCGTACGGGCTCAGTTGTTATTGCCCGCACATCCGGTACCGGTTGACAGCTAGGAACAACGAAACCTATCCGCCTCAGATAGGCCACATAATCTCTCAGTTGTTGTTGAGAAAAGCGATCTGCCAGTTCGGGATGCATTACTGCAAACCGACTGTGCATTCGCGCCATGTAGCCTCTGTGATGCGGACAGCTCTCCTCGTAGCAGCGCATTAGATCTTGCCTGAGATCCTCCGTCCACTGAAATCTTATTTTTTTTTTTTTTTTTTTTTTTTTTACGGAGGGGGAAATGCATTGGGCACCATAGGGGGTTAAAGATGTTGTGTAACCCCCCGTGTGTCGGACTCCCTCACCTTTGATGTTAACGGCAAGGTTTACCGACTAAAACCCTAACCTCCCTTGGCCCTCCAGAATCCACGTGTGCAGTCTGCAGCAGACAAGTGGCTCCGATATCCATCTCCTCCGCTGCAGACTGCACCGGGCCATTTCGTTTGCAACTGTAACCACTCCCTCTACCATTGGGTAAGTGGTTATAGGATCTCGTGTGACCTCAGTAGACGGAGAGATCCCAGTAGCACTGCTTTCTGCATTCGGCCTGCGAGGGAATTTGCATGTTCTCGACAGGCCGGAATGCTTTTGATGTTTTGGAGGAAAGTTGGTTATTATTATTATTATTATAACGACGTCGTCGTCATCGTCGTGGTCATCATCATTATAATTGTGAAATAGAACATTTTCGGTGTCACCAACTTTCCTGAAAACATTGGCTCGCACCAATCATCATGCCCCGAATACTGGGGGAACAGCAAAACCATGTGATCAATAGGGGTTGAAGTTTATTTCTTAAATATAGTTACAAACAATAGTTTTTATTTTTTGCGATGATATTTATGAAATAATAACTTTAATTTCTCATAAGAAAAGCATTGGTCATATGGTTTTGTTGTATCCCCAGTATCCGTTATTATGTTTTCAGGATAGGTCCCGAAGTTGGAAAACCGAAAATGCTCTACGAAACATCCTATGTTTCGCGCCGAAGAAATGGAAGAACCTAGTCTTCGCGCCGAAATTGAAATGACCTAGTTTTGGTGTCAAATAATGAAAAATCCTAGTATTCGTTGCAAATATTGACTTCTCCTAGTTTTCGTCCCTTAACGCCGAATCCTAGTCTTCGTCTCAGATTTGAGAAATCCTAGTCTTCGTCTCGAGCGTCGATATGGTAACAAAAATTAAAACTGTAACGTGAGGCATGGTGTCCGTCAACGGCGAACACTAATACCTAGTGATTGATATATGTTGGATTGTGATATCTGATGATGGTGATATCGAATAATGATATAGAACGCTTGCGATGACTGTGAATGGTAATGATATCAGATGATGATGCTGATGTATTTTGTTCACACATTATAACGGTAACAACCGCCATCATCATTCATCATATAGTGGGCCACCATCTATCATGTATTACTGTGATGTACAATCGGATTACGTATGAAGGTCGTATTGAAATTGTATAACGTTACGTTATCGATTATGAAACACAAGTGGGACTGGAATTTCGTTATGGTATTGTAACGAAACGAAATATGGAGTAAAGTTTCATTAGGTTATCGATAACAAAACGAAAGTGGGCTCGTAATTTTGTTATAGTATTGCAACGTAACGAAAGTGGGACCCTCATTTCATTACGGTATTGTAACGTAACGAAAGTTGAACCGAAACTTGGTTATGGTATTGTACCGTAACGAAATTTAGAATGGAGCTTATGGTATAGTAACGTAACGAAAATATGATCTTAATTTCGTTATGGTATTATAACGTAACGATAACGTAACGATAACGTAACGAAAATTATGTTACGGGTCCCTGGAATATTCCAATGATATCCTTCCATCAACAATGTGGGCTAAATATTCCATGTTAAAAACCATGATTAGTTTAAAACATAATATTGATATAAGTGCTTATAATAAGTTGCGGAACTTTTTGGAAAAAACAAAATGCTGGGCACAAACCAAAAAAATGAAGAGTGTTTTCTACAAACGAACTTAAAAAATTTCTCGAAGAAGCCCCTGACGATCAATTTTTATGTATGAAGGTAAGTCCATGGGCAATCAATAAATTATTATGTTATCCGAAACACCGCTCTATAGTTTTAAAAAAGCTAGTAATTTTAACGGTAAAAATAAAAAGGAATTGATAAAAATACAAAAATATTTATATTTAAAATAATATTTTCTTTCGTGGGAACAGGTAAATAAATATAAAAATAATAGATGATTGCAATGTTTACAGGTAGTGGCCATTCTCGGTATTACGGGCGCTTATAGACGGGACGAGATTCATAAGATGAGAACAAACGATCTAATAGACAAGGAAACTCATATAGAAGTGACAATTCCTGAATCAAAGACCAACATCGTTAGGACTTTTGCCATTAACAATCCACTTCGTCATACGATTAAAAAATATTTGGATCTAAGACCAAGCAAGTGTAATTATACGAAACTGCTGTTGAATTTCCAAAAAGGTAAATGCACTGTACAGAATATTGGCATAAATAAAATAATATGGTTTAAATAGAATGGTTAAATTTGGCGGAACCATCATTATACACCGGGCATTCGTTTCTACATACTTCGGCAATATTGCTCGCAGATAATGGAGCTTCTGTCACGATACTCCGACGACATGGTGGTTGGAAATCGCCGCAAACAGCAGAAAGTTATGTCGAAAAGTTAATGACAAATAACAGAAAAATTTGTACACAAATTACAAATACGATCATTACAGAAGACGCTAGCAAAGACGATTCAACTAAAGAGCCACAATGCAAGAAAAACAAATCAAATGTAAACATTGAACCCAGTTCATCGACCTCTTCAGTTGCAAGCCATAATGCGATGAATATTCACGTCGATAAATGCTGCATTCAATAGTTAATTGTTTACTAATTAAAAAAGTTGTTTATTATTTTCCAGTAATTGTACGTTTAATTTTGATATGTAAATTTGATTTTTGTATTGAAATTCAAATAAAAATATAAATAAAAAAAGATGTTTACAATTCTGCGTAGTAAACACTACCTATATCATCACATTTATTTATTTATTTCAATATTCATTAGTGTCACAATTTTTGTTGTATGGGGGGGCTTCGCCCCCCAACCCCCCCTTCCCCGTCTGACACTCCCTCCCATATGCCGTTCTCATCCCCTCCCTTTTCCTCCATAACTTTCTCGTAGCATCTAGTCCAGTCATTATGTACATTTAAAAAAGTAATAATTTGAAGCAGCAATTTTATTTTTGGGGCATGTTGGGGGAGTCAAGAAAAGCTTAACTTCAAGTTTTCGACCTCTGAGGTGGCTTGCTTTTTTTTATAACCTAAAAAATGTAATAAAATCGTATTTTTTAAATAACTCGGCTTCTAATGAAGTTAGAAGGTTCACTTAGGGCTCATTTTAAAGATTTTTTTGCGCTTTACAACTTTTTCTAAGAAAATTGTTTTATCCGATCGATAGTTTTCGATATATCGAAGGATAAATGAAAAAAAGACGTACTTTATTTAGTTTTTTGCTTTTTACGTGGAATTGGAAACGGAAAATAAAAAAGTAATGTAAGACAAAGTTGTAGAGAATTAAATAACGAACAATTTCTTTTTTTAATCGTTTCGTTTCGATGAAAATTGCGCCTTGTAGAGCGTCACAAAGTAGACAGTCGGCGTCAGCGTGTAAGCAGCGAGTTGTTCATATCGATATGCTGCGACGGAGCGTTTTCGCTGAAATAAAAGACTTTATTCAAGCATAATTATTATGTAATATGTATTTTTTGAAGGTTTTTTTGTGAGCTACACGTTACAAAAAAAGGAAAAATAAAAATTGAGCAGTTTAGTACATGCGTTTAAAATAAAACGGGAAAGGCAATAAAATAGTTATTTAGAAAGTACGTTTTGCACGTAAGTAATATTATTTAACGATGGAAGATTATTTGTTAAGTACAAGGTGTGCGAATGAAAACATTTTATATGAAAAAGTGATATTTATTTTTGTCGACATTTATTTTTACATTTTCTCGTTTTTCATTAAAAAATGGATTAAAAAATTAAATCTTTCTTGAACGCTTTGCTTGTGGTTCATGTTCGTAGTCGTCAAATTTACTATTAAATTTTACTATTTATATTGCTATTTAAGTTTTATTTCAATCACATGTACAGTCTTATGAAAAAATTTATAAAACAGAAAAAACGAATAAAATTGCTCAATTTTTATTTTTCCTTTTTTTGTAACGTGTAGCTCACAAAAAAACCTTCAAAAAATACATATTACATAATAATTATGCTTGAATAAAGTCTTTTATTTCAGCGAAAACGCTCCGTCGCAGCATATCGATATGAACAACTCGCTGCTTACACGCTGACGCCGACTGTCTACTTTGTGACGCTCTACAAGGCGCAATTTTCATCGAAACGAAACGATTAAAAAAAGAAATTGTTCGTTATTTAATTCTCTACAACTTTGTCTTACATTACTTTTTTATTTTCCGTTTCCAATTCCACGTAAAAAGCAAAAAACTATATAAAGTACGTCTTTTTTTTCATTTATCCTTCGATATATCGAAAACTATCGATCGGATAAAAAAATTTTCTGAAAAAAAGTTGTAAAGCGCAAAAAAATCTTTAAAATGAGCCCTAAGTGAACCTTCTAACTTCATTAGAGGCCGAGTTATTTAAAAAATACGATTTTATTACATTTTTTAGGTTATAAAAAAAAGCAAGCCACCTCAGAGGTCGAAAACTTGAAGTTAAGCTTTTCTTGACTCCCCCAACATGCCCCAAAAATAAAATTGCTGCTTCAAATTATTACTTTTTTATCCCAAATTTTTGTACATAATGACCGGACTAATCTGCTGATAAATATTCCACGTCATTTAAAAGTAACACTAACTTCACGCACAAAAAATACAGAAAAAATAGTAAACAACTCGTGCGTGACACATCACACACTCAAGTGAACCACATTGCTTTGGTTCACTAGTCGTGCGTGAAGTTACACTTCACGCACTAGTTGCGTAAACTACTATTTTGATACAGTGTGCGTAAAGTGCGGCTTTACGCATTTTTTACATTTTTTAGGTGCACTCGCTTTCAGCTCGGCCCACAACACTCACATTCGTAGAAAAAACTTTTACGCACTTGTATCGAAAACTACTATTTTTCCCTGAAAGTTTTTTTAGCAACGGCAACGCTCTTTTTATAATTAACCAAGTTGCCCTGGTTATAAGAAAATTGAAATTTTGTCCAGGCGGCGGCAGTTCTGAGTCTTCTGACTTCCTGACCGTTTTAATACAATTTTCTTTATACCTATTTCTTTTAGGAGTATAAGCCTTAATCGCGTTTGTTATAAAATCAGTAAAAAAAAGAATATTTTTCAGTGGGACTACGCTTTACATAGTCCTAGGTGAAAAATTGTGTCTAGGACTTAATAAGAGTTTCCGAGAAATCATTCCATCTGGTTTTACGAGTGTGCAATCTGAAAGATTTCTTTTCATACTGATGTTTAGAGACGTTAATATTAATAAAAATCGGTAGGTGGTCAGAACTCCAAGGGTCATCTGAGACTTGGGTATCAGTTTTATCAGCAAGGTCAATTATGGAAAATACTAAATCGAGGTTAGACCTATAATTACGCCTTACGTCGACGTATGTATAAGAGTTATTATTGTGCATAAATAAGTCCAAAGCCTCGACGACGTTTTCCAGTCTTCCGCCGTTATGGTCTGTGTAAGAGCAGTTCCAAAGGATATTATGAGCATTGAAATCACCGACAAGCAAGGTATGTTTACTAATAATATTACGACCAATGTCGTTCCATTGGTCTTGAGATAACGTGACCCCTAGAGCTCTGTAACAGGCAATAATATCAATCGAAGGAGTAACATTAGTGATTTTAATGCCGCAAATTCGACTGACCGGGCAGGAGAAATCAAATTTTTAAGTGAAACATAAGCTAAATTTTTCTTGACACAAAGGATGATTCCTCCTCCTCTTCCGTGAAGACGGTCTTTTCTCAGAGGCAGGAAGCCTGGAAGATGAACTCGTTTGTTGTCGTTGAGCCATGTTTCAACGCAGATGACCACATCGAAGTTGATACTTTTCGCTTGAAGTTCAGTAAATTTGTCCAAAATACTTCGGGAGTTCCAAAATAAGATTCTTAAAGCATTGTTGGAAAACGTATTTGCTTAAGTTGTTGAACCATCTGAATCAGTTCCAGAAAATAGACCTTGCGTGTTTTGTCGCAATTTTTTTTTAATTCTCGCAACTCTAGATCTCAAGTTTGGTTGGTTTATTAACCCTTCGAAGCATACGTTTTTCTATACACGGAAAACATCTGAAATTGGGTACTCGGGGTTTTCGGGGTCGCTGATCACGAATCCGCCCTCAGATTTTCAAAATTCAAGATGGCGGATCCAATATGACGGACAAAATTCATAAAAAGTATTTTGCTCAAGCTGAAACCGGATACTCGGGGGTTTTCGGGGTCGCTGATCACGAATCCGTCCTCAGATTTTCAAAATTCAAGATGGCGGATCCAATATGGCGGACAAAATTCATAAAAAGTATCTTGCTCAAGCTGAAACTGGGTACTCGGGGGTTTTCGGGGTCGCTGATCACGAATCCGTCCTCAAATTTTCAAAATTCAAGATGGCGGATCCAATATGGCGGACAAAATTCATAAAAAGTAACTTGCTCAAGCTGAAAACTGGGTACTCGGGGGTTTTCGGGGTCGCTGATCACGAATTCGGTCTCAGATTTTCAAGATTCAAGATGGTAGATCCAATATGGCGTGGAAAAAGTTCACGAATGTGGACATACATGCTGTAAATACCGCTCTCAGCCGAACTCGGAGACACGAACGAGGACGTGGCGGCTACTGTCTCCATTTTTTTTTTATTTTTTTTTTTGATTGTTTTGTATAATTCGTCCGTTTCATTTTCCTTTCCTTCAAATTTTAATTGCCAATTTTGTACCACTTCCATAGATGTTTTCTTTGTATAGATTTGCCATGGAATGAAGTTTTGATTTTGTCTGTGTATATTTTGATGTTGTGTATATGTGTTTTCTCTTTCTGTGTTTTGGTTCTGTTCTTGTCTGTGTCGTGTATTATTTTCCTCTTCTATTTGGTCATAGTTTTGTGTTTGTCGTGAAGCGTATGCGTTGTTTCTTTGTAAATGTGTGTTCCTACCAGTGTTCTCAGATTTAGATGCAATCTCACGCAAGCGCGGTACGCGCCGTCCGCGACTCCGGGCTGGTTGGCCGGCCGATTCCCGCGAAGCCGATGGATTTCAAATGGCACGCCGGCGGATGAGTGCCAATGCAAAATAGTTGATTTTGACATAAAAATGCATTTAAATAAATACAATAAATAAAATAAGTATAATAAAGAAAATAAAGGAAATAAATAGTATAAAATAAAAAAATAAACAAACAAAAAAATAAAATGAACAAAATAAAAAAAGAAACGAGATTCACATGGAAACTTGGAGTATTTGTCGCATTTGATCATCGGACAACCGGATAAATTTTTCTATATTATTATTAAGCAATTAAAGTAATTTACTTTCAAAATACTTTTAAAGAGTCATTTTTATCATGTAGATGATAAAGAATAATATTACAATTACATAATGTGCTGTATTTGCGATATTATTCTTTTAATAAGGTTATTTTCAATAAAATTCAATACATCATACAAGGGAATAATTTATTTATAAATCTGGGTGTGTATTTGTCAATTTTTATTGCTTAAAAGTATGTATCGCATACAATTTCATAAAAAAACAGGCATTTTTACACCATCATGCTCACAAAAAAAATATTTCTTATAATTTCCTAATTCTTTCTTCAGTATTTCACAAAGAAATATGTCTTGCGCCGACTTGGCCAAAAACCCGAATTTTTTAAATGCATTTTTATTTCAAAATCGACTATTTTGCATTGGCACGCTTCCGCCGGTGTGTCATTTGAAATCCATCGGCTTCGCGGGGAATCGGCCGGGCAACCAGCGCGGAGTCGCGGACGACGCTTACCGCGCTTGCGCGAGATTGCATCTAAATCTGAGAACACTGGTTCCTACCGTCTTCCGAGTATTCGTCCAATAGGTTTCGCACTCTTATATTTGGCATAATGTGTTGTGATTATTCATTTTGATTATTTATTGATGCGCCTTGTCTGTTTGTGTTTGTACGTAGTTCTTTATTTAGTTCTTCTATTGTCATGTCTAATAATGATTTGTTGATGTTATCGTCTGAATTGTTTTTATCTGTTTGCGTCTCTTCTATGTTTATGTTTATCGTCGTGCCTGCTCTTGCTAGCGTGAATGCCGGCGTTCGTAGCATGTTTATAGCTTTATTTATTGTATATAAATTTGTAATTGAAAATAATATTTTTGTGTTTTTTTTTTGTAATAAGTGTTCTTGTCTCTAGTGTTTTTAAGTTTGGTGTGTAATCGTAAGTTGTGTAATTGTGTTGTGTGGTATGTTTGATTTCTTTTTGAGTGTTTATGTTGTCTGTATTGTATGTTTTATATATAATCTATTCTATTCGTTTTGTGTAATGCATTATTGTTTGTTGTATGTGAGAGTTTTATGTTTGGTTAGTTGTGTAATGTGTACCTATGTATGTGTCACAATTTTCGTTTTAACCATGTTTAATTTATGTGAGTTTTTCACGTTGGCGCCAATGTAACGGGACTAGGGCCGCAGTAAAGAAATAATACATACATGTTAAAAACGAGTTTATTAATTGTCACTATAGTACTTACAACTGTAGGCTATTTTTGGAAATCCCAATGGGCACTCTAATTAGAACTTAAACTTGCGATTCGCTCACGCGCACAAAACCAACTATATCCTAGGGCCCCGTTACGCAGAACGCATCGCCCCCACTCTCCGTCCCCAGCATCATTTCGTGCGCAACTCTTCGCGACTTTATTTACAGCTGATTCTAATTGATACGGGTGCACTTGATTATTTATTATTATTTTGTCGTACAATATTATTTGTAAGATTTATTATTTAAGTTTAGGATATGCACGATAAGTTACTGCTAAAATGTACCCGTACTGTCACTTGCAGAGATAGTTTATTAAGTAATTTTCTGTATCTCATAGTCCTGACCGAAAAATATAACGGCAGGACTAATCGAAATTTGCCCACGGCCCTACGCGGCCAGGGCAATAATAAAATGTCTTCTCTCTCTCTCTCTCTCTCTCTCTCTCTCTCTCTCTCTCTCTCTCTCTCTCTCTCTCTCTCTCTTGTGAGGATCCGTTGCAAGGTACGCTTCTTAGAATAAAAGAGGGGAATATGGGTGATAGAAAGAGCATATAAGATAGATATCTGGAGTTTCCATCATTGCAAGACGGTTGTCGGGAAAAATGCTTGTCGGGAAACAGGATTCGGGAAAAAGGACGGGAATCGTGCCAGATATCTTGCAATGGTGGAAATTGCATGAGGCGACATATCCAAATTTATCAAAAATAATTGGTTGTATCTCTACCACTCCAGATATCTATCTTATATGCTTTTTCTATCACCCATAATCTCCTATTTTATTCTCAGAAGCGTACCTCTCAGACACTTTTATGATTCCCGTCCTTTTTCCCGAATCCTGTTTCCCGACAACCCTTTTCCCGAAAATGGAAGTTCCGACAGCATAAAATTGTTAGAATAGAGAAGATTTTAGAATATTAGAAATTTTTAGAATATTTATTAATATGGTACAGGTTAAATAATGTAAAAATATATATAAATACGTATATAAATGAGTCATATGTTGATATTATGGGCCAGAAGTTCTAAATATGTCAACACTGTTCCTGAATCTTTGTACTCGTCGTATTTCAATACGATCGACCGCATTCGTTATTGCGCCTCAGCCCATTTCTTTTTAAGGGCTGCCTTAACCGAACGTCCCAAACTCAGTTCAGCTACCATAATTTTAGGGTCGGCTTGCTCTTTTTGAAATTCCTTTAATGTTGAATATAAGTCTGGATGGTGCTTTCCGAGAAGTAATCTGAAGCGATTGTGCCATCCTTCGCTGGCGTTATTCGTTTTGTGATTGCCATCCCGTACAGACTTGTAATGATTCCACAACGAAACAGGATATCTCGGAGGTACTGCCCTTCTTCGACCTCTACCGGGTCTCCCAGTTACATAAAATTCTTTTAAATAATCGATGATAGGAAGTAACTCATCTGGTATCTCATCCTCTATCGATTGTAGCCCCCCTGCAACGTCCTCTTCAGGAACAAACGCCAGGGCCATGAGTTTGTGAGACCATAGTTTTATGTCCCTGTTACTGGGATCGTTGTATTGCTCTTGCAACCCTTCGGATTGAATTTTGCGGTATATTGACTGACAGAAGTGGAAGAAACAACCAGAGTAAGGGACTTCCGGGTATTTTTTTTCAGTCGCATTTATTATGTCCTTCTCAAAGTCTCCCATCACTCTCTGTGGCTTGCAATTTTGCAAGCTGTACCCCGCAGCTGCAGTGTGAATAGCTTCCGAAACAGCAATATACTGGACGGTTTCTTTGGAAGGAAGCAGTGTGAAAATTGTAGGAGATACCTGTTGAAAAAGGAAGTTCAAAAAAGGAAAACGATAGGGAAATGATTGAAAACGTTAAATTAACAAACCTTGAAAGTACCGTCCAAAAACCATGTGTCACTTTGGGCAAGAAATTCCAAATTACGCCTCGTAGCGAAAACAAGCACACGATTTTTATTATCCTTAGAATTGTGGATCAAAAACCTTTCCCGTGACAAGGTATTTGCAAACCTATCAGGGATGTCACCCAACTCCACCAATGACTTTGGATTAGGAGGTAAATCTCTTTTCCGAAATTTTCGCATTGCCCGAACCAAATTTGGGCGTTCCGGTAGTTGGGTCAAAACAGATATAGGGATGGTAGCAAGTTCGGTACGAAGAATTTGCGCTGGTGGCTGTTCGGGATGACACGCAGCCATTCTTTTTAGACGCTCAGAGATAACCTCTGCTTCGCCTACGTGTACAGTGTAAGTTTTGTAAAAAGCACAGCCTACTTACAAAAGTACCTTCTTCACGGTTTGGAGGATGTTCATGTGCAGATTGTTCAGGTCCTCTTAAAACAACGACTTCTTCCTGCAACATGACCGTCACAGCCCTAGACTTGCACTCTTCTTTTCGTAACCGGTTATAGTGAATATAGTTATTTTAGGTGTCTTGCCTTCCTTGCGGGTTCAAACCCCCCCCCCCCCCCCAGGGGGGTTGGGGCCAAATTTGAGTGATGCGCCAGCACCGCTGGTTGTGCACACTTGAAAAAGATATACAACAATACAGCTCCCAAATTATTAGCAACAAGCTGCCTGCCTTGATGCTTCTGTTGGTTCAGAAAACCTTTCTAACTTTGCCACGCCCCGCCAGAATCCAACCGTATTTGCGGATGACTACCAGGTGGACACGGCACGCCGAGACGCTCCCTCGTGTGGAACCCACCTGGTAGGGGCTTGACACCGCACCCCAGCTCCCCAGTACGGTGGGTATCTCGTTTTACGATCAGGCATTCGACGGCACAGACCAGCCGAACGATCGGGTCCGTGAGGTCGTCAATTCTCAAAACTTGCTAAGAGAAGCGGATCATTCAAAAGCATTGCTCCTCTTCGAGTTCGGGCACTTCGACCCCTCCCTCTTCCATTGCGGACGGAGTTACCCGCTCCGCCGTAACCGGTTAAAATCCCAATAGGTCTTTCCCTGTCGTTCCCTCGACCGTAAGTACACAAACCCGTCCAATATTAATTTCCCACCAAGAATTTTGGCTGCCGACTCCATGTTTCGAAGTTACAGTTAACGTAAATTGTTAGGTTACGAATGACATGTATGACAAAAGAAAAAAGACAAAAGAGAAGATATTTTGAATTTTAAATTATTGTCGGGAAAAGAGTTGTCGGGAATTAGTATTCGGGAAAAGGGTTGTCGGGAAATAGGATTCGGGAAAGATGCTTGTCGGGAAATCGGATGTCGGGAAAAATGCTTGTCGGGAAATAGGATTCGGGAAAAAATGTCGGGTACCATGTTCAATGCGAGCAGTTTGCAGATAATGTTCTATCTCATGTTGCCATGTTTGACTCGCATTTCCGGTATTAGCGGTGGACTTGTTCGCATTAAAAGAAGAGTGAATCGAAATCCATATCATCATCATCACTATTTTCTTATTCTTGTATGTATGTATAATCTTTATTAAACTCTGGATTTTGATCCTTGAGTTATTTATAGCCGTTACAGGCGAAATACAACTGTATACATATAATGAATAATATAACGATGAACGCACAAAAACGATAACTTACAAAAAGATAGTAACTGAACAGATAAAACCGATACAAAAATAAAAAAGTCTTGCCGCTGCCAGAAATAATAAAAGTAAGGTAAGACGGAAAATAAAACACTTATACAGATGTAATATAAAACTAGTGTTGGCGTGGTGCCTCGCTCGCTCAGACACATCGACCCAGTAGAGAGTCGGCTATTCCTTAATACTCGTTTGTTTACTAACAGCTTTCAATTATATTATAAAATTATATTGATATTTGGGGGTCCAATCATATTTAGGTCCAAGTGACTTCGATAGATATGTTACAACAATATAGTGTTTCTTATAAGTATGGAAATTGAAAATGAGCATTTTCAAAACTTTGACCCCGACAACAGGCCAGCCGAAGTATTAATAAATAAAAGTTGCAAAACACTTACTTCAAGCACTTGTATTGTAATAGGCTATTCGATGCATATTATGTTTACAGTGTGTTACTAATTCCTGTCTGTATCAATATACAATATATATACATATAATTCGCCAAAGATATCTTGAAAGTGTCGAAAAGATCTCTGACGGATATCTTTTAGATACTATAAGACATCTTTTAGATATATCGAAATAGTATTTTTCGATACTAGTGCGTAAAATACGATTTTACGCACCGGTTTTAACATGCGATTAGATAGGCCGGTGCGTAAAATCGAATTCTTACGCACGCGTGCCGAACGATATTTTTCGATATACTATGCGTAAAATTTGTGCGCCGTTTTTTGTGGGTCAAATTCGATGTTACGCACGTGTGATGACCGCGGCGCACGAGTGTCCGGCGTCGCCGGGCAGCACGAGAGAGCTCCGGTCAGCAGTAGTGCATAAAATCGTATTTTACGCACTAAAAACGGTGCCTAAAATCAAATATATCGAAATAGTTATTTTCGTATCAAGGGCGTAAAAGAACTTATGCGCCCGTAGTAGATCACCGCGCCCGAGGGGCTGGCGAAGACTACCCCTAGGGGTGGGGGTTCGAAACGTCGAAATTTGATGAAATAGTATAGGGTAATTTTTTTACCGAGGTGACCAAATTCAATACTTTTTCAGACAAGAGTCATAAACATTTTTAACAAGTTTTTATGGCATTACCGTTGAATTTAGGAAGAAAATGCATAAAACCTTTTTTGTAGAGAATTTCATGCTCTATCTTTTTTGTTTGCAACATTTTTTAAGTAAATTTGTATTTTTCAAAATAAATGGAAAAAAATACGAAGAAACTTAATTGTGTCTAATTTTTTTTAGTAATGGACGGATGGATCTGCGCCAAAATCTAATCACATCTAAGTTATGCCAAGTCACGTATTTAAAAAATAATTTATGTCATTACGCGTATCCGTACGCGAGTTATCGCGAGACAAAAAAACGGAACGTACGGACGTACGGATCACGGACACAAATTTTTTTATTGTTGATTTGGGTTCCTTAGGGTCTGAAACGCCGACATATGATGAAAAACTATAAGGTAATTTGTATGCCCGAAGTGACCAAATTCAATACTTCGTCCAGACCTAAGGTCTGGTTCGAAGTAAAAACAAACTACGATCTAACTACTTAATCTACCAGACGCAATTTAGTGACTAATATTTTGGGAAACTGACCTATAAACCTCAGACGGCTCAGGCGATGAAGCAAAACAGAAGGAAAAGTAAGAAAGGATTCCCGCTACAAATCCTGAAATTGCAGATAACAATACAACCTGGCCCTGAAATTGTCTATGGATGGTGACTGACGAAGAGGATAAGGTAGGGAATTCCAAAATTTTACCGTTGTTGTCCAAAATGAATTCGCAAAATAGTTTGTACGACATTTTGGTAGAGGGAAAGGTGAATTTTCAATGCACGACGATCGACGAAGGTCGGAGACATCCTCAAACAAATTTCGAAGACAAAGTTCAAAGTTCAATGCGAGCAGTTTGCAGATAATGCTCTATCTCATGTTGCCATGTTTGACTCGCGTTTCCGGTATTAGCGGTGGACTTGTTCGCATTTAAGAAGGGTGAATCGAAATCCATATCATCATCATCGTCATCATCATCATCATCATGTCTGTCAAGCGATAACGCTTCAATTCGTTATTATTTTCGCATAAAAGATTTAATGCGTTCTTCATTTCTAAAACAGTATGCATCATGTCAAATGACGAATTCCACCTAGTGGCTACATCTATAACGAGAGCTAACATCTTTAAATTCGCCGTTTCACAACATGATTTTAATTTTAGAATTATTTTTTCAGAGTATTTCATTTTTTTACACAGTCCTCGAAGTTTGCTGATAAGAGATGTTTCTTATGCATGAATAAAATCATCTTCATGGTTATATTCTTCTTCTCTTTCTTCTTCGCTATCACTCTTGTATCCATCTTCGTCTAGAGAATCTGCCTTGATGACCTTCATTATATCTTGCGCACTCAAATTTAAGATGCAGCCAAAGCACTTAAAATGATTATTCACGGGATCAAAAAAGATACCATGCAACTTCATCATTTTCGCCAGTTCATACACACAAGTGGTATTGGCAGCCGCGTTGTCTACTGTAATACCTTGTACTTTCGTTAGCAGATTATAGTTAATTAAAATTGTATAAAAAGTGGTCGCAATGTCATAACCTATATGGTCTCCATTAGACGGAACGAAATCGATCACAAGAGATTGTAGATCCCAATCGCTATCTATAAAATGTGCCGTTATTCCGTAGAATTATTTATTCGATACTGATGTCCAGCCATCGAATGTAAATGAAATTTTTGAAGAATTATTTTGAAGGATGCTCTTTACAGAAGTTTTCATTTCCTCATATCTGTACGCACGGATTTGTTAGTGTCGAGTCAGCCGCCATATGGTGAAATGAAACTTCATATGAAATTGATACCAAACCTGAGTGTGTTTGAAACACAGTACTTGTTCCATTCGTGGGTCCAGAACAACCCGTCGATGTAATATTTCGATGGCGATATAATATAAACAGAGCTTGCAGATTTGCAACGTGAACTATTTTAAGTAAATGCAAACATTGCTGGATGTTCAAAACGAATGGCGAGCATTGAATGTATAATTTGAGGCAAAAAGGAAAACAATCGTTCACGAAAAGGAAAAATAAAATCTCGTGCAGACGCACAGAAGTGTGCCCATAGGATTTATGTACGGGCCCTTCAACTGCGGCGACGATATCGGGCGACATGCGTTGGAACATTTAAAATACCGATTTGTTTCTTTCGAGGCAATAGAGGAGTCTCGATTATTACACCGGTGCGAGTCAATTATTCAAAAACCCCGTTGAATCTGATCCATCTAAAAGCGTGTGGATAGTCGAATATCTATCATTTCGGCCGCATGATTCGCTTCCGGATGGATAGTAGCCATTTGGTTCCGAGCACGGGGAATTGGATCGCTTCGACCTTGTGGTCTACAGTGGACTCCAATTTCGTACCAGTGCTGGCCTTTTGGTGAACAAGAAGTCCAGAGGTTCGGAACCCGGCGAAGGTGCGCCTCATGATTCGCCTCAGAATGGATAGTAGCCATTTGGCTCCGAGCACGGGGAATTGGATCCCTTTGACCTTGTGGTCTACCGTGGACTCCAATTCCGTACCAGTGCTCGCCTTTTGGTGAACAAGAAGTTCGAAGGTTCGGAACGAGGGCCGTTTGAACGATTTTCGAATACCGCCAGGAAAGATGGCGTTCCCCACGATATTCGACTACTCGATGGTAAATTCTATATCAAAACGAGTGAGATAAAATCTCTCCCCTAGGTTTGTGTTGCTTAGCAACAAAAAGCGACGTGATAACCTCCTCCGTTGCTTGACTCCATCTAACGAACTCGATCGGATCGGACCGCGAATTCCGCACGAGAAATATCGTTGCCGCCGAGGGTTTACCGAATAAATTATTCGTTTTTATTTGGAGCTGACTAAAATCGCGTGTTTCATTTCTCCACCGCCCATCGATCCTTAATAAATCTGAAATCATTTTAAAAGATGCCAACAAAAAAAATATCGATAACAATTGTTTTAACAATCGACGGAAACGAAATGTTTGCATTCCTAGCTGCCTTAACTTTCGTTTTGTGATATTTATAAACACCATGTGTGACATGGAATGATTTCGTCGAAAATCCATGTAGTCATCAGAGTTATTATGCAACTTGTAAATAAATAATTCTTATAGTTGAATGCTTAAGATGTGGCGAATTTTACATGTTCATGGCGCAATGTGTCCGTACTGATTGCGAAGATGTGTGGTTGCTGTGTGCGAATTTGTCGATGATGTTCCCTTAGCGGGGAGAGCAGTAATACCGTATGCAGTACGAGGTTTTGTGTGAATGTACATCTTCGGTATAAGACTGACTTGAATGACTTACAACGCTACTATGAAAATCTCGACTTGTTTATCGTAGTGTGGTTTCATAGACTATGAATAGTATTTGACGACCTTGAGTAGTATTACAGGCATCTGTAAGCCTCTTGCATTGATAGCGAACGTTCTTTGGCATGATATATGCCTTTTTCTGACTTTGCTTTATGATCACTAAGTTTGCCTTTGTTTTTGATATTATTTAAGTAATTTTGTAGTAGTTAGTGGATCTACCTTTGTCTTTTTTACTGACTTTGGACACAAATACTGATGATCACGACAGAACGGTGATGTGAAATGTCACATAGTGTCGTGGTGAGTTTTAGTTTATGGAAAGCTAATTGGAAGCTATATTGATGGAATCGAATGGAATGATATTAGAGAATTGGAAATGAATGAGCAAGATATTGTAGTTGGTTGCTAAGTTATGATGATGGTACTATCTGATAGTACCATGCGAGTTGAAAAATGTTAATGCAAAGTGAGTGACGTGTGAAAACTTCGAAGATGATTTGAATGGGTTATGAAAACATGGATTCTAGTGAAGTGTACGAGACCGTGGACTTCGTACAGGTGGGAGAATGTTACGGACGGAATCGATGTTTTATCAACTGCGGTACCCGGCGTAGGTTTTTTCCCACAGAGGAGGTTTTCCCTGCACCATTGCACACCCGAATGGGGGTACCTCTCAAAATGAATGAGGCCTGTTAGGTAAATTATGTAAAAGGCCCTTCAAAATGGTGACGATCTCGATAAAATTATTTGTAATTCGAATAGTATAATATCGATATATAAAATGACGTTGTAGTCTATATTCGAGAGTTCGAAAAGTCGTACTAAGATGAGAAAAAGTGACGATCGGGTTTGAGAGAACGTTTCGGAACGACGTCGGGGTTAGGATGTTCGGGTCGCGATCGGGTCGTCACCGGTTGATCGCGAATAAATTTTAAATAGTTTCTTAAGGCCGATCAAACCGCGTGTTTTATTTTGAGCCCTTCCACCAGTCGTTTATAGAGTCCTTTATGACAGGGAATTTTTTAACACGTTCATAAATTCAAAATAAAAATCCTGACGTATCAAAAAACCTTAACAGCGGGATTATGAATTCAATTTAAAAAAAAAATAAATAAACACTTTTTATATATAGATAATTTTTTTTTACTGATTTTCATTCACGTTCATCTATTTGTTATTAATTTGTTTTTACTTTAAAATATACATATCATTAATTTAATTGGATGGTTCTTATAAACAGTGTAACGGGGCCAAATTTGGTAAATCGTTCAAGCACGTTTCGAAAAGACAACGCATTCAAAAACGTTTTCTTTATATGTATATTGATGGTAAAGAATTTATGCAAAAAGTTTCTTATTTGCTTCATTTTGATATGAAATGCTTTTACATTCGTTGGTACAGAAACATTTATTTTCAGTCTTTTCGGTTCTATGTAATTAATGTACATGAACTGATATTTACATTTACATGAATTCATATTAATTTATAAATAAAAATCTAAATATAGGAAGTGAACTTGTTCGTCATCAACCTGACGATTCTCTCACAGCAAGTGACGAGGTAGGATGTTCCGAGGTTGACAATTCGGTCTTAGAAGAAACTACTATTGGTATAGTTTTTATGTGTTCAGTAATTAATAGTAAAATATTGTATGTAACGCATGCACAAAAAAATATGTATTTCCGCCTTCGTTACATAAAATGTCGTATGCACCTCGGGGGCGGGGGTTTAGAACCACTCGAGAAATGTTTTCACCAATCTCCTTCAACCCATGTATAACACAAAATTGGTCTCATAATTCAGAAGCCCACCCCCTGCATCCTTGGTGCATGATATACTATTTTGTTTCTTAAATGTAATGAACCTTCAGTTATATTACAAGGAATTTTAAATCAATTTTGATTGGATCAAAAATGTTATTAAATATTATAAGAAGTGAATTTCTAGTACACCAGAAAGAAATGGATTCGAATTAAAAATTAGTTTCAATTATTATTGTTTTCTCAATTGGTGGAATTTAAAATGCGCATTCATCTGGGTATTACGGATGGGTAACAAATTTTTTTCCCATTTTTATTTATGTTCAACCAACATTGTAATACGATAAAATAGTACATCTAATACCCAGCTTAAAGAACAAAAGTTACATCACGCCAAGCGAGAAGTAACAGGATGTTTTACAAATGACATATTTATAATATCTATACATGTTTAAGAAAGCGTGATTTTATTAATAATTTTATTTTCAACTGTTTTACATTTAGTGCAATTTTTTTTACTCGGGATACCCATCATATTACAATCCATTTCCTTCCGTGCAGTCGGCTGTGGCACAGTTTAGTTCTTAAACAAAGATCTGATAGTTGCCGATGGTGTACTTTTTGATATTTAACATTTTCGCCCTAGTCCATGTCTTCTTAAAAATTGCACTGTAATTTATGATAATTAAACGAATTGTGTAAACTAGATGGAAATGATCTCGAGGAAGAACTAAGCAATGAAATGAGCAACGACTCGACGTTACCTTTCCGAGAATTACTTGCAGCGCAGTCAAATGCGTATGTCAACACCGATCACAGTAATGTTCCTTCTTCTGAAGAAAGGTTACTACAAATGCAAAGGGAGTTAGACGCCATGTCAGAAAAATACGCAGGACTGCAAAACATTTTGAAGAGGCGAGAGCCTACGCAAAAAAATGAAAGCGGAACACAACAAGAAGAACAGAGAACTACGAAAGAAGATCGAATCCTTGGAAAATATAGTAAGCGCTAAAACTTATAAAGGCCTGACTAAAATTATGCATGATGACCAATTGAGACTGTTAAGCGGCAAAGTGACTCGAGTGCAAGAATAGTCCGATGAAACCTTGATAAAAGGTTATAAATTAAGGTTTGCATGTGGGAGTTCAGGGTATGAATATTTGCGAAAAGAAAATTGGCCTTTACCATCAACAAGAACATTAACAAGGCGGGTGGAATCATGGAAATTTGAAAGTGGCATTTCGCCAGAGGTCTTTGATTTTTTAAAAATAAAATCCGAACAATTTACGCGTGCTATTCATCGAGATTGCGTCTTAATTCTTGATGAAATGTCCATCACGCTAAGCGAAAAGTACGATCCATCAGTTCATGCCAATGTCGGTAAAGTAACTTTATCAATCATAATGGTATTGCCACCCATGGATTGGTATTTATATTGGCCGGAATCGCACATAGGTGGAAACAAATTGTCGGGTATTATTTTTCAGGCAACACAACAGATGGAACGACTTTTGCTCCCATCATGAAAGATATTGTATCCAAAGCAGAAGCAATCAATTTACAAGTTCATGATGGAATTTCAGATATGGGTGGGTTTAATCGATGTATGTGGGCTCATCTGGGAATTAATGCCGGTCGATTCTTAAAGCCAGTCAATTTTATCGTTCATCCGTGCGATCCAAACCGAAAACTCTCCTTTTTCCATGATACCCCACATGCCTTAAAAAATTTAAAGGGAGGCCTTCTTAATAATGAACGCATAACAATTCCACAATCTTTCGTGAATAAGTACGATTTACCGAAGAATATGGTACTCGTTGAACACTTTTGGAAACTAGTTTCTGAGCAAGACAATGTGCAACTGAAACTTGCTCCGAAATCGCAGCGAGTACTGTTAGAGAAGAACAGGCATTTCCACAAAATGCGAGTTGGTAATGCTGCCAATGTATTCAGCAACGATGTTAGTGCGGCCCTGAAAGTTTTACAGGATGAAATTGATCTCCCAGAGTTAAAGACAATGTCCCTGGTTTGTTGAAACCATTGCAAATTGATTAAAATTCATGACAAATCTCGGAACTCGCTTAGCTCTAGGAAATCTTTGTCCTGAAAAATACGTTGAAGCCATTGACTTCTTAAATGCAATTGTGGAGTTGTTTTCTTCACTAAGAGTTGGCAATAAGGGAGAATGGAAACCATTTCAAACTAGGATAATTATCTCAACATTATCGGCCATTTAAATTACCGATTATTTATTACGGGAACGAGGATACGATTTTGTTGCCTTAGGAAGGTTCACGCGAGACTGTGTCGAAAATTTATTCGGAGTTATTCGCAGTAAAAACTCTACAGTTGATGCTTTGCAATTAAAAAATTTGCTAAAATCAATCTGTGTTTCGGAATACATGAAACCAATTATGAGTAGTAATTATAATGAAGACGACCGCGAATATTTACCAAATTTCTTAAACATCTTGCGTGAACGGAATAATGGCATGAAATGTGTGAGAAAATTAGCATCTTTACCACCTGAGTAAATTATTCCAGATAATGTTGAATCCTCGATTATTTTAAATTCGATGGAACTATGTAGCCTGTATAACGTTGCGGGCTATATCATTGCCAACATTATTAAAAATCAAAGTATTTGCGAAAAGTGCGTTGGATGTACTGGTTCGAAAACGGAAACGTCGCACAGACTTTCCTAACGCAGCACTGGCGGACATCGCCAACCCCCCCCCCCCCCCAATTCTTAACCGATTTTAACTTTTTTTTTTTAAAATACTCGGACAGGATTGTACTTTAAGCACCGTGTACGCAAATATCGATAAATTTGCTTATTCATTAACAATTCGTCCCAAAAGTTGTTATAAAATGTAACCGCAAAAGATATCGCTGATGCGTATCTGTATCCATCAAATAAATTTCTTAGTTAATGTACGTCATGGGGTTTCGAGGTCGCTAAGTACGAAACTGAACACAGATTTTCAAAATTCAAAATGGCGGATCCAATATGGCGGACTAATTTTTAAAAAGTGTGCGTATTGGCTTGAAAATTGCTACTCGGGGGTTTTCTTGGTCTCTGAATACAAATTTGAAGTAAAAATGTGAAAATTCAAAATGGCGGATCCAATATGGTGGACGAGTTTTTCATAATTGATCCGATTCGCTTGAAAATCTTTACTCTGGGGTTTTTGGGGTCGCTAAACATTAATCTGAAGACAGATTTTCAAAATTCAAAATGGAGGTTCCAATATGGCGGAGTAATTTTGAAAAAGTATGCGAATTCGCTTAAAAATTGCTACTCGGGGGTTTTCTTGGTCTCTGAATACGCATCTGAAGTCAAAATTTCAAAATTCAAAATGGCGGATCCAACATGGTGGACGAGTTTTTCATAGTTGATCCGTTTCGCTTGAAATATTTACTGGGTCGTGTTTGGGATCGGTAAACACGGATTTGAAGTCAGACAGTCAAGATTCAAAATGGCGAATATTTTGAAAGTTAACATCTCTTCCTACCCTGAAGATAATGTCTCTATATCCATTGATACTTTAACCACATTATTATTATTTAATTTACTTTGTTATACTGTATTATATCTTGAGTTGTTATGATTTCAACGTTGACAATTTTAGGATTGTTAAATGTAATGCAATTTTCCTCACTGTTGTTAGATTTAATAATATGGAAATTTTTATAAATATGTAATTTATTTGCAACAATTTGTTAAAGTTAAATTTAATATATTCTACATTTCATTTGGCTATTTACATTTTTCATTGTTTTAACTATTTTATGGCAGTTGCTGCAACCGATGAAAAACAGTTCAGGACCAGCTGAACTGTGCAAAAGAGTTAAAAAGTAGTAAGAGATTAGATGGCGGATCTAATATGGTGGTTGAGTTTTTCATAATTGATCCCATTCGCTTTAAAATCTTTACTCTGTCGTTTTTGGGGTCGCTAAACACGAATCTGAAGACAGATTTTCATAATTCAAAATGGCGGATCTCATATGGCGGACTAATTTTGAAAAAGTATGCGAATTCGCTTGAATATTGCTACTCGGGGGTTTTCTTGGACTCTGAATACGAATTTGAAGTCAAAATTTGAAAATTCAAAATGGCGGATCTAATATGGTGGTTGAGTTTTTCATAATTGATCCCATTCGCTTTAAAATCTTTACTCTGTCGTTTTTGGGGTCGCTAAACACGAATCTGAAGACAGATTTTCATAATTCAAAATGGCGGATCTCATATGGCGGACTAATTTTGAAAAAGTATGCGAATTCGCTTGAATATTGCTACTCGGGGGTTTTCTTGGACTCTGAATACGAATTTGAAGTCAAAATTTGAAAATTGAAAAAGGCGGATCCAATATGGTGGACGATTTTTTCGTAATTGATTCGTTTCACTTGAAAATATTTTCTAGGTGGTTTTTGGGATCGCTAAACACGAATTTGAAGTAGACAGTCAATATTAAAAATGATGGATCCAATATGTCGGACGATTCTCGAACAAATTTTCAAACTCGCTTCAGAATGCCTACTTGGGGATTTTTTTGGTCTCTGAATGCGAATCGGAAATCATAGTTTCTATGTTCGAAATGGCGACTCCAATATAGCGGACAAATTTTGACTAAGAGGGCGAGATTGCATGAAAATTCCTATTCAAGGCCCAATAAGAACTCGATGGTGTAATAAACGTTTAATTCATAGTATAAATCTGGGATATAAAACGTTTATAAGTTTCGTATAATTTTCGTTTCGATGACCGTCTACAAATTGTGACAATAAATCATTTTTTTAACACATACTAAACGTTAATATTTAACTTATTAAATTTGTATGTCACAAACGTTTATAATATGTTTAGTAAAAAAAATCTTAAAAATATTAAATAATATTTTTTTAAATACCTTTTTAATTTCTTACACTTTTGGCATTACATTATTTAACTATTATTCAATTTTTCTATACATAAATAATTAAACAAAAACTTAACATGAAAATTGTCCCCGTTGGGATTGGAACCCTGGCTTTTCGAATGCTAAGCTGGAATTTTAGCCACTGGACTACGCTAATTGACGATAGCAGCATAGACAGCGGTCAAGCATAGAAGTCATTATTTATACAACTTCATCTGTATATTATTTTATGAATACAGTACTATTAAGTTAATTTCATGAAACATTAATATGAAACGATTATCTACAATATATTTACATTAAATAAGTATAAAATTAATGCCAACAAATATGTTTCTATCAACTTGCCTATTACACTATTTTTATACGTTCTATATACGTAAATTCAAATGGGATAGTTTATACGTTATTTTGAAACATTTAATAAACGGTATGCGATATATTTTGTTAATGGGACGGGTATAGAATTAATATTTGAATAAATATGGAATGTGCCAAATATTTTATTAATATTTAACATCCCTCGTAATAAACTATAAACTATAAACTGTATTATATCACAATAAACTGTACTATGAAGCCATTTTTTAACTGTTTCTATTTTGATAAATTATAAACGTTTTTCAAATACGTTTATAAAACACGATATTACACGATTTTTAAACGTTTTACATGTGTAAACTAAATATTTATATATAATATATATAGATATTTCATACGTTACTTTTAAACATTTCATCGTTTCCAAAGGGAAATGTATATGGTGCATCTCAGCCGTTTTATTAACATTTAATATTTTCTGATAATAAACGCAGCGAAAAATCATTTTCTTAACGATTCTATTTTCATAAATTATAAACTTTTTCAAATACTTTTATTACACTTCTATTATATTTATATACGTTGTACATAGGGGAAAGTGGGGTAAAGCGGCCACTTGATTTTTCCCTGTGTTGATTAAAGCGAGAGGCATGCCGTAAACAGTATTTCAAATACTTACCTGAATAAGTATCTATAGATATACACCATATAAGTATTTGAAATTTGTATACGGCATCCTTTTGCTTTAATCAACACAGGGAAAATCAAGTGGCCGAATTACCCACATGGCCGCTTTAGCCCACTTTCCACTACGTAAAAAATAATACTGTATTTCATAAATCGTATTTATACGTCTAATAAACATGAGGTATTATATATACGTCTTTAAAGCGTTAATAATAAACGTATTTTATACTGCCGTTTTATAGACGTATATCTCGTAAACGTATACCATTTTTATACCACTTTTACATATAATAAACGTATATTAAACAATCATGTTCTCATTGGCAGATTTTCTGCTCCCCTGAATAAGAATTAAAAGTCAGGTTTTTAAAATTGTGTTTTTAGATTGTTAACTTATGATGTGTTTGTGCGTATGGATGTTTGTGTATTTAAATTTTTCAAGTATATTTCATATGCATTTAGCTTTCTATCTTGTGAAAGTGTAATATTCAATGAAATATAAGCAAATGAAAATACGTACATTTTCTACATCTGTGAAGCAGTCCACTGTTCCAATTATGTTTGCATTGAATTTGACCTTGCATTATCACATAATTATGATGAAATTCAGAGGGAATTTCAAATTATGAGTAGCTTTTAGTGTCGAGCATTCATTTTTTTGTGTAAATTATATGCATTTGTAGAGGAAGTCAAATTCGCGGTCTATTTGTCAGAAAAAGACTCAGTAAGAGTAATAACTCTATTTTGATTTAATTATATAATTGTAATTTTTATAAATAAATATAATTTTTTAAACGTTCGACATGATTTTATTCATTTAACTACGTTGAAAAATGCTAAAATAATAAGAATGATAATTTTAGAACTTATTAAGAAATTAATTTTCATTTAAAAATATAGGTATATCTTCCACTTGTTCCCAAGTTATGCGTGATCAGTTCTCCGGGCTCGCGGTATTGCGTCCGTTTCATAATACATGCCGATAAACGCAGTACCAATTATTACAAGTTGTTTTAACTTTACTATATATATACTATTACAAATTTATTGTAATATTAAAAAATATAAGTTTCAAATTTCGCGCGCCTTTTATTAAGTTAGCGCATGCGGCAGTGCAGTGCACTTATAAAATGTAAACATGGTCTTTGTAGTATTTTTTAACGCTACGGTACATTTTTTGCGAGTGATATGTGGTGACCGCTTTTAGCTATTGAACGAATATATTGAAAATGGTGACGCGTAAAGAGATTCACGATTTTATTATTAGTCAGGGGAACATCAAATTTGAGGAAAAAAAAGAAAATATTGTGTGCTTTGTGGCAGAGAAATTGGGTTGTCCCAGCAATAAAAAAGAAGATCTAGAACTTCACTTAAATCGTTATTTTTTTAATAAATATAAGCAAAAGTGGGTGGATAGTTTTCGAAAAAACGATCGATTTATTTCCAAGAATCGTCAGTGGCTAGATATTAGCATATCATACAATAATGCGTCCGAAGCGGAGGCGAATGATGCTGGTATTTTTCATTCAGGTTAGTTTATAAAGTGGTAATCAAGGTAGAGTTGCAGTTACATCGATTCCATTAATACGAAGATTATTACAATATGCAACGAAAAACACGATAAATTTGTGATAATAACAAATTAATCTTCATTTATGTTATATTGCAAGTATTTACATTTTCAAATTGGAAAACAGTAACCAGTAACCCTTTCAGTCATAGGCGGACATCCGTGATCCACCCACGTGTTTTCATGATCATTTCGTTGCCGATTTTTGTTGCTGGTCTTCCTAAGATTCCAATAAGTGTTAAAAAATAATAAATATTACATATTTATGAAAATTAAATATTGTTAATAACAAATTTCTGACTCGATAGATAAATTATAATAATTTATTGTTTCGTAAATGGCTAAAAATTGAAAATGAGCATTTTCAAAACTTCGACCCCGACGCAGTACACATAATACACTAGGTTTAGAGCCTTCTAACTCGAATTGGCTTAGATCTACGAGAAAAAAGCATTGAACCTTTTTTATGCAGAATTTTGTTCGCTTTCTTTTTTATTTGAAACATTTTGATCGCCGGCGAATAGTTTCAAAGATACTGGCAAAAAATTGCAAAAATCGTTTATTATTTGTTGTTTCTACTAATTTCTTTTATGATCGGACAGGTGAACCGGGCCCAAAATTTAATCGCATCTAAGTTAGACCAAGACGCGCATTTAAAAGAAAAATTTATCTCGATACGCTTATCCGTATTCGAGTTATCTGATATATAAATTTGTAAATACTTATAGTACTAGGTTTAGAGCCTTCTAACTCGAATAGGCTTAGATTTACGAAAAGAATGCATTAAACCTTTTTTATGCAGAATTTGATTATCTTTCCTTTTTATTTTAAAAATTTTTTTCGCCGGCGAATAGTTTTAAAGATATTGTCAAAAAATATAGGGTATAGTAAAAACTATAGGGTAATTTTCCTATTTTGCAACCTTACATTTGCTGGCAGTATGATTTCATATCTGAAGGGGTAACATTACTGTAACTGCCTCAAAAATAATGCTTTCCGCCAATATTTACTTTCATAGAATTAAATGTAATAGTCTAATAAAATGTGGAGACCATTAATAAGCATGTTCTTGAGTATATAATACAAAATTTTCAGTAAAAAATTGTGAAAAATGGCCACACTGAAGACATTCTTTCGAAACACGTGTTTTCCACGCGGCGAACAATTTGCACAATTTTTATTATTATCATTTCAATTTTTTTATTGTGGTCAATGACAAACATTTGCATCTAATTTGCTTTTGTTTTAATAATTTTTGTCTTTTACGTAATATTTCATTTTATGTTTTCTTTTTTTTTCGTTTTTATTACTGCCTTTGCTCACTTTTTCTTTCTTCTCTGAATAAGGAAATAATAATTACGGTCTTGTAATAATACATTGCCAACAATTAGACTAGGAGCTAGTGACCATTTTTTCTTCGCGTATGCAACTGAAATGAGAAAGTTGTATGGATATTTCATGAATTTTAAGCGAATAATTAAGGTTCAGTCGCGTGCAGTGGTGGAATTACAGTCATCGTGGTAACAAAAAGTAGTATTGGTACGATTAATTAACGTATGCCAATTTTTTTTTCATGTGCAGGAAATGCTAAATAATTATTTAGATATTCTGCACATGGGAATCGTATGCAAACTTGTTTTTGGTAGATTAATTTTGTCAAATTTTAAGAAAAAAAATTGGCATACGCTAATATATCGTTCCAATACTAGTTTTTGTTACCACGATGACTGTAATTCCAACGCTGCACGTGACTGAACCTTAATTATTCGCTTAAAGTTCATGAAATACCCACACAACTTCCCCATTTAAGTTGCATACGCGAAGAAATCAGTCACATTTTTTGGTCACTAGCTCCTAGTCTAAGTCAACAAACTTATAAATTTAGTCATTTCGGTCTGCACACTGTGAATACTGTTCATAAATCTGTACACTTTAAAAACGGTTCATAACTTTCGTATTTACAATTTTTATAAATAAAGAATTAATATTTTAGTGCCGATAACGTCCGATGCGGATAGACGATAATCTACAAATTTTAACGACTACAGTGAAAGACACAAACGACGAAAGGTAGAGAAACTACAAAAAGAACATGAATTGCAGAAGTTACTATTAGCGGCAGCTAAAGCTTTGCATTTATCAGGTAACGCGTCAAGCGCAAAAATAGTGGAAGAAATTAGTAAATCTCCAGAAGAAGGTGATCGAATATTACACTCGTGGTTAACGTTCAAGGAACAAGAGGCTCAACAAAAATATACGCCAGATGAGGCCTTGTTCTTAGTTGTATCGAATAACATAACTGTAAACACGTACAATGAGTTACGTAAGGATGCACTGAATCGTAACCACGACTTATATCCTGCTTATAAGGATATATTAATAGCTAAAAAGGCAGCATATCCTGAAAATATGGTTATTGGGGAAACGAAATGTGAGATTTCACTGCAATCTCTACTGCATCACACATCTCGCAGACTCATTGAGGCTGTTGAACCCTTTTATTTTGAAAGTGAGGAAAAGGTGGATCTGAATCTAATATTCAAAGGTGGCTTCGATGGCAGTTCCGGTCACTCTAGATACAAACAAAAATGGACTGAAGAAAACGCGGGGGACGAAAATTTATTTTTAACATCTTTCGTTCCCCTTCGATTGTGCGACAAACATTCGGGAATAGTTGTATGGCAAAATCCAAAACCATCTTCGCCAAGGTTCTGCAGACCTTTATCTATCCAGTGGATTCATGAAACTTCAGAAATTATTAAAGTCACAAAAGAAAGAATAGATGAAGAAATTGAACGACTTGAACCCTTGGTTATAAACAACTGTACGATTACTTTTACGGTTTACATAACAATGGTAGATGGAAAAGTAAGATTGGTTGTATTTTGGTAAATTTATGCTGATGTCATTATGAATGATAATATTGATACATTATTTCAGGTTGTTAATACTCTAACGAATACTTCATCTATGTGTTGTAATATCTGTCCAGCTACTATTTCCCAAATGAATGATATTGAAAGTATGTTACAAAAAGATGAAAAAACTGATGTTTTTCAGTACAATATTCCAATAACTCATGCATATATAAATGTCATGGAATGTTTATTACACATAGCATACCGATTAGATATTAAAACATGGAGAGTAAGTCGTTGTACTGAATTACCTTCCTAATTTACGGCATAAAGTAATATTATTTTTTAGTTTCTTATTTCTAATAGTTAATTTATATAATTCTAATTATTTCTAATAATACGTAGGCGAAAGTTGGGTAGTGTCGGCCACTTAAATGTTTTATACACTAACTTGCAAAATAATGTATAAAAGATTTATAAAGAAATGGAAATATTCCAGATACTGAAACGGATATGGGCATATCTCTGGAACTTGTGACTTTTGGCATTTAAAAACAAATAAAAAAAAAAAAGTAGTGGAACACTCTTTCTATCAGTTTTCACTTATTCTTTCAGCCTTAAAACTGAAATAAAAAATATGGAAACTCAGTTTTCTAACTTCGCACCGTTTATGTACATGACGTGTTTTTTTTTTCAATTTTCAATTCTTAAACCTTTTGTCTGAAAGACTAGTTTAAACTTTCGCGCACGTACCAATTTTTCAACATATTGTTAAAAATGCAGAAAAAACACTTTTTAGTATAAATATGGGCATATATCTGGATTTTCTACGTTTTGGAGGAAAAAAAAAAAAAAAAACACTTAGCGATTTACCAACGTATTATCCAAGCGTGGAATGACCGTTTTTCAGCATAAAAAATCCTCCACCTCCAGACGTAGATAGAAAAGTGTGCCAGCAAAACATTGATTTTTTGTCCAGAGTTTCTTTTTAGATACCATATTTCTAACCTTCATGACTCCGTAAAGGCACACCTTCCATTCTAGTTCCATTTTGTAGAGTAGAATAAGATACATTTTCCCCATTTTCGGAAACCGAACGGTAACAAAGTTATGCGGGAAAAAGTAAAAACCAAATTAAATTTCAATAATTCATCATCACTGCTTTAATCATTTTTTGGACCTTCCTCATGAGTAGGTATAATAATAACATACCTGAGATTATTAGAAAAAATGTATGCCTTCCAAAAACGTTCGGTAAAGAGACAACAACGTTTAAAAACAACAAAATATTGTCAATCATCAACTGGCTCACTGGTTTTTCCGGCTGGATTTGGGGTTACCGCCACGGAGTAAATGATTCGGGTTGGATAAAACACCGCAGTGACCTTTATTATAACATATCTTCTTATGAAAAATGTGCTATATATCTATTGTTTGCTACTCTGTGCTAAAGAAACTATACTCCATCATGAAATGTTGAAAGTTCCAGAGAGATGCCCATATAACTCAAACACATTCATACGAAAAAAATTGATTGTGTTTGTCGGTAGAGCCTATTAATAGATACGGCAATTTTTGTTATACGCAGACCCATGGCAAGTAGACCTGGATACTTAAAAAAGTTCATGTTAGTAACAAAATTTATTTTTCAATCATGAATTTCGGTTACTTCAAACTTAGTTTCGTGAAATTATCATTAGCGAATTCGGACTGAGCGGGATAAATGAAAGTTATGCCATAAATAATTCAATACGTAAGTAAATACATTTACAAGTGCCAAAACTATCTTTTCGAAATAACGAAATGTATAAAATATATAAAATGGAAATTACAGCTTTTGAGATTGAATGTAAGGGATTGGCAAATATTTTATGTTGGTTTTTAAATATTTCGCATTAAAAATCACTAAAATAGAGAAAAAACGAAATTTTTGTGTACAAAAGCTAGAAATATATTAATTTTTTAAAAACATAATGGAATCCTTTCTTATTTCGAAATTTACTGTGTAAGACAATACCATAAATGACCTGTGGTACCGTATTCATGTTATTAATGGAGATTTTTTGCAAATAATAGTGACCGGGGCTTGATGATCGGGGCTACCGGTCTCTCCCCTAGGTGTAATTTAATACAGAAACTTTCCGCTTATTTCAACTAATTCTTAAATAATTACTCTTAACAGGTTAATAAGAAAGATGGTACACACGCTAAAATGAATGAGCGTAAAAAATTGATTCAAAATGAATTTCTAACAAAAATGGGGTTACGAGTGGATTTCCCAAAACCAGGGTTCGGTTCCTCAAACGACGGAAATACTGCACGAAGGTTTTTTGAAAATGTTGCACAAACTTCATCAATTACCGGTGAGCTCATGTACCTTCAGGAGATCTCAGAGTACTTGGATTCAGGTTTTACTTCAGCGGTTTATCTGAAGGAATAGTATTCATTATTTTTGTTTCTTTTCGGGCTTTCAACCAATGATTACATAATTCGATAGCTTTTTTAATCTAAGTAGCTTTCTAATCTATGCATGTTGGCAAAATTACAGGCATCAATGAAGAACTGATACGTCGATTATCGATAGTGCTCATGACTATGGCCAGTGGGCAAGAAGTAAATATCGAGCCATACAGAGAATTCTGCATTGATACGGCCAAACTATATGTATCCCTATATGCCTCGTATTATATGTCACCGAGCCTGCATAAAATTCTTATTCATAGCCCGGCTATAGCAAAGAGTGGCTGCCTTCCATTGGGCCTGTTATCTGAGGAAGTGCTTGAAGCTTCCCACAAAATATTCAAAGTTTTCAGGGACAGACATTCGAGGAAGATTTCTCGAAAAGCTTGCAACGAAGATGTATTTAACAGGTGGGCCCTTTATGCCGACCCCAAGATTACACTTTCTGGAAAAATCAGCATTAAAAAAAGAGTCGAATTACCAAAGGAAGCTCGTTTATTGCTGAAAATAACAGAGACAGAAGGAGAGGTGACTTCAGATGAAAACAACGAAGAATTTTGATATTTGTAAATGTTAATAATTTAAAAGGATTTCTTACATATTTGAAGTTATGTTTTATTTTTCAAAATTTACGTGATTTGTACACTGAAAAAATTCTAAGTAAATTGGACTACTTTTTAACTCTTTTGCACAGTTCAGCTGGTCCTGAACTGTGTTTCATCGGTTGCAGTAACTGCCATAAAATAGTTAAAACAATGAAAAATGTAAATAGCCAAATGAAATGTAGAATATATTAAATTTAACTTTAATAAACTGTTGCAAATAAATTACATATTTATAAAAATTTCCATATTATTAAATCTAACAACAGTGAGGAAAATTGCATTACATTTAACAATCCTAAAATTGTCAACGTTGAAATCATAACAACTCAAGATATAATACAGTATAACAAAGTAAATTAACTAATAATAATGTGGTTAAAGTATCAATGGATATAGAGACATTATCTTCAGGGTAGGAAGAGATGTTAACTTTCAAAATATTCGCCATTTTGAATCTTGACTGTCTGACTTCAAATCCGTGTTTACCGATCCCAAACACGACCCAGTAAATATTTCAAGCGAAACGGATCAACTATGAAAAACTCGTCCAGCATGTTGGATCCGGCATTTTGAATTTTGAAATTTTGACTTCAGATGCGTATTCAAAGACCAAGAAAACCCCCGAGTAGCAATTTTTAAGCGAATTCGCATACTTTTTCAAAATTACTCCGCCATATTGGAACCTCCATTTTGAATTTTGAAAATCTGTCTTCAGATTAATGTTTAGCGACCCCAAAAACCCCAGAGTAAAGATTTTCAAGCGAATCGGATCAATTATGAAAAACTCGTCCACCATATTGGATCCGCCATTTTGAATTTTCACATTTTTACTTCAAATTTGTATTCAGAGACCAAGAAAACCCCCGAGTAGCAATTTTCAAGCCAATACGCACACTTTTTAAAAATTAGTCCGCCATATTGGATCCGCCATTTTGAATTTTGAAAATCTGTGTTCAGTTTCGTACTTAGCGACCTCGAAAACCCCATGACGTACATTAACTAAGAAATTTATTTGATGGATACAGATACGCATCAGCGATATCTTTTGCGGTTACATTTTATAACAACTTTTGGGACGAATTGTTAATGAATAAGCAAATTTATCGATATTTGCGTACACGGTACTTAAAGTACAATCCTGTCCGAGTATTTTAAAAAAAAAAAGTTAAAATCGGTTAAGAATTGGCGGGGGGGTTGGCGATGTCCGCCAGTGCTGCGTTAGGAAAGTCTGTGCGTCGCGTCCTCTCAGGCAGCGGAGCGACGAGTAGCCAGTCCGGAACAAATTTCGGCAATTCGGGCAGAAATCGACCGGGTAGTCGATTTACGCGACCTTATCGGCCGGTGTGATAGAGCAGAATTGTTGATATCCGGACCGATAGAGGTGATCCGGGATCGGCTCGTAAGATATACGATCTTACAGCGGTTTCCGGATACCCCGGTCGAGTGGGATCGACAAGCAGATGGACGAGGCGACCACCCCCCATATACGTTGTCCGAAGCGGTGAGTTGCCCCGTTTATGGGACCATGCTAAGTGGTCCCCGGCCGACGGCACATCTGGATCCCATCGAACCCCAGCGGTCAACTCGGTTCGGAACCGCGGAGTCGCATAACTATGGTTTTCCGTCCGATCGATCGCGTGCCCATTATCGGGACCCGATCTCATTTGGGGAGGAGAGTTTCCGGTTTCCAGTGGCAGATGCGACCACCTACCAGGTCGATCGGTCCAATGAGGGGTCAATAACCCCCCCTCGTGACGCACGACCAGAAAACGTGCCTCGCCGGGAGGTACCGGCCAGCATCTACCACAATCCGCCCATCGCGCTAACGAGGGGTAGCCGCCCTACATTGTCGGCTCCCGAACCATTTCGGAATGATACCGTGAACCACGGAATACGAGAGACGTCAAACCCCCAATGGTTCGAGGAGATCGACCCCCAAAATCGGGGACTCTTTCGAGCCTTTCGATGTCCGGTGTCCGATGGCAGAGGACTGCCATTGAACATTGGAGGACACACGGACCCCGTTACTCCGGCGGGGAAGGGGAGGACGCGGATGAGTTCCTCGTCAAACTGGAGGAATACGTCACGAGTCGGGATCTGACGGAAGGGGACCTCCTGCGCGCCCTTCCTGAAGCGGTTAAGGGATCAGCCCTCAACTGTTACCGGGTGGAAAAGTCAAGCTGGCATACGTATCCCGGCTTTGTACGTTACTTTCGCGACGCGTTCGGTCAACGCCATCTGGAAGCCAGCATCAAGAGGGAGATCACCTTACGCACACAGGGACCTGAAGAGCCCATCCCTGAATACTTGGTGGCCCTACGGAGCCTATTCAACTTGCTTGCTTTCCCCCCGTCTCAAGAAGAGCAGCTGGATATTGCAGTCCAAAACTTGCGCCCGGGCCTAGCAAGAAAAATCGAAAGAGAAGCCGTTACTGATTTTGCGGACTTACTGCGAATCGGTCGACAGGTGGAGGGGGCCGCCAATCAAGAGAGGGTCTACCGCCCCCCTCCAGCGGCTAATCAGTCCGCCTTCCCCGCCTTCGCCTATACGCCCAAGACGAGGCGAGGCAAGGAAAAGCTGGCCCTCGCGACGCCCGCGGTGAAGACGGCCAAAGTTAGTGTCGTAACCCCACCCCCTCTGTCGCCAGCCACCTACGAGGAGGAGGAGGCGGCGCCGGTAGCCCGCGTAGAGCGGAACAGAGGTCGTAACCCCACGCGCTCGGTACCGTCATATCAGCCGCACCAACCACAAGTGGCAACCACTAACAACCCGCGGCTACCAAGAGTACCTCGCCTCCTGGATGTGGCGCCGAGAGAGCGCCCACCCTCCGAGACGAGGTCGTCGCCGAATCGGAACCCCGTCCGGTGTTATAATTGTATGCAGACGAGTCACATATACCGAGAGTGCCCCCATGCCTTAGGGCATTTTTGTAGGGTCTGTGGCTATCCAGGCCGTGATGCGAACAATTGTCCCGTTTGCGCGCGTAAACGGTCGGGAAACTGTACAGGGGGGGGGGGGGGGGAAACCCCCAAACCCCCCCTTACAATCCCATCCGCGATTATCCCTACGTCAAACCGTATAATAAAAAATTTTGAAAATAGAAGGATCGCTTCGGCAACACCTAAGCCCAGTGGGCTGAATATCAGGTCCGAGTCCATAGATTCTTGTGAAGACAATCAATGGACATTAGATTCGGACCCTCGCCCCCACTTTCGCGTAGCTTTGAATGGGCAGATTATTAGGGCACTCGTTGATACCGGAGCGTCGCGCTCGTATTTAGGCCTCGCGTGTCGGGAGGTAGTTTCGCCGTTTCTGAGGTCAAGTGAGGAACAAGTAAGAGTTGCCAACGGCGCGCTAGTCCCATTAAATGGTGTCGTTACCCTCGCGATGACGGTAGATAGCGATACGCGAAATTTGGAGATAAGAGTTGCCCCATCCACTATGCATGCGTGTTGGGGATGAATTTCATGTGCCTATTCGGTCTCAAAATAGATACCGAGAATAATGCGTGGAGTAGCCGCCACGGCACCCCGCACTCGTTAAACGATTCCGGTGTTTCGGTTACCGCCTTCGCCGTACACGTCTGCGCCGGATTGGTCGCCCCCTCTCAGGAAGCCGGCCCACGATTAAGGAGGCTGCTCGATAAATTCTACCCCGCAAATAGAACCCCTACGATCGGTATAACGCGTCTGACGCAGCACGCTATCGACGTACAGGGTCATCATCCCCCGATTCGTCAAAAGGATCGCTTACTCTCTCCCTACATGCTAAAAGTAGCACAGGACGCGGTCGATGAAATGACCGACCCCACCCCGTAGGCGCCTGGGTCGTCCACGCAAGACGTCAGCGCCGCACGTCTCCTTTTCGCCGGCGCACCCGTGCGGAAGACGTCCCGGTCTTCGACCCCGAAGAGTCTAGCTGCTACACTGGTACCTCTGTTGTTGAGGGCCCCCCCCCCACCTTTATCTATATTTTTTTTTGTGTGTATGGGTCAATGGATGTCAAACTGTTTATTGTCTTATTAATTATGCTTTCAATCTGTTAGTAGGCTATATCGTTGGGATAAAAGAGGAAAAGGTTGTCCCAACTCTTAAAGTAGACCCAACTAATGTAGGGTAATCCCCTTCTGTTACAGGTACCAACCAGCAACATGGTGAAAATGGCAGAAAGGAGGAAAAGGACACGTTGGGTGAGGGTGCCCTGCCAGGTCACCCTCGTCCACTCCGGGGAGCCACCGGGTCGCAGCCACCGACGCCGGAGCCAGCAACCGCAGTGCCGCCACTCACCCCGGCGGAATTCCCATCGCTGCCGACCATCTGCCCCTGCCCCAGCAGGCGGAGGCCGGGCGGGTGGCGTTCGCGCGGCCAACCCATGACAACCCGATTCCCCCGTGCCACGCCGGCCTGAAACCCCTGCAGTTGGGGACGGCGTCAGAGGAGTCGGAAGATCCGTCGGGACAACAGCGCCTACGCCGCCCCCATGAGGCCTCCGGACAGCTACCGCCCCCGGACAGCTACCGCCCCCGGACACGGACCCCTCCTCACCGGAGGAGATGGAAGAGGAAGGAGACGGTGCCGCGCAACCGCCAACCGGCGGCCAACCATCGATCGGGCAACCGGGGGAGAGTCTCCTCGTTCGTCCCCTGCCCCTTCTCTCCCCTCCCAGTCGCTGGTCCCAATCGAGGATTTTTGCGCCTTGGTCTGGGAGGAGGAACGGAGGGGTCGTCGGGGGCAGTTCTTGAGGGGACCCCCCGAGGTGCCAAACCCGCAACCGTGGACCCCCCCGCCGGCGCGGGAATATGCTTGGGCCCATCCGTCGCAGCCGCGCCCCCTCTCCCCCCTCCGAATCGTGATGGCCGAGCCCCCCCCCCCCGGAAACACCACCGACCGGCAACACCACAATAGCGGAGCCGGTGTGCGGGGAACCCCGCCGGGTTGGCGCTTCCCGCCGTCGTCGACGACGCCGACGAACCCGCAGGGGGAACCGCACCCGGCCGCTCCACGGGGTAGCGCATCGCGACCCCTCGCGACAACATGGGGTCAGCCTGCCGCAGCGACCGGATTCCCCGGTCACAATAGATATCGCCCCCGACCGGCGGTACTGATACGAGTGGTGTCGGTACCCCCCGGGAGGGCGGTCGCGGTGACGCTGCCGCCACCTCTGATGGCCCTACCACCCCCCCCCCCCTCATGGCACCGCTAGTTCCGGTAGCGGCTCTCGGGGGACGTACCCCAGCCAGGGCCGGCCCGGGACCGTTACGGGTCACCCCCGCCGAGCGCCGCTGCTGGAATTGTGGCCAGCGAGGTCACCCGGCGCATAGTTGTTATCGGCTACTACAGGGGGGAAGGAGGTCTCGCGAAGAAGGGGGCCGTGAACCCCAATAGCTGGAGGCACCCGGCCCGGGAGCAGGTAGTGGAGCCTCCTCCTCCCCATCCCGGTATCAGGGACGTGCCGGTGTCGTGTGCGTGACCTGCTGTCCCTTACGATGATGTTGTCCTTTGCGAATTATTGTTACCCTCGGCTATGCACATGCCGGAGTGCAAATTGATTAGCATTTAGTAGTATAAGTTAGTTAGTTAAAGTCAAGTCGCGCTAAATCGTGTAGACTGCGAGATTAGTTTAAATACGGCTCGGAGTCGTGCTGTTTTTGCTGCTAAACCGCGCAGTTAATTAGTGAGTTCGTCCTTCGGGAGACATCACGCAATCCGGATCGATAGATTTAAAGTACGCTCCCATCGTAGGTTTTAGTGGTCCGTCGCGAAGCCGCCGACCTAAGTACTTCAGGGCACGTCGCAATAAGTCGCCAATTCGGGGCTTAGTATGTTAAAGTTCAAGGCGAGTTGAGTCTTCCTCGCCGTCGCGTCGTCCCGTTGCGATTCAGTTGGCCCCGAATACCAAAGAAACCTCCCTACCCCCCCCCCCCCCCCCCCCCCCCCAGAACCCGAACTTCGACATATGACATACAGTACCCAAGGGGTACTGGCGTCAGGCCCGGGGTTTTGTGACGAAACCCGTCACAGATCGGCACGCTGGCCGAACCTCGCGCCATCTATTGAGGCCGGGCGTAACCCCGACACGAAGTCCGCCCCTTCCGGAGGAGGAACGGGTTTTTTACCGGAACGCGCCTCCACTCGTCCTCCCCCCCTGGTCGTGCCGTAGTGCGCCTCGAGCGTTCCCGAGTAACGGGCCTCGGCCACCGCCGCCGACCTCTCTCTATCTCTCCCTATCGCTCTCTCTCACAACGGCGACAGCTAGCCCGAGACGAGACGGGGTACCACCACGAAGACCCCGAGGACGGTGCTCGTCATAACCCCGACGAGTACGTCCCCCAGATAGGACCCCCGGACGTACCCCTCTCTCGCGCCGGTCGCTCGAGCGCGCACGGGCAGGCTCGACGGCACACCGCCGCAGAAGAAACAAGAGGACAGTCAGTATGCATGAGGCTAGCAATAGTACCCTACGCTTGTGCGCGCCACGCGAAACGAAAGTTGAAGTCGGAAAGCCGAAAGTGAAGACGGAAAAGTTTGGAGAATAGTTGGACGGAAACTGAGGGGTGCCCTCATCGCCGTTTCAGCCGGGTGGATCCTGGTCACCGCCCCGAACCCCCCAGGAACCCAGGGAGGACTAGAGGAGCCATCCATCATCGCAGTGAGTAGCTTTTTGGTTTTTTTATTAATACCCCCTAGACCCCTCGCGAGTGACTAGCTTTGTGTCGTTCTCGGTCATTTCGCGAAGAAGTTCAGCCGTCGCGAGATTTGAACCCGCGTCCCCGTCCCCCTTTTTTTGTGTCGTAAGAAAATAAGAATTCGGCCTCGACCATTTCGGACCGAGATTACAAATGTTTGAAATGGAAAAATCTATTTAGATTTTCCCACCAGGGTATTTAAAATTGATGTATCTCTGAACAGCGACATTTGTAATCTCGAGAACGATGCGAATAAAGTATAATTGAACGATCAAACGAACTTACCTGTAAGTGAAGTTCGATCGTAATTATACGAAGAGCCTCGTTCGAAGAGATTACACTCCCACCTTAGGAAAAGTTTTCTCTATTTCCTGTTACCCAACCCTTCTTTTGTTATAATTAGCAATTTTAAATACATTCTAAAAATATGAAGCGCGGAACGCGATAGCCACGGACGAGTGGCGTCGCGAGTGGCGCCGCCAACCGAGCATCGGAACGGATATAGGTCCATTTCTTTTTTGTATCTAGTAACTCTAAAACGTTGTGACTTCTGGTGGGCAATGGGGCTACTACATTTGTAATCTCTTCGAACGAGGCTCTTCGTATAATTACGATCGAACTTCACTTGCAGGTAAGTTCGTTTGATCGTTCAATTCTCTTTAGACATGTCTAACAATGCATTTTTCTATTTCTATTTGAACATTTTTTATTTATTTCTATTGAACCTGAAACTGTCCAATTTGTTATCAGTGGTAATTTGTTATCATAAGTTAGAAATCGCACAGATGCTTGATTTCTAACCAAATTGTTTTAACTGTTTACAATTATACTAGTTATACCAGATCTACGTATTTATTATTCCTCAATTTGATTAATATTATCGACTAATACTCTAGGGTTTACATCTAAAAACGAATTAATATCTATCTACAGGGTTTGTATAAAGAGCATTCTATTTCAAATCGTTTCACTAACAACAGATGATCAGAAAATGAGCGTTTTTTAAGCAAGTTTTATATATTCTAAATTTTATGTATTCTATAGACTATATAAACAAAATTATAAATATTAAACTCTGTTTCGACATAGTTTGTAAGATATGAACAATTTCATTTTTTTTTACAGAGGAACGTTTTGAAACAGAACGCCACATAAACTCTGTTAACAGCATCATATGGTTGCATTTCAAATTTAAATTTTTGTTCAAAAGTCCACTGCTGTGTAATTTCTTACTTTTATTTTATTGCGTGGCACAAACCAATAATCACGAGTAAATCGTATATACTATTTGTACGATTTTAGATCAATTTTATCTCCGGTTTATAATATTTTATATTACAGAGAATGACATTGATAGGGAGGCTTTTAAATGTTTACGCGAAAGCGACATAGAACATCTCATCCCGAAAATTGGTGCAGGCAGTAAATTTTTAATGCGATGGAATAATGATAAAGAGAAAGACGCATAAGACTCTTCTTTTTTCGAATAATTTACAAAAACAAGTAGAAACTATTTACCTTCGGATTTTTTAGAAAATATGTTTATTAATATGATTTCGGATATATGAAATAGTTCACATAATATTGATATCTTTGTTAAACTTTCTCTAATTCAAAATATGCTTTTTGATATTCTACACAACGTATGTTTTTGTATTTTCAGATTATAATAGACTTTACAACAAATGACGTTGTGGAAAATACCGCATCCATAACAAGTATATGTAATGAATAATTATTATACCTTATCATAAAAGAATTACGCATAACATATTGGCATCAATTTGTAAAAAGATATAAAAAAGAAAGATTCCTATTTTAATTATTTTGTATAGATTGTGCCACAGGTAGTGAACATGTACTGGAGTATGAAGAGCTAGAACTTGTACCTCTTGAAGTAAAAAATTGTGAAACTCATCAAAATACAAATTCGGTAAAAGAATCCGTGTCTTCAGCAACTCCAATCTTCATCTAATGAGATTCGTGAAATTTTAAAACAAACGCCTCAAAGCATTGGGATTTTAAGTCCAGGTACCAGGTACGGCCTTTAGTAACAATGCTCGGATACAATTGGCTAACGCTATAATAAGTGTAGAAATCAGCAAATCAAAAGATTATAAGTAAGTGTATACATATATTTTATTAGAAGAAACATTTACAACTTTAATTATATATTCATAATTTCCTATTAATAAAAATACAGTATGGAATTCACCGCGCACGAATAACACCGACACTGACAATAACAAAACGTCGTTTTTCAGAATCAAGAGGAGCGGGAGCTCCTCGCGCCAAGTTCTTATCAAACGCCCTAACCCATGTAATAACTGTATATGTATATATAGCGCGCGGCGACCGCTACTGTTTACAGCTCACATAGCCTTAGTGCATGTGCACTCAACATACTTTTCGTTTCCGTACTTTTCTGAGTAATATTTCAAAAATTTGGTTATGGCCAATATTTTTTATTTTTTCTTATCTTTAATTTAAGCCTAGTCCGATTAAAATCGGTTCAGTAGGTCCTGAGATATGAATTATCAATTTTATCGGTCCTGTTACATTCTAACGAAAATCGTAACTAGGTCATGCCATGAAACGCCGGGTTTTCTCCATCGATAAAAATAGAAGAGATAACAAAGAAACAAAGACGTTTTCTACAAGAAAAATATTAGGGCACAAAACTAAAAAGAACATTAATAATGAACATTAAGTGAACCTAGTGATTAGTGAATAGCGTTAAGAACTAGATCATAAACTTAAGTTAAGAATAAAAATGAAATATGATTAAATAATACTCAAAAACAATAATTAATTTTTGTTTCAAATTAAACCAAACTATTAAGTGTTTGGACTTTTTTTAACGATAATTTAAAACCTAATCAAATGAAGTTAATTAAATTTCATTTTTTAATTTATACAATAAATTAGAAATTAGTTTTTAGATGCCTTTGGTCGAACAGAGAAGCCGCCCAATGCACACACGATACTTGAGAGATTTATGGCCTACCCAATAAAACTACTGCACTCGGTGGAAATTCATTTTTAACGAATAGGAAAATTTAAAAAATAGACTTCCGCTAGAAAACTCTTGCCGCCAAAAGTTTTTAACCAATAAGATATGTATTTCCTATCTCATCTTCTCTTTTCGTCCAACGCATGCAAGTATACGTAAAAATTCTGTATAAATTCAGCCTCCTCGAACCAGATCTTTACTGCACTTTAAACGCTACTCAGCGGTTGAGGGGCAGTGACGACTTTAAACGCTAACCAGCGGTTGAGGTCGTTCCTAAACAACCCTAAATATTCCTTTTCCCGTAAAACAAGTAAGTGAAAAAAGAAATAAAATATATATGGGGCATTCTCTGTCAAGTCGGACACCCGCCTCTTCCAAAATTCTATGTGATCAAAAAAATTGATATTGGGCTTAAAATTTAGCTTAACATGTATACTTTTGTTTGCCGAGCGGCGATCGATGATTTAAAAAATGGCGGACCCAAAAATGACGCCCAGAAAGGCGAGATCTAAATGAAATAATATTAAACCTTTGAGCTACACGTTTTTCTAGTGACTGAAAACACTTGCAATTTGTTGTATAGGGGTCTTGTTGGTCGCTGATTACGAATCTGATGTCAAATTTTCAAAATTCAAAATGGCGGATCCAAGATGGCGGACGAAATTCGTGAAAAGTTACTTGATCGAGAAGAAATTGGGTAATCGGGGGTTTTCGGGATCGTTGATCACAGATACGATGGCAGATTTTTATAATTCAAAATGGCGGATCCAAGATGGCGAATCAAATTCGTTAAAAGCTACTGGATCGAGAACATTTTGGGTACTGGGGGGTTTTGGGGATCGCTGATTACGAATCCGATGACAAATTTTCAAAATTCAATACGGCGGATCCAAGATGGCGAAACAAAATTCGTAAAAAGCTACTGGATCGAGAAAATTTTGGGTACTGGGGGATTTTCGAAATCAGCATTTCCACAAACCTCCGAATATGAATTATTATATCGTATGTTAACTATATTACGAGGTAATGAGTTTTTTCTAAAAAAACGTCCAATTTTTACGTGTTTGTTTCTTTATTTTATATAAATAACGATTAATTTATTAATATACGCTAATTTACCCTGTGCTGGAAAGTATACTATGTCATTAGAAAGCAAACAGACCGACTTCAAGAGGTGAAATACTCGTTAAAATAATTAAAAATGGGGAAGTCAAAGGTGGTAAGAATACTTACCATTATGGCGGAAAGTTCTTTTTTTCACCATTTTCTTCATAATAATATGCTGGCAGTGGGATTGGACACTCGTCATTGACAATGTGAAACGCACGACTTGCATTTTATACAATAAATGCATAATTTTCTGAAAATTGTAACGAGACTATCTGAACATTCTTCAACTGTAGGACAGTTTTCGAATTCATGTAAGTAGCAATCGACACTTGGGTTTTATAGGTAAATTGTTGCAAGCAAATAGTATAGTTCCGTAATACTAGTCCTGAATGTTCCGTATTGTTTTTTATATTTATTGTATTTATTTCTAGAATACAATTTTCATGAATCATACATACAACAAGTAATTTTCGAGTAGTAGTTTAAGGAGGCTCTCTCGCGAAATGAAATACGACAGTTTTCGCTAATTTTATAATATGTCATACTTAAAGTAGTAATCTTTGTACTGATAAAATTTCAGGTGGGGTTATCGAACTATTTTCGTTAAAAAATATACTCAGTTATAGAATTATTAATGTCTTTACAAAATCTCGACAGAAGTTTACAAAAAACTAAATACTTATTACTGATATTACTAGAAATCGAAATATTTCTTAATTTTACTACGTTATCGAATTATTTTAAGAAACATTCAAAGCGAAATTATAAAAATGTTATATTTAACCTCAGTAAAACTCATTTGTCGTTTATAAAAGAAACAGAATATGGTTCAAACAAGATATTTTACTGTATTGAAAGAATTATTTTAATGTAAACGTAATTATTGATTTAAATATTAACATTCGAAGTTAAAAAATCTTCAGAATATATACTTTCATTATGCCCCTACAATTAGCGTCCTAAAATTTCGGCACTGGTGCAAATGCGCCTCCTTAACTAATATATGAATATTAACATTGCATTCGTTATAGTTGAGGTACAAAATATCAAAATGTATTAAATGAATAGTATTTATTTCCGAATGTAGCATTTAAATCATATCTGTCCTCAACTTACTACCGAGAATAGTAATTTTTCATAATTGTTTTAGGATAATTTGTTATACAATTTCTTTCACTGTATGGTTATCAAAAAAGTTAAGAAGCCTTTGGCATGTGCGATTTTCTTCCCGTGTTGTAAGAGACACCTCCGTCAGGCGCTCCGCGATTCTTTTCTGTTTTCATAAGTGAAAAGTGTTTTATTTCGTACTTTAGGAAACCTGACTACACTAATGATATACTTACTGGATATTACGATAATTCTGATCGGTGAATGACGTTGCCATTTATGTTCGAATACAGTTTTAAGGTAATTTTGTCCTGTACGAGTATAAATATACAAAATTAAGATAGATTAATGTTTATGTAGCCATTTTTTCATCAATTTTTTATTTCATTTGCAACGTTTGAAAAATGACAGACAACGTACGTTCCGATAGATGCTGCAATCCATTTCGAAAAACAGGGGAAAAAAGTCATATTGGAAAGAATTTAAGACGAGTTTCCACAAGTTTTCTAGAGCTTTATCCACACATTCCTGCTAATGCAAGAATTTGCAGTACTTGTAGATTAAAGGAAGTTATTGATGATAGAGTATCCACAAATCAAGAAAATGTGGATAATGAAAACTTCGAAATACAATATGCTGATAATCAATGTTCATATACTCAGTCAAGCGGTGAATCTTTAAAATCAGAGAGAGAAATAGAGTTAGAAGAATACCTATATGGATTGAAAGATAAATATAATAGTTTGAATGAAAATGATCCACTAAGAATAAGGATACTTAGTACTGCACCTCTATCTTGGAGTATTAGAAAAATTGCAACTGAATTCGGAACTTCAAAGCATATGGCGATGAAAGGGAAAGAACTGCGGAAATCAGGAGGTGTTCTAGCGGAAACGACAAGAAAGGCTGGTAAAAGCTTACCTCTATCAACAGTTGAGAGTATTAAAGAATTTTATACTAATGATCTTAATAGCAGAATTATGCCAGGAAAGAAGGATGTTGTTTCAGTAAAAAGTAATGGAAAGCGGACCTTACTTCAAAAACGTCTAATGCTTTTAGGTTTGAGTGACTTGTATCTTAACTATAGACAATGCAATGCTAATATTGAAGTAGGATTCAGCACATTCGCTAAACTGAGACCAAAAAATTGCGTGTTAGCTGGAGCATCGGGAACTCATACGGTTTGTGTATGTACAATTCATGAAAATTGTAACCTAATGATAAAGGCAATAAATTTGGAAAACATTACGCAACAATCAGACACAGTATTACGGAACTACACTGATTGTTTACAACAATTTACATGTACAAATGCGAGTGATGATTGCCGCCTAGGCGAATGCGATAACTGTCCAACCATTGTAGAATTTTCAGAAACTCTCCTTACAATTTTAGATAATGCTCATATCCATGATATACAGTTTAGTGTATGGGAATCGACCGACAGATGTACGTTACGGACAGAAGTACTTCCCACATACGATTTTGTTCAAAAACTGTGTGAAAAATTGATTGTCCTCAAGCCACATTCATTCATTGCAAAGCAGCAATCTCTATATTTTGAAAACCGGAAGCAAAGTTTAGCGAAGATGAAGCACTTGTTTTGTGTGATTTTTCAGAAAATTACGCATTTATTGTGCAAAATGCAAGTCAAGCGTTTCATTTTGTTAATGACCAGTGCACAGTTCTCCCAGTAGTATACTATTATAAAGAAAATGGCGAAATAAAACACAAAAGTTTTTGTTTCTTATCTGATTGCTTGAAACACGATACCGCAGCTATTTACACTATGCAAACCCTGTTGATTCCTGAAATACAAAATCATATCCGGGTCAAAAAAATCATATACTTCACAGATGGTGCAAAACAGCACTTTAAAAACAGATTTAATATGATTAATTTAGTCAACCATAAAAACGATTTTGGAATTATAGCCGAGTGGCACTTTTATGTAACAGCACACGGAAAAAATGTGTGCGATGGTATAGGAGCGACAATAAAAAAAGAAGCGGCACGTCACAGCCTTTTGGCAAAACCAAACCAAGCAATGATAACCTCACAAGACCTTTTTAAATGGGCTAAAAATAATTTTAAAAACATTAGCGTAATATATTTCAGTAAAACTTCAGATCTGCTTCTCAGATTTGGGATATAACAGTCCCAAGATTTCACGATCGAAAATTGTTCATCAGACGCTCAAATCATGCGACAGCCCTTTTACAGTGTCCACATAAAAAGGATGTCACTTGTGTGCCAACATGTATGTATATGGACCGGCTGAAACAGATCTTGCAATATGGCGGCCTGCACTCAGCTGATCAGCGGCGGCGCTTTACGTTCAGTACGAACATCTGCGAACAGCATTTTTGACGTTTGTATATTTATATTGTATAATTATAGAGATCTTGGAGAGGCTTGAAGCACCAACTTGTAATTTTGACAGCGGTCTGCTTCTAGTTTCCTTGCCAGTGAAGAAATTAAAATTTGTAGCTCCAGAAACTCTACAAAAACGTAAGTGAACTTTTCTCAATGTAATGTTGTAATGATCTTGTAAGTGCAGTTTATAATTTACAAAAGAATCTTCGTAGTTGATTGTTGGAAAGAAATTGAAAACGATTATAAAAAAGTGTAAACAACGGTATTAAGAATTTAAATAATTTGTCGTAATGTCATGTATCATGTACAGAGAGCAGCAAATGCTAGTGGTTTGTCTTTCCGACACAACTTGCTTGTGTCTAATAATATTTTGTTTTTAAAGACAAGTAGTCGAGTAGACAAGTAGTTCGTCTCCATACATTAGTGAGTTGTCTTCCAATATTAGCCAATTGTCCTGTGACACGAGCCAGTCATATTTAGACATTAATCACTCGTGTCGGATGACGACTCACTAATGCGTCGAGACGAATTACTTGTTGTTTACACTTTTTTATAATCGTTTTCAATTCCTTTTCAGCAATCAACTACGAAGATTCTTTTGTAAATTATAAACTACACTTCTAAGATCATTAGTATCATAGTTCATTCAGCTTCTATGTGTACACATTTTTAAGCATTTCTTGGCATTTTGAGTGGGAAAAGCACTAGAAATGTATTTGCGATATATGATAATTAATACATAAAGTATCTAATAATATACTTTATTGTTACAGTCGATTGTCGATGATATAAAACAATTTAGATACGAAACAGTCCCTCTTGTTGTCTTCAATGCTCTTTACTGCGAATAATTATTCAAGTGTAGCTGGGGACAGCTTGACGATATTAGTGTGTTGACATCGGTTTTCTGACATCCTGGTTGTTGAAAAAGTAGACATTTTGTAGCTTCTGTAAATTTATTGATAAGTAAGTAAACATTTTTGAAATGTAATCTTCCAGTGATCTTGGGAGTACATTTTTTCATTTAGAAAAGAATCTCCGAAATTGACTTACAGGAGAAAGGAAAAAACTATTAGAGGCATGTGTTACTTCTGATTATAGTATCAAGAATTTAAGGCTTTCCACGTAATGATATATTCTGCTATTATTTCAAGCTCCGAAGTTCTTCCATCTTTGTCTACTTGCATTTTTAAAAATATTCTGCTGTCATTTCAAGCATGAAGTGCACTTGTGATAAAATTATGATACACAACTATTCATAATGAAAGTGTCTCCTAATATATTTATTTTCTACATTCGAATTGTCAGGATTCCCATGACAGGGAATGCTATAAGAGGTACAAATAGATAATGCTGGAAGAACTTGGGAGCTCCAAATAATAGCAATATATCATATTAGGATAAAAGATTTAAATTCTTGGTACGATTGCTCACAGTTTCTTCTAATCAGTTTTCGATTTCCTTTCTTCCGTAAGTCAAGTACAGAGATTCTATTGTAAATTAAGTATATAAAAATATACTCCAAAGATCACTGAACATTACATTTGACAAATGATACTTACGTTTCAGTAATTTTTCAGGACCACCAAAAATTCAATTCTTTCCAGCAAGGATTTCATAGAAGTGCTGTCAAAACACCAAGTTCGCTAAGCTGTTCCCAGCTGCACTTCAGTAGTTTCTTATGATAAAGAACACCGAATCAATTGAGGTGGACTATTTCGTGTTAAACAGGACCTGCCAGTGGAACCATGGCTACGTATCAACAATCGAGTGCAATAGACATGTGTATCGTTAGATGGTTTCTTTATTAACCCTGTGCGTCTCAGTGGGACAGACGTCGGCCCACTTACATTTACATAGATTTTGTTTTTCTCGTGAAATTTAAGACCCATTTTGATCAAATCTTTTTCTGTTATTTATATAGACCCTAATAATTAGTAAAAAAAAATGTTTCCCCCGTTATTGCTAATGATATAATTGTTATTAACAAAACAAGTTAAAAATATGAGTTTTTTCTCGAATTAATGCAGTTTTAAGAAAACCTCCCAGTATTTTTTTCTGAAAATTTTTTCATAGAGATTTTTTGTATCGCTAACGAATACGGGGTTAGTTTTATGAAATTCAGAATGGCTGATCTGAAATGGCGGATAAAAATTTTAAATATAACTGTATTTGGACGAAATTTGATATTCGAGTGTTTTCGGGGTCGCTGATTATTAGATTTACGAAATTCAAAATGGCAGCAAAAATTTTAAATGTAACTCGAGAAAAAATTGATGAAGTATTTAATTCGGATTACACATTGGAAAAGAGGCTATACGGAGAAAAATGACTCCGCTGGATTAGCTGATTCACATCAGCTAAAATTTTCGGCTGGAATTGCCGAAAATATATCCAATTTTAGCTGTTTTGATTCCGCTAATGTAGCCTTAACCCTACTCAATTCGCGCTTAGCTCTAAATTTCCGCTACATTAGCAGATTTGTTCCGTTAAATTTGCGGACTTTTTCAGTAAATTTAGCTGAAATTATCGGCTGTCCCTACGGAATTCCAACAGCTGTCCCTATAGGATAAAATTGGTAGAATCTGCGGATTTTTCGGCTGATTTTGCTGATTATTTTGCTGATTATTTTTCTCCGTGTAAGGGCTGGGATTCGCTACTTCATAGAATCTTCCAGGGCATCCAAGACTCACCACGTAGAAGTTCCTCAGTCCGATTGTAAGTCCCTTTTCTATTTTTTTTTTAGTTTTTGAGTTTTTAAATTTTAAAATTTTGAATATAATAATACTAAGATTTATTTATTTATGATATGCAATAAAACAGTTTTTTTAAATCTCAAGTACAACGGAAATTGAAAACTTTACACATGCATTGTGTTCTATATTCATTAATTTTAGTGCTTCATTGAGCACATCTCCTTCGCATTTTATTCGGTAACATTATAGATAAGTGTTCTGCATTTGCTTGTCGTTTTTCTAGCGAAACTTGAGGTTTCCAACAACTCATTCCTCTTCTTAAAGATTTTCGACATTTTTTTATGGATATAGTATTTGCTAATAATTCATTTATGACCATTAATCTAAATTGTTTCAATTTCCTGTGTTTTTCCTTATAATAAATACTTATAAACAATCGGCGAATGATGACATATTAGAAATATTTATTATATATATGTGGCATACAATTAGCTTCAATTTTTACATAATCCTTCACACATATATTTTTCTACGCGGGTACCATCGCATTTACGATCAGCTCCAAGCAATACCGCATCAGCAATACCGGATATCGTTCAAATAGTGTAATATTTTACAATGTGCACATGTTATATTAGATTTGAGATTTTTAAAACTAATTCGGATACTTAATCAGCCGCAATAAAAATCTTCGACTAACAAATTTTGTCCGAATAGAATTACATCTTAAATTTTTGTCTGCCATATTGAATCTGCAATTTTGAATTTCCAAAAAATAACTTCGGATTCATACTCAGCGACTCCAAAAACGCCCGAATAATAAATTTTGTCCAAATAGTATTATATTTTAAATTTTTTCCGCTATATTGAATGCGCCATTTTGAATTTCACAAATTTAACCTCGGATTCGTAATCAGCGACCCCAAAAAACCCCAAGTAACAATTTTCAGCTAAATTGGACAAAAGGAAAAATGAGTGACTCAATGGGTTAATTTATTTCTGTAAAATATTTCTAGTACATTCCATACTCGAAATGCCAGGAATTGCTTCAAAAATTTTAAACATGCATGAAGCGGGATGAACTTTAGAGCTGAAAATAATAACAACATATGTCATTACGAGAAATGATTCAAATTCATAATACGGTTATTCGCACTTGTTTTTAATCATTATCGATTTCTTTTTGCTCATAAATCTAGTATGCAGAATCTTTTGTGAATTAAAAAATGTATTTTTAAGATCGTTTCAACATCACATTTGAGAAAAGATTGCTTACGTTTTCGTAGAAATTCAGAAGCTGCAAAATTTTCATTTTCAAGCTATGCTTCAAGCAGATCTTAGTTTTGTGTGAGCTCATAGGCGGCAATGTTGGACTTTTTATTTCTATGAAGGTGTTTCCGAAATTGTGGGCCAGTTGAATGCTTACAATGTATGTTGTCATTGTAAATAAATAAATAAATTTGTATGTAATTTTATTTCAAATTTGTACACTAATTTGAAATATATGAAATGAATGTATGCTCTTATCTAAATAGTCTTCATTTATGATAAACATTTCCTTATCTTTTCTTAAACAGCTCTTTTTATTTAATTTAAAACTGTATCCAAAACAATTACATATATCAGTTTTATCATCACCATTTCAAGGATTGAAAATTCTTTTCTTTATTATGTGATCAGGTAAAATAAGTTCACCAGTTGATAACGATCGCCGAATAGGGGATCCAGGTATCGCGCTCTGTAATTTTTCATTTTATCAAATAAAATATGTGTGCCGGGTCTTAAAAGGGTAGTCGCGAAAACTGTCGAAGTCGAGGTCTTCCGCTCCATAGTTTTTTTTATCTATTAGTTATAATACTTTGGTCGCACTTAGATGTAATTTCAAGGTCAAATAATGTACTCGGATTTGTATATATCTATTGGAGATACCTGTAAACAAGGGTACTACACGAGTATGCTACGCAATGGAAAGTCTAGGATTCATGTAAACGGCAACATTATAACAAACAAAACATGTCCAAGAAATTCTAAGGATTTATACGTTCTTAATTTACATGAAGTTTACATTTTCATAAATATGATATTACACATGGCATTTTTTTATCAACTATTGTATATTAGCAAAAATGAGTGAAATCCCACAAAAAACACTTCTTGTAAAAAAAACTCGCCAAGTTCTTATTAGTAAAACATAATTACCACAAAAATGCTATAAGAGTTAAATTATGTACAATTATAAAGCTATATTCTTATTCTACAAAAAGCAGTGAAATCATGTAATAAGACCAAGTTCTTTCTAATGAAAAAAACTATTGATTAATGCAATATACAATAATTTGGAAAGAAAATTACACTTTAATACCTTCTTATCTCACGCTTTATCTATATAAATTAATTAGTTTTTCTTTTATATGTAATCATTCGTTGATTACTTTTTTTTTTAATTTTATTTTATATACATATATTTAGGTCGCGGACAAGTAGAATGTACTACTTTTGCGTACAAATGTAGTGGGCTAACCCCCACAACCATATGTAAAAATATACCTAAATAAATATTATTATTATTATTATTTTGACATATGAAATTCATAAATTTTCGTAATTTCAATTTCCTCTAAACACGTTGCTTAGAATTTTGTTTCGGCTATGACACAAATAAATAATGGTTAGATCGTAAATGTTTATTTTAATTATTATTACATTATAACTGTATAGAAAAGATAATTCTGTGGTACATCGAGGGAACAAGCATTACGGAAGATGACGAATACAGCCAGTACATACTTTTGCGCGTCGGTCAGCACACATTTTGCGCTTGCATTTCAAACAAAACATGGAAGTAATAATAATATGGTAACACATTGTCTAAACTAGTAGTATTGAATACATAATTTTCCAAAGTTATAAAAATATTGCCACAGTTTTTCGCTTCTTATTTATCCGCCAATTAAAGAAGAATTAAAAACATTTTGGCAATATCTTCCTAACTGAAGAAATTTATTTATTTAATACAACTGTAATATACAACTATATAAATAAAAGTACAGAAAAAATGTTTCAGTTTTATTTAACGTCATATTCGTCAAAACAAGTTACATAAAATACCTTCAGTTAGGTTAAAAGTATATTTAAAAAATAAAAAATTCCTTTAAAAAATATACAATAAATAATTTGAATAGCATTTAAGAAATTACAATAAATTCATAATAATGAAAATAAAAAAAAAAAAATAAAAAAAGCATCTGCGAGTACGCGAACTGCAGAAGTTATATTTATCAGTCGAGCGCTTTAACCACTCGGCTACTATAACCCTTTTCGAGCCCTGGTAGAAATTTTGCCCAGGATCTGGACAGACCGGACCAGGTATGCCTGCGTCTCTGGAAAGGCTCTGGTCAGGAAATGTAACGAAATGGCCGACCAGGTACCTGGTCAGGGTAAACTGAAACAGGGCATACTGTGCAGGGCCTGCACAGAACTTACAGGAAGACCTGTCCAAGATATATTTTGCGAGAACATATATAGATATATATATATATGTATATATACGGTCCACTCGCGTTAAGGTTAGGTTGGTAGAGTACATACTTTTGCGCGTCGGTCAGCACACATTTTGCGCTTGCATTTCAAACAAAACATGTTCGTTTTTTTATCTTGATCGTAGTCACACAATTGACATCTTTTTCTTTTAGGCAAAGCACGAAGTAAGAAGTAAGGAGACCGAACGCTGGAGAGCGCTGTCAGCGGTGAGTAGCGCAACACGTACTTTACCTGCTCCGTACATATTGAGCTATTTTTTAATAATTTTCTACGTTTTTTTTATCCTGGAAAGTTTTGGTGAGGTGCGGCCCCGCAGCGGCTCGTGATTTTACACAAAAATGTGGTCCTGTCAATCAATTTGAACCGTGGAGGTGCATTTCATTCACAGTGAATTCTCAGTGAAAACTTTAAGAACTGTTGAAGTGCCACGTAAGTACACTGTGACATCACCATCAGTGTTCAAAATCCCAACGACTGCATGGAAATTGCACTACTTCTGTCACCGTGATTTATTGTCGACACCGCTGAATTTTTTATTCGAACTCTACGGCACATTGGTAATTTTTGCTATCTCAGAGAATTTGGAGATTCCAAACATATTTTCTGTAGTCTAATTTCTATGAGAGTGTCGTCACCGCGCAGACTATAGATGCATTACAGAATTGTCACATGGTGATTAAAGGTGTTAGTTGTAAACAATACTTAATGGCAGATACGAGTGGACTTCGGGAACACTGACACTGTTGCACGATTTGTTTACATCACACATATACTCCAAGATTTCTCGTGGCATTTCGTTCTATTCTAAATCTGGCTATTTCATATACGTCAAATTTAGACATGTAATAATTTGTGTTTAAACAGCTGTGGCGCGCTCGGATAATCTTTAACTTAAATTATTTAACTTGTTGAGTGTTTTTTACACATTAGAACCCTAATTGGGATGCGCGAATTCTGTAATTGTGATTTATATTAGTGTATTTTGTAGCGAAGTTCGTCTTATTTATTAGATTTACTCAATTCGTTTTCCATCATACCGATTATAACTGTCATATGTCATCGTCTGATTCATCGCCCGATATTCCCAACTTGCGGGGGCGTCCGAACAAAGCTTCCTCATGGCGTAAAACTAAAACCAATTCTTGTACGCCAATCACTTCATTTTATAACATAAAAAGAAAACGTTCGTCGCAACAAATTTTTAATAACGCGCGCGAGGGTGTTCATGTTTGTACACCGTCCGATTTATCGTACAACTCGGAAGGCTCGGAATTGGATCAGACTGTCATAAGTCCTCTAAGAAAGAGGCAATTTAGGTGTTCTTCTTCGCAGCTAAGCACTCACACCTCTGAATCTGACAACACGAATAGGGACAGCGGAAAACTGGACGAGATTATACATACACTGATAGAAATTTCCGCACTCAGCGCTTAGACGCTCTCCTTACCTACGGCTATGAAGGGTGTTCGAGGCAATGCGCCTCGACTCTCTATACTCATCGGTTAGAAACTCACAGGGCTACGCTAAGACCGATGATCCAATCGCAGCGCTCGGATTTTCACAGCTCAGAGGTGTGAAAATCGAGACGCAGCGCTATGACTTGGATCTAAACGTATCGGCGTGGTTCTCAGAAGGTGGCGCTGGGACCTCTAAGCCCGCGTATTCATATTACATATAACCTGTTATATTTACATTAAGACCGTATCTTGTGTTCGAGTTAAAGAAAATTATAGCCAAAAAGGAATTTCCATTCGCCATCGTCGCATATTTAGGTAAGTTTTATGAAATCTTATATACTAATGCTAATTTCAAGATGTTTCATCTCCGGATTGTCACGGCTTATATTATTCTTTATAAATGCTTTTCTATGCACTTTTCTACGCACGTGCGTTGCGTTAATATTATTTACAAAAAGTACCAATGAATTATGAATTCTAAGTGTTTAGTGTACATATAAGTATTTATGTTTTGTTTTGTTTTGTTTTGGTTAGTTAACGTTTAAGGGTAACCTTGAAAATCTAAAATTAACGTCTTTTTATATTTTTTTGTCAACTCAATGAAAATCGAAATGTGTACATTTTCAGGACACATTATAACCAAAGAAATATGTACAATTATTCATTTTTTTCTGTAAGAGGTACCGACAAAATCAGTTTATATATGAGAACTATCAATTTGATATTCACAGTTATACAGAGTGTACACAGTATGTCATATAGCAACCAATGTTTAAGGCTACGTTTTTTGTTCAATATTTATAATTATTTATTTCTTAACTTATTCACGTCAGGTTATTATTTACAACATATACAAATAATCAAATAAGACTGTACTCTGCCAAGGTTTAGTTATCATCAATGCCATAATTAACATAAGTTTTCGTTTATTTGGACATACCTTCTATGAAATTCATCGCATAACCAGCTCTTGAGTTATACCAGACTTTCGTAAACGTAAAAAAAATATAATATGCTGTGTTTAACACAGTGAAAAGTTACCATAAAAATTTTAAGATATTGGGTTCCGACGACACAATATTTCCTGATTGATTGATACCGTTTATTTATTGCCCTAGACAAAGCGGTCCGTGGGCAAACGAATACATTACATTACATAATATCGTGTGAAATAATCACTCGCTCGTTCCGTTGAGCAAAAAAATATTTTACAAAATAATTATTACAACTATAGATAATAACAACAAAAGTTATAAACTATGAGAATAGAAGCTATCGCTCGCATACATTTAAAGTTCGCAGATCGCACACCGTGACAAATATTATCTGTAATAACGAATATAAGTTTGAGATATGTACTATGAATAAAGAAGACACTATTAAGGAAAAAAAGGTTCGATTTTGGATATGAGTTACGATTGACGCAGATAACGCAATAAGGCGAGTTTAAAAGTCGCTAGTGAGGGTGATTGTCGAACGTGAGCCGGCAGGATGTTCCATAAATTTATTGCAGAGATCCAGAAGGAGTTCTGGAAACAATCGGTGTGACAAGTTGGTAGATAAAAAGGTAGTGTGTTATGCCGAGACGATTTTCGCACACCATCAGGTAGGGCGACAAAACTGCTCCTAAGATAGGAGGGTTGAGACGATGTTAAAATCTGATAGGTTAATGTACCAAGGAAATACTTCTGACGTCCCTCAATACTTAACCAATTTGCCTTTCGCCAAAAGGGTGAGAGATTTTGATCACGTCTGAGCTGGTAGATGTAACGGATAGCAGAATTTAAAAGACGACGCAATTTCGTGCGAAGGTATCTTGTCATATCTGCATATACAAGACATGCAAAATCAATGTGAGGTAAGATCAGTGCATTGGCAAGCATGAGTTTTATTTGAGTTGGCAGAATTGAACCACGGAATCGTAATCTATACAGTGTAAAATGAACTTTGGAGCTAATAGACGAAATATGGCGATTCCAGGTGAGGTCGGATGACAAATAAACACCTAAGTTTCTAACTTCACTCACATATTGTATACGGTGTCCAGCTATAATCAATGGAGGTATGGTATTTAGCTGTAACTTAGCCAAGTTTTGACTGGTACCCAGGATGATTGCTTTAGTCTTCTTAATGTTAAGTGTAAGTCCACAAGCTTGTGACCAACGGTAAAAAGTTTCGATGACAGCATTCAATGATTTGACAGTTTGTTGAATACGACTAATAGGCGTCGAGAGATAAAATTGCGTGTCGTCAGCAAACACTATAGACGTATCGCGGCAGTGCAGTAGACGAGGGAACAAGGTATTAAAAACGATGATAAATAATATCGGGCCAAGACTAGTCCCTTGCGGAACACCAGTAGTGGTGAAAAGTTCCTTAGCATATACGCCATCGAGACCCCTAATAGTTTGGGAACGTCCAGTTAAATAAGAGTGGATCCAGATTATGGCCTGATCATTAAAACCTATTTGGCGAAGGCAGTATAATATCAATGGGTGATTTAGAGAATCAAAGGCTTTAGAAATATCGAATAATACTAGAATGGTGACTTGGCCGAGTTCAACCGCTCGCCGCACATCATCCAACAGTTTAATAAGTGCCGTTTGGACACTATGGTACCTCCGAAAACCACACTGTCTGGGGTGCAGAAGGTTGTTGGATTCAAGATAAGTAACTACCCTTTGAGTAATCAGAGCGTCCAAGAGTTTTGCAATATGTGGAGGATTCGCAATTGGGCGAGTTTCGCCAGGTGTGAGTGGTGTAGCAATCTTATTCAGAGGGATAATATACGATATTTTCCACAGATCTGGATAGATACCGTCAGATAACGATATGTTGAAGATAGTGGTGAGCGGTATGATGATGCTGGGAATGATTCGTTGAAGATGAATCAGTTGCAATCTATCCGGACTGAGACCTTTGGATTTAGAGAAGGAGTTTGAGATAATACGTTGCACTTCATACGGTTGAATTTCTGAAAAGCTGAAGGAGGGCATATTGGGATCGATGGAAATCTGAAGAATTTGACGGAGCTGGGAATCACTGCATACTTTATGTATCGATGCAACATTGCTATAGTGACTATTCAATTCGTCAGGAGAAAAATGTTGCAGGGAAGAATGCGAGGGAGAGGATGCGAGTCCAAATTTGCGGAGAAGTGCCCAGACCTTAGCTGGATCAGACTGATGTTGGAAGGCATTCTGGAGGTAATCGTCTTTAGCTTTACGTAATGAATGTTTAACCTCTCTCCGAAGTTGGCGATATTGTTCAAGGAGCCAGTTTGAGCCGGTACGCTTTGCCTTAGCGAATACTTGTTCCCTATGCTTAATTTGCTGTTTGATACTAACGGTGATCCAAGGTGCTGATGTTCTTTTAAGCAATCTTGTGACAATAGGAGCGTGCTTATCAAGAGCCTCAAAGATGCATCCATAAAATTTTTTTAATAGGTCTGACAAACTGGTTGTATGATATGTGGCACTATTGTAGAGTTCATGTACGTTATAATGTAGATAGGAATTTAAATCTCGATTAAACTCTTCATTGTTACAATTTGAAAAATCACGGTAAGTAAAGGTTTTTTGTTTATGAGAAAAGGCATCAATCTTGTAATCGATTTGGATTAGGTCATGACCAGCTGCAAAAGGCGCGGAAGATTGAGAATAATTCAGGACTTTGTCTTTGGAATCAACTATAAACACGTCTATTAAACTATGTGAATTTGTATGCATTACATGATGTGTGGGAGCGAAAGGGACTGAATAAAGCGAATAATCCTGGACGAAAATGCTAAGATAATTAGCATTAAAATTATTAGCTAGTAGGTTGCAGTTCAAATCACCAGTAATTACAATATTTTTGTAAGTTGGTATGTATAGATTCAATTTATTTTTAAAGTCTACAAACATGCTTCCTTCCGGTCGACGATAAATTATTGCAAGTAGTAAATTTGTATTTTCCGGAAACTTTTCATTAATAATAAGGAAATCTGGGTCATTTACTGACGAATTTTCGGAAGATTCAAGAACGACATAAGATATTGAATCATGTAAGTAACATGCTACACCACCACCTAGTACATAGTTATTTCTTCCTGAGGACAAAATCGCTCTATCGCTGCGCACGAGGTTATAAGATTGAATTGTAACCGTTTGAGACGTTATATCTGGATTTAACCATGTTTCTGTAAGAGCTAATATATGAACACAAGAACTAGTGACTAATGCTTCAATTTGTGACAGGTGTGCTCGTAATGAATTGATGTTGGCATGGTAAATATGAACAAGACCAGATTCTGAAGTATTATTAACAACGCTTTTCGTAATTAATGGTGTGCGGTTAAGTGATTGTCACTTGATATTGGCTACATCACGCTCGGTAACTATGGGTATTTCTGGAGAACTGATATTACGGCGAAAAAAATACGACCATTGCGAGCCCAAACACGAGATCCTGGTACAGATTTAGCCGCTAATTTTGTCTTCCCTAGTAGTATGTACATCTGCCTTGTCAAAAATTCGTTCATATACACTATAGCAGTACTTCCAGGATACAGTTCTGGTAAAATTTCAGCTTGAGTAACCTTCCCAAATTTACGCTTGGCATCAATAATGTGGTTACGAATTTCTGACGAAACACATTGCACAATAATCGCAAATGTACTCATTGACGTGTCCGAAGCGGTTGACGTAATTTCCGTGGGTTTATTTAGTTTCCTGGTGCCGACAATGAATTTTTCCAAATGGTTTGCATTTACTTTCGCGAGAGATCGATTTACAATTTCAAGTAGAGGTAAATTGCAAGAAGTGGGGATACCAGTGATGATAAGTTCTGCACTTGTAGGCGCATATGCCCATACTTTTTTAAGGTCATTTATTTCAGAGCGCATCTCAGTTGCAATCGCACCAACATGATCTGTCAAGCGAGTTAAGTTCATGTCACTCCTGAGAGACTGTTGCATAAAAAATGACATTCGTTCTTCTAAGGTCAGTGATTGCCAAGAGTCAGGCAAAGGGACCGAAGAGAGCTCCGAAAGCACATTCGCCGTGTTTATGTTGTTCATTGTATAATGTATTAGGGACCGTCGTATTGATAATGAGGAAGAGACAACAGACAAGATGGGCGATACGGAACTAAGAACTGTAGCCGCTGAATCGGGAGGGGAAGTTGAGAAGGTAGGGAGACTTACGGGTGAAACTGCGAGAGTAGTGGAAAATCCAAAATGTGGCACCAAACTAGTCGATGCTGAGGAGGAGGGCAGAGGGGAAAGAGGAGAAGGAGAAACAGATGACAGTTGGTCTAGCAAAGAACTAAATGACCGCGCACAACAGCACGTGTCCGGTTTATGCTTAATAAAATTGATGGCACACGAACGATGGAAAGCCGAACCGCACTCTGAGCACACGTATTTACTGCGTACAATTTGCTTACATCTAAAGCAGCTTAAGACTTGTCCCTCTTGATGATGAGGTGAGAGCTGATTTTGATGTACTCTTCGTGTGTTCCTAGGCATGAAAAGGGTGACAAAATAATCCAAGTAATCACTGGCGATGAGTTGCAAACGGGAGCAGGTGCCGATATGACAGCTGTGATCGACACTGACAATCGTTATGTGTCGCGGCTCGCGGCACGTTGTTGAATTATAGAGTCACGTGTTGAGGTACATGCGCGCTGAGACTTCCCGCCAAAAATTAGCAAAATGTCGTTGAAGTCGGAAAATTTCCAGAGAAGAAAAATGCAGAGAAACTGACCCAAATGTGAGATAATGAATAATCCGATGATGGATAAATGCGGGCCAGCGAGACTGCACTTCCTTCGTGAAAAATCTCTTCCTCGAAAAATATAAGAGTAGTAAGAAATTTGAGTAAATGATGAGCAGTAATTTGTGCGTGCGACTACTCACCCAACGGAAACAGAACTTTCCTGTTCATGGAGTAAACGTGTAAGACTGATCCTTTTTCCAAACTTCACCAATAATGCAGAGTTCAAATAGAATTTAAATTATCTTTTAATATATTTGAACACGTTTATAATACTATTCGCAAACTAAATTAGGTAATACGTTTATTCCATGAACATGAAATGTGTCGTCGGAGCCCAATTTCTTAAAATTTTTATAGTGACTTTTCACTGTGTTAAACAATTGTAGTTCATGTATTCGCATTAAAAGTGGATGAATAACACATTCACTGATATTGAGTATAAGTCTAACAAATAACTAAAAGTAAAAAAAATGAATTTCTTAAGTAACGTTGGCAGAATTCATAACTGTGATTTTTGTATACTCAGGTGTCTTTGCTAACTTAGTTACCTGTTTCTATCTACTTATTTTGGTTCATGTATTCACATTAATTGCAAAGGCGTAGAGAACTTATACGATTAATACACTTTTCTCAGATTAGTATGTATTATTAACCCTTTGAGTTACGGTAGTAACCCACGTTACTACCTCGATTTCATTGAATTTTAATTATTTACGTTCAAGTTAACGTATTTCGATCGGTCTTTTTGATATTTTCTGTTACCTTAGTACTTAAAGAACATATCCACATGATTAAAATACATAATTGTTTGTTGTTTACTTTATATAAATAAACAAACACAAAAAAATCATGTTTTTTGGAAAGAATTCACTTTTGACGCTATTTTGAAAGATAATAACTCAAAGGGTTAACTTCTTACTATACTAGGCATTGAACATTACATAAATAAGTTCATTAGTTGGATTGATGCTATGTTATGTTAGGAACTATATCATAATAATAATTTTACTTGCTTATATTTCATTCATCGCATTGTTTATGAAAGAGAAATAAATTCTAAATATTCTGGAATGACAATGCTTTATATTGAACTTCGGATGGAAGCAGTCCATTCACAGTATGTAATTTCACGAAAATAATTACAAATTTTGTTTTTTTAACATTCTGAAAAAATTGAGGGTGAGAGTTCACATGCCACAGATGATCTGTACAATATTTTGTGGAAAAAATATCCGTTTTTTGAAATATCAAGGTGGCCTGGATGATATGGAATGCACGATATATAAAAAACGATGTATAATATTACTTTTTTTTTTTTTTTTACCATTATTATTATTATTATTATTATTGTGCATATATAACATTTTCCATTTAATAATATTAAATAATAATTTTATAATTATTATAATTTTATTGTTGTGTTTATATAATTATTTCAATTGTAAGGTGTAGCAGTTGGCCAACTGGAAAGAAATGAAATATATCAAATTTTAATTTTCGCTGCATACGCAAATTTTGAAGAAACTAAAGTTGACAGAATATTTAATAAATATCGACAAAAAATTTCAAATATGGTTATTGACAACGAAATGATGACAAGAAATGAGTAAGTTCAGAAATATTAAAAATAGAGGAGATCCGACTTTCAAATATATGAGTGTTAAATATTTGCATACAATATAATATGACATTGTCGACAATTATAATAATATTTATTTTTCTATATGTAGACGTATTAGAGTATGAAAGTCCCGATTGTGAAGCGATTTTCCGATATGGTTACATATTTCCTTCGATTGCTAACAAATAAACCTTACATTGTTTCATTATTGTTGTATAGCATTTCATGTACATTAGGGTGGCCTTTAATTTATAGATTATTAAAATTTAATCAGGACCACTTCTAAAACTATTTAGTTTGATGAAAATTTAATTCCAGAAATTTAAACCGTGTCCCAAGGCCATGTACGTTACGTATTTATATACAGGGTCATCGAAAAGTATCGGACCCCCCTAATATCTTCAGTTAGAATGCACTTAGGAGAAAATGTCCAATAGCAAAGTTGTATGGTTTCAAGCGGGGAGTAAGATGATGACCTTGACTTTGACCATGACCATGTCCTTCAAGGTCATTTCAAGGTCAATCTTATTTTTTTAAATAGAACCCCCTACATTTTATTGCATATTCTTATAGCTTATCTCGAGAGCTTTCCAAAACACTATAATAAAATATTTTTTTATTAAGTACTTTTTGAGTTATAAAGGTTTGAAGTTAACAATTTGTTAAGTGGTGTGCGAGTCCGACCAGTTAAGGCAAGAGTGGTGTGCGAGTCCGACCAGTTAAGGCAAGAGTGGTGTGCGAGTCCGACCAGTTAAGGCAAGAGTGGTGTGTGAGTCCGGCCAGTTAAGGCAAATTTAATTCCAATTGGTTAGCTTGGGCAAAATATTTATAGTATTCGGGCGAAAAACTGCCCGAACGTAATCGCGAGAAGCTGCTCGAATGCGTGATTTCCGAAGGCCTTAGCGGGAATCTGACCGAAAGCGTTGGCCAATCTTTATTCTCTCACTCTCGCAGGCACCAATGTACGAGCTCTTGAGCAAACAATACGGATCACTGATTTGAAACTTTGATGCAGTGCTGTCTTCTTCTTAGCGAGCAGCAGTCACCTCGTGGACGAAAACGAACAGCCTCAAAAATTTTTTCTGTAACAAAAGAAACCATTGCGCTTCAATTGATTATCCCAAACATCTTCATTTTGTTTCCAATAGCCCAGAAATTTTTCGTAAATATTATTAATTGATCTATTAGATTTTCAGTTGCTCAACGAGCTTTTTGCTAGTGCTGGTTAAAATAAACAAATCAATAGTTGGACCAACACTTAATAATTAGTATTTTTCTCTACTTAATTATCTAGATCAATTTCCTATCACTTACCTGATTAATTCTTCTTCGCTCTAATTAAGAATGGCGGAACTTTCTGAAAGAGATCGAATAACGCTGTTAATGATGCGAGGATGGGGAGATCAACAAAGAGGGTATAAAACAATAACGCGATTATGTAATGAAAATTTTCGGAATGAAAATAATAGGATCTCCAAAAGTACTGTAATCCGTACTATTCAACGTTTCGAGGCCATTGGTAGCGTTAAAAGCCGCCCAAAATCTGGTAGACCTGAAACAGCAACAAATAATGATAAGGCATTAGATGTTTTACAGTCTTTCGTTGAAGATCCCCATATTTCCATCAATCGCGTTGCAGAAGAACACGAAATCGGTCATGCATCTGTCAGTAAAATTCTGAAATTGAATAAATGGCATCCATACAAACTCCATTTGGTCCAAGAGTTGTCCGAAGACGATTTTGATAGACGCATCGAATTTTGTGATCTTATGATGGAGATGATTGTCGACGATCCTCTATTACTTGATAATATTGTTTTCTCTGATGAGGCAACATTTGAACTGACTGGAAATGTAAATAGACACAATTGTAGATACTGGAGTGACGTTAATCCTCACTGGAAAAGAGACAATCATACTCAATATCCACAAAAAGTTAACGTATGGGCTGGTATTCTTAATGGTAGACCAGTTGGCCCTTTCTTCATTGAAGGCAATTTGACAGCACAAGTATACCTAGTCATGCTTCGCGAACAAATTGTTCCAGCTATTCGAGACATAGCTGGTGGAAATATGGATGAAATTTATTTCCAACAGGATGGAGCTCCACCTCATTATGGTGTCATTGTCCGTCAATATTTGAATGAGGTCTTTCAGGACAGGTGGATAGGGCGAAGGGGTCATATTGAGTGGCCACCTCGGTCTCCGGACTTGACCCCATTTGACTTTTTTTTGTGGGGTTACTTGAAAAGTAAAGTTTACCAACTTACCACCAAGCCTCAAGATTTAAGAGGGAGAATAACTCGAGAGATAGAACTAATACCGCCAGAAACGTACCGGAATGCGGTTTCGGCTGTTTATAACAGATTGGCAAATTGCCAGGCTGTTGAAGGGCAACAATTTGAACATTTGTTGTGAATTGTTTGGTACAATTAAATATTTTGCCCAAGCTAACCAATTGGAATTAAATTTGCCTTAACTGGCCGGACTCACACACCACTCTTGCCTTAACTGGTCGGACTCGCACACCACTCTTGCCTTAACTGGTCGGACTCGCACACCACTCTTGCCTTAACTGGTCGGACTCGCACACCACTTAACAAATTGTTAACTTCAAACCTTTATAACTCAAAAAGTACTTAATAAAAAAATATTTTATTATAGTGTTTTGGAAAGCTCTCAAGATAAGCTATAAGAATATGCAATAAACTGTAGGGGGTTCTATTTAAAAAAATAAGATTGACCTTGAAATGACCTTGAAGGACATGGTCAAGGTCAAAGTCAAATCTTACTCCCCGCTTGAAACCATACAACTTTGCTTTTGGACATTTTCTCCTAAGTGCATTCTAACTGAAGATATTAGGGGGGTCCGATACTTTTCGATGACCCTGTATAATCCATTTTTTCCCGGGTCCTAATGTACATCCATACAGTACAGGTTGTGCATGTTAAAAGTTTAATTTGGAATGGAGAAGACAATTGCATCGAACGATTCGAAACAAATGAAGGAATGTAATCATTTTTAAAATTTGGAATTCATTAAAATCGTTTGTATCTATCAAATTTTACCTTGAAATATGTATTCGCGTGAAGGTAATTTTTTCTTTACCGATGCACGTTACAATTCTATTTCATTATCATTAACCCATTTAGGCCCACGCCTAGCATATTTCAGATAGCACCGAACTATTTATTGGAAATATAAATATATTGAATACTTGCCGGAAATGAAATACACGTGTTTTTTGTTTATAAAAAATAATTGTAACAATTTACAACCTATAACCACTTTTAACGAAATTGTTTATAATAAATTGTTATAAACGATTATTTTTATAAATAAAAAAACTCGGGTATTAGATTTTTGGCAAAAATCCTATTTACAATAAATAGTTTGGAGCTATCTGCGATATGCTAGGAATTTGCCTTAATGGGTTAAATACCAATACGTTAACAGTGGAATGTTCTCCAAAACGGACTTTTTTACGTATCCTTTTTCGGAAGAGAATCAGTAAAATATGGAATTAAACTTTTATATGCGTGATATAATAGTTATTTATGCAACAAGTAAAACTCGCTTCGCTCGTGCACCAAACCACACGAGTCTCCATTTCCCCTACTTTCGCGCCCATGCTTCATACACAATTTTCTGCAACCCCTCCTGTTAAAAAATTCGACTAAATTGCACGTGATGGGGTGGAACGGTGCGAGAAAGTTGAATTTCCCCTCCTTTTTAGCACTAGTGCTTAGAAAGTAGCGGTTTAGTCGAGTTTTCGACGGGAGCGGTTGCAGCAAAAATATAATTTTCCATTCCAAATATTATCAAATTCATACTGAAATTTTTCATCATCTGGTTGATAGAATACACAGGAAAAGATTTATAGAGCTCCGAGAAAGCATTATTGAATGCTTCCCCAAAGAGAAAAACTACGAGAAAATATACTACACTCCCAGTGTAAAACACAGCAATGCTAGGGGATGTTTATATATGAGATACATCGATAATAGAAGTAATGGTATAGAATTGAACATAATTCCGAAGACAACATCCATGTCTGAATCTTTATCAGGTAAAACTTGTATATACATACAATGTGGCATATGACACTGTTAAAAATTGAAGGCCAAATCAGGTTATCGAATATGATATCGGGATTGTGTTTCCTAATCGATGAAATCTCCTCATGAAATTACGAAACGGAATTACATATTTACGAAAGAATTATTGAAATTTCCGAATTGTAAAAAAGGACGTTTCTGAACTTTACGAATCTATGTTTGTAATTTTTCCAAATGTTACAATAATTTTCAGCAACCGTAACTGCGTAAAATTTTATTCACAGTTAGCTTCATCAGTTCCACGTACAAATTTCTTACTGTACACGTAATAGAATAAGCTAGACATTAAATTTATTCATTGTTAATTTATAATATAATGTTTCATATTTTTTTAAAATACTTTTTCATGTTGCGACAATAAAAAATTCGGACGTGTAATTTGTACAGCATAAGTAAATTATTTGTCTCTACATATATTGTCGTTCTATCTGATAACTATATGTGCCAACAACGAATTTCTAACGGATCTGGCTTAGTACACGATGCGTTACTTATTTAGCTATTAATGTTGAATGTTACAATCACCTATTGTACTTATTCAGGGTCAAGTAAGTTGGATTTTGAAGTTGTGAAAAAAATAACAAGCGTCAATGAAGAGACGATATCTACGTGGACACAACATTTACCTTTGATAAACAAATATATGCAGAAATTAACAATTAACGACATTATTGAGACTCTACCGGTTTTGAAGTCGCCATCAGGATATATTTTGGTAAAATTAAAATTTCAGTGATTAAACTCCGTTTACAGTGACTCACTCATTTAGATACATTTATACAGCAATTCATTTAAATGTAGCGTGTTTTTATGTTAGATGTTGCTTCTTTGCAGCTCATACAGAATTTCCAAATATTTCATGAAACAAGCATAAATCTATTTCTCCAAGAGTGGCCGAAATTATGTAAAATTATAATTCAGATTGCACAAGAAAAATCGAAAAAAGATAAGGAGATACGCAAAGTAATGCAGAGCTTCACAGAAGACGAACATTCAGGTTATAGCGATTTATTTTGGCGGTTTTATATTATATACACTTGTCAATACTACTTTGTACACTGTACGTTTGTATTTGTCTCTTCCATAGCGTCCGATATTATGGCATTGTTGGTGCTGCCTTTATTGTTTAATGGATCTAAGATCCCGAACAGAAAATTGAAAAAAGCCGAAACTGCGAAATATTTTGTTCAGTATATAAAGGTGATTAGCTGCCTTTTTAACAAATGATTTCAAATTAACTTTAGCGCCTCGTCCTTCTGCATTACCTATACTAATCGTTCATTATTCCCTTCATCGTCCTGAAAACCCGCACTTTGCAAGTTGCTTTTTTTGTATTTCTCAATGGTCGTTTTCAGGTGGAAGCTGAAGGAGATATACTGCAGCAATTGCGCCATTCCCAAGATATTCTATCTCGAAATTCACGTGATTCTCCAATAATTCCGCGTGTGGTCGCGATCGGAACGACACTGCAGTCTTCAAAATCATTTGTCATCCTGAATAACAGTGCAATCTATGAGATTCAAGACACTATAAACGCCGTGGACACGTGTTATAAATGTATAAGAGGACTGCAAATATCAGACTTCAGGAGAATCTGCGGCCACGTCTGGCAATTCTTGGAGGTACACTGTTACCAAATTGAAGGACAGCAGAGTACATATTCCGTTGTGACGGAATTGGGTAGGGAAGTCCTTGCGCTCAAAAAATAATATTACATTATAGGTATAACTGTTTGTTCGAGACGTAAAGTTTAATATCGGCTGGACCGAAGTACGTATTAAATATGTAATAAAAATTACTATCAACGCGTTCGCCAATAAAGCCATTTGCCTGTTTATTGTACATTTGCTTGATTGTAGATTGCTCTTTCTTTTTCTATATGCTGTTGTCACTATTACTATTATCATTATAATTGTTATTATTATTTTTATTGTTGTTCTTAGTATTATTGTTGTTATATATCATTTGATCAACATGATTTTGAAAGAAGAGTGCAGTAGGAAATTCTTGGATTTCACTTTGAAATTATATAACATATCTACGATTCCCCGATCTGCTGTCCAAGATATCTTGAATGAAGTACATCATCTGTTAACTGATACATTTGTACCGTTTTTGAATGAGCAAGTTCAAAACACTATCAGAAATGTATGCCCTGCAGATATTTGTGGGCTTGTTGATGTGATAATGAAGAGAAATAGTCGCCCATTGGAAAACCTCTTGTCGGAAAACTCACGTCTTAAAGCTTACAAAGAAGCTAAATTGTTTGAAGAACCAACAACTTTTGAGATAGGGCAAGAACTTATTTTCATCATAGTGAATAGGTATGAAATAAGAGTTTCACATACTCCGCGGCGTGCTGTACATGTATCTTTGCAACGATCTTTAAAATCGGTGCTGGAAACCCCAGGATTATTTGATAAAATTCAAGACAATGTTAAGAAATTAGATCAAGCAGAGGAATATGTATCTAATATCATGCAAGGAGACCTATGGAAACAAAATTATGCCAACAATCCGAATACTTTTCCTCTCAACTTGTTTACCGATGAGTTTGAAACGGGGAATGCTCTGGGAAGCCACGGAGGACAGCAAAAACTGTTAGGTATATACGTATCGCTTCCTTTTTTACCCCCACACTTAGCTCACAGAACGGAATATATTTTACTGATAACGATAATATATGCGAAGCAGGCTAAATTATTTGGAAACCGAGCAATTTTCCAAAAGGTCATTGAGGAATTAAATTTTTTATCAAAAAATGGGTTGCAATTAAAACTTAATAATAGAAATATAGTTGTCTATTTTCAATTGACATTGGTGCTTGGTGATAATTTGGGCCTGAACACGACTTGCGGGTTTGTGGAAAGTTTCCAAGCATTTCGATATTGCAGAATTTGCAGAGCAACATCGTCGATGTGCAAAACTATGTGTGTCTTGGATCCAGAATTAATGCGTAACGAAGTAAACTATAATCAAGATGTGAAACATTTAAGCATAAAATCAGGGGTTAAAGAAGATTGCGTGTTTAACGCTGTTAACAACTTCCATATAACTAAAAACACAGCTTTAGATATTATGCACGATTTTTGTGAAGGAATTATTCCTTATACATTGGGAAACATTTTGACAGCTTTAATTCAAGAGCAAAAACTTTTCACATTGAAAGAACTGAACGATGAAATAAGGAAATTTAATTTCGGTGATTCAGAAACAAACCCACCACGACCGCTAGTCATGGAATATAACAAAACCAAGCGTACTCCTGACCGTTCAAAAAAAATCAAATTCAAACAGTCCGCAAGTGAGAGCATATGCTTGTGCCGTTATCTTGGTCCCATAATTGGACATAAAGTTCCTGAGGGCAATGAATATTGGAAATTATATCTTACTGTGCGACAAATATCAGACATCATAACTGCTCCACTGTTTTGTCAAGCTGATTTGTACCAGCTTAGAATTTTAGTCGAAAAGCATAATGCCTCTTATATAAAGCATTTCGGTGATTTGAAGCCAAAAATGCATTTTTTTCTACATCTTGTAGAAAATATGAAATCGAACGGGCCCGCTGTTCATTTTTGGAGTATGCCCTTCGAGCGCAAGAACAAGGACATGAAAAATCTTATTCTTACAAGTAGGTGTCACATAAATGTTCCGTGGACGATCGCATTCCGTAATCAGATTCGCTTTGCCTGCTTGAAAGAAAATCCGCAAATAGACGAATTGAACGTTGAATTAGGAAGTATACACGATCACGAGGACACGTAAATTAATAATATAGTTCCCCATGTTAAATCTGCAAATACTTACAAGTACGTCGTAATTAATGGAAAAAAGCACAAACCGGATGGTGTCCTTGTAGTACGGTTTAATGATGAAGGCCCTGTTATGAGGAGGATTAAAAAAATATACGCAGTTCACGGACACGTTTATTTTCTTGTATATGAAGTGATCGTATCTCATTTTGTAAAACACCTACATTCATACAAAGTAGATATCACAGATAATACGGTAGAATTAGTGCATATAAATAACTTACCGACCATCTGTCCATCGTGTTTATTATTTAAAAGAAATGATGAATATTATGTAACTTGTAGATATCAATTGTAATATATATAGTTTTCCAATAAAAATATTTCACTCTTAAAACCTTACTTCCCGAAAAGTCCCTATTGGGAACTGTTCATTACTCACTCCTCTGATTCAATTTTTCATAGACACTCTGCATTCAAAGGTAAGAATTTTAAATGTAATAGTTTAGTTGTGAAGTTTCAAATATAAGTTTCATTATCAGAGACTACGCACGTAAAGTCCTGAATAATAAATGTTGAAGAAGGTACACGTTCAATTAAACAAAAAATCATTTCATTGAAGCTACAAGCACGCTATATCTTTAAAAATAATTCGATATAAGTTTGTAAAAACGCTTCAAAATATATTAAGAAAGATTGAAACAGTTGTAAATTATAATTGATTTGTAATCGATCTCGTAGAATTACGACTTTGAAATGGGTTCATAACGTTGGCAACATTTTTTTTGCAGATCCGAATATATTCTTTCTATGCTTTTTTACATTTAATAACATTTACATTCAAATGTATTCATTAAATGATGATAATATTGAACCCAAAGATTTTATATTTTATATATTTGCATTGAAATGTATTCGTAATATTGGCAGCACTTTTTATGGATTGAAATGTATGCATTACTTCTTGTATTTTCGGATATATTACTTTTAAATTCACAAGCAGTGAAAACGATATAAAATATGTAGTACATTTAGATTAAGATTTCTGTAGAATTTTAACAGTTTTTAAGGGGTTTCTAAACCCACCCCGTCGATAACGTCAGTTCCTAATCTAAAATATTCGAATTAAACAGAAAATAAACATATTCAATTGTTTATTAAGAAAGTTAACATATTTTATATATCGCATGCACGAAAAAAGCGTTTTTCTTAAATTAAAAAGAATTCTTTTGAAATCCTTTATTGTTCAGTTTTTTGTGCAGAATTCAAAAACAATTCTTTATAATTGCTAAGAGATGTAACGAATGTCCACTATATGGCAATTCGTTAAGAGTTACAAAAGAGTTCTTTTTTAAGTGTGATTGTAAAAAATGCTTGAAAGAAGGCTTTTTAATACTTTTTAATTTATCATAATATATATAATAATCTTAAATCTGTTTCCTAACATTATTATTATTCCGAAAAGAATTATTACTGAATTCTCAGAATATAATTCGAGTATTATATTATTGCGGGCATTCGTTAAGGTAAATATCTCATTTACTGACAACTTCCAGGTTCCTGACTGAGCTAGTAAATATGCGATACTTGTTGAGGCAATAATTATGTCAGTAATACTCTAAACATCAAAATTATTTACACAAGTAGAAAGTTAAAAGTGTTGAGAATGAAATTGTTAGTTGAAAATCTGAATTTATCAGCACATTATAAAAAGTAATCAAGTGGCTATGTATTGGTACATGAAAATGCTCTCTGCCCGGTAACTAACCGACCGGCCAGTTATGACAGAAAAGACTTTTCGAATTTACATTTAATATATTTAATACTTTTAAACTAATATTATATTCGATTCTATCATCGATTTTTTCATTTGTTTGCTTTTCCTTCGTTTTCTTGAATCATTGTCAATATAACCTCACACTTTAAATAAAGATTTATTTCCATTATTAAAGTAAATTAATTAAATTGCATTGTTGAAATTTAATTGCTTTTATATATTCCTTATTAAAATTTAGCAATCGTTTTACTTCAACGCTCTTTTTTTTTATAAATTCAAGGCTAAAATGTGTGTCATAAGATCCGTAAAGTACTGTTAATTTAAAGAATATTTATACAATACGATATTAATATTGTGATACTAAGATTAAGAAATATTAAGGAAAAAGTAATCAATTTTTTTTGTTTCAGTATGCGTTAAATACTATTGTACACATTTCTGACTTTTTTCTGACGCATTTTACACATACTTCCATAAAAAATATTGTTCGGCACATGTGCAAAAATGTTTTTTATGCGGACGCTAAAAGCACTATTTCCACCTCTTCAATTTATTATAACCTTTTTGTTAACCATATTTATATTAAGTTATCACATTACTTTATCTTTCTGTGAATAACTGACTATGTCGGCCATAATGAATCTGACATCTTGTATTTTGCAATTCTGACATCAAAATCGTGATCAGTACCTCAAAGACCCCATAAATAAAATTCTTGACTAAATTGTGTAAGAAACATCGAACTTAGCTGAATATGTCGGCCATATTGGATCCGCCATCTTGTATTTTGCAATTCTGATATGGCAATCATAATCAGCGACCTCAAAAACCCCTAGTATACACGATATTTTTTCTCCCGGAATGCGCAAGGAAACTTTTAAAAAATGGAATTTATAAATCCATAAAAAGCACAATCCTTTAAGCCGCCATTTTGAAACCGCCATCTAGAAAAATATTATATTTATTTATATGTTTATTATTTGTACACAATTTAATATAAAGAAAATCATTGAAGTGACATAAAGTCAATAGGTACGTTTAAAATGTTAAAATAAATATATTTTATAAGTTATTTTTATAACGAAATTATTTGAACACAGGAATTTCCTTTGATATATTCCTTTGATATATTCTCACATGAAAATACAGTTTTAAGTTATTTAGTTTATATTGCATAAGAAAACTATGTTAAATACGGAGATTCGCCCAGATATACGTCTGTAGTGTATCAGCAAGCCCAAGACACGTGAATTCAGAGCCCCACGCCTTGGGATCTATTGCTTATTCATATGATCGCGTTCTGAGCTCTGCGTGTTGATTTTCATAGCTCTCAGCTATGAAAATCAAGACGCAGGCCTTTGAATGCTATCTAATGCGCACGCTCGGAGTTGCAAAGGAGTGCGCCGTGAACTTGTTCTAACCGCTGCGTCGGGACGTACGTTCTAAGCGCTGAGTGCGGAAATTTCTATCAGTGTAAACTGGATATAATCACCAAAGATATCGCAGCCACAAGAAGTGATTTGGCCGAGTTTAAGCAGGAGGTTGCTTCGTCAAATGTCATTCGTGATAGGAATATTGTGGAGCACTCCAGAAGATTAGATGTTATGGAAAGACGCATTGAAATTATTGTTAAAGGTAGTCGGGAACTTAATTTGATAATTAAAGGGTACATACCGAAAACACCCTCGACTGAGTTGCGCGTTGAACTTCGCGAATTCCTCCGAGCTAAGTTTGGTTTTGATGTTCGTATTCGCCAAGCATATCCAAGAGCAACCAGACAGCCTAGCTTTTTTGTTAAATTATCAGATATGGATGATAGGGACAAAATCATGAGCTCGAAAGCAACAGTTCTTCGCGATTCCGGTGTTTACATCGACCCCGACTACACGCAGAGGGAACAATCCATCATGGCTAAAGCCAGGGAAATTACCGGCAACGCTCGGCATACCGGACAGCAGGCGAAGACTGGCTACCTAAAATATGCAATCGATGGTCAGTGGTTCCGTTGGGACGATGGAGCCAACAGCTTCCTCCCAAATAACTCCTCGACCAGCAGATCATTTCACCATACAGCAGCAACAACGGATACATCCACTCCTTCTGCTTCAAAAAACGGCAACGTCTCCCTCATAGACAAAATGAAGTAAACCACTCCCAATTTCATCGTCCTGTCCTCCCGCCGTCCCAGGTACACCGTCTAGTCTCCACAGACATAATTTTTTGGAACGCGCATGGATCCTCCAATCTAGCGAACACTCGACCACCTCAGAGTTCAGGAATTATTTGCTGTAGTGAAACGTGGCTAACCACTCCGGGCACTCCCTCACTGCTCCCATCCCTTAATAACTCCTACCTGCTCACGTGGATACCTGGGGTTAAAACTAACCGCACGGGACGCGCTTCGGGTAGTATGGTGATAGCTATCGACAAGGCATATCAGCCAGAGATGATTGAGTTCTCCGATAGTTTTTATATATGTAATGTGTCAACTTTCCCGAAAAGTCTCATTTTATGTTTTGTATATTTTAGTCCTAAGTTAGATATTAGCACTGAGCTTGCGAGGCTCCAGGACGTCCTGGATGCTGCACAGTCTTCCCTTCCAGATTCCGTGTTGGTTATTGGAGGTGATTTTAATGCAAGGATTGGCGGGGACGGCTGTGTGGATCCGGATCTCCTCGAGGGAACATGTCTCACTAGTCATCGTTCATCGTTTGACACATTCACGTCTGATCGGGGTGTAGCGTTGGTAAATTTTGTAAATGCTAACGGTTTTATTGTCGTAAACGGACGCGCCCCGAGCGACTCTCCAGCGCACTATACATTCCTGGGAACCAATGGATTTAGCTGTGTCGACCTTGCGCTGATTTCATCAAACTATGTACAGCTTGTGACAGATTTAGCAGTAGGCACCGATTTACAGGGTTCGGACCACGCTCCGGTTACCTTACGGCCGAGTCTCTCCCCGAGAACCAGTAGGTTATTTTCCGAAATAAATAATGCATCAGCACCGTACAACAAACTCCGCTGGCGCCCGGATAGGGAGCCTCTGTTCCGTGGTATCCTCGGACCTACACCTGTTCTACCGCCATCTGCTGAATCTTTCACAACCGGCGAAATATATCTTTGGTTTTGTAATTCTGTGCATCGAGCGGCCGAGGACTCGGGCATGACTGCGAACGTTCGCCCATCTGAATCGAGATTAGCACATAACAATTGGTTCGATAAAGACTGTTTTGTGGCACGTAGAGAACTGCGCACTGCGTTAAGACGTTTACGTGTATCAGGTTATGCGGAAAATGTAATACCTACCTTTTCAGAGCGCAAGCGGGTTGCCCAAAAGAAGGAGATATTTCGGCCGGGAATCCGTGATACTTTTGCCAGAGTCAATGACTCAGCAGGCTTTTGGAGGGCAGTGAGGGGGTTCAGGGTGGGAGCGGTCAGGCGGGAGGTTATCTCCGCGGCATCCTGGGGTGAATTTCTCCACGGAGTATATCCTCCCAGGATGGTCTCGGGGCTGGCTTTCTATGGGGTCGCCGACCCTGTCCTTGATCTCCCTTTCACCTTTGGGGAGCTGTTGGCTATTATTCGCGGTCTCAGAAGAGGCAAGTCTCCCGGACACGACGAAATATCGGGTGAATTTTACCAAGCACTCAGCCGCGACTGGCTCCTGCTTTTACTTGGACTTTACAACAAGATTTTGAACACAGAAGAGGTACCACAAGATTGGTCCCGCGTGCTTCTTGTAATGATGCACAAGAAGGGCTCGATGGACGATCCCTATAACTATCGAGGACTTGCGATGGTTAACGTATGCTTAAAAATCTTCACGCAATTGATATGTAATCGCCTTACGTCATGGGTATCTGCGCTTTTTATCCTTCCAGAGGAGCAATCAGGTTTCCGTAAGGGTCGTGGCACCCTTGATAATATATTTACTGTATATGTAGCAGCACAAATTGCGCTTAGGCGTAAAGGCGGCAAGTTGTATGCGCTGTTCGTCGATTTCAAGCGTGCGTTTGACTCCGTGCCGCATAACCTTTTATGGCAGAAACTACTTGGCTTAGGAATCAGCGCTAAGATAATTAGAATTATCAAATCATTGTACGACAATGCGTCCTTATATGTACGCACACGAACAGGTCAATCGGAAACAGTAGAGGTATCGGAAGGCTTACTGCAAGGTGAGATCCTCAGTCCTCTTTTATTTATATTATTTATTTGTGATATCGTTAGCTATTTTCGTGAAAAAGGATGTAGAGGCGTGGATGTCACACCGTTATTTGATTTGTTGATGCTTATGTACGCGGACGATCTAACAATTTTTGCTTTTTCACCAGCGGATCTACGCCGCAAACTAACTATTCTCGCGGATTATTGTGATGCCCATGGACTCACGGTCCACACACACATAAGACGAACATCGTGTTTAAGCGATCTGGCAGATCCTGTGCAAGCGACTCGCGTTTTTATTATAAAGATGAACCGATAAGCGTAGTAAAGCGAGTAGCATATCTGGGCGTCGAAATTTCATCCACATCTCTTGGGCGTTCTGCCGTAGATGCGGCGGTAGCTAGAGCCATGGGTGCCGTACGCTCCGTGCTGTCCATTCTGGATACATGTATGCTGCGAAAGTTGATTCTTGGCAGGCTATACTTACGTTGTATAGGTCTTTAGTCCATTCTACGCTGTTATATTCGTCCCCTATGTGGGCATTGCGTAACCTCGACGATTTAGAGAGGGTACAACTAAGATATTTTAAGTCTCTGTTCTCCCTCCCATCATCTACTCCGGGGTACGCTCTCAGGACCGAACTGGGGCTCCTTCCTCTGGCTTTTAGTGTCGCGAAGCATACCGTAGGTTTTATTACTAGAATAATGGAAATGCCAGAAACAAGGATACCCAAAATCCTTCTTCGCAGGCTCACGGAGTTGGCTATAGGGGGCGGGGCGCAGGGCAGCGAATACAACTGGGCTCTGTAGGTGTCCGACCTGTTACAGGTAGACTCGAGGGAGCTCTGGTCGGATTTTGCTAGGGACTCCTGGAACTCTCGAAGTTCCACAGCATTGCCCACTCTGGAGGCACGACTTAGGACGGCAGATCGGCACAGGACGACAATATCATCTGTCCTTATACTAAATGAGGGAAACGTGGATAATGAGGGCTTCCTCGCTCACTTCCCACCCAGGGCTCCCCTTCCGTTTCTGCGAGCTAAATTGCAGGCCAGACTTTTGTCGGTCCACGCTTCTTGGTTCTCTGCCAGTAGGTTCGTCCTCCGACTGGACTCCCGACGAGTATGCGCGTGCTGTGATCAATACCGGTCCGCTGAGCACTTGTTCTTATTCTGCAGTGCATACGAAGAGTTGCGCCGCACGTTATGGGGTTTTACGAGCAATTTGGATGACATCACGGGTCGTTACCGAGAATTTCTTAATTTACTTAGCAATAACGGGTTACATGCTACGAAGGCGATTCACTTATATTTAGCTAAAGTCAACAGGATTCGGCAGATCGCTCTGACACTTGATGTTGGTAACAGCGTTCAGTAGTTATAGCACTTAGAATATGCTTTATATTTCTTCAACATGCGATTTATGCGGATGCGTATGTTACTGTTCATTTGGATGTATATGCGAAATTATAAAAATTGTTTGTTTTTTTATTGCTTGTTTGCTGATATTCACGAGAGACGCGCTCTCCTTAATTATCCTTATAAATTGTAAATTTGAAAGGATCAATAAACTACTACTACTAATGCAATATACAATAATTTGGAAAGAAAATTACACTTTAATACCTTCTTATCTCACGCTTTATCTATATAAATTAATTAGTTTTTCTTTTATATGTAATCATTCGTTGATTACTTTTTTTTTTTAATTTTATTTTATATGCATATATTTAGGTCGCGGACAAGTAGAATGTACTACTTTTGCGTACAAATGTAGTGGGCTAACCCCCACAACCATATGTAAAAATATACCTAAATAAATATTATTATTATTATTATTTTGACATATGAAATTCATAAATTTTCGTAATTTCAATTTCCTCTAAACACGTTGCTTAGAATTTTGTTTCGGCTATGACACAAATAAATAATGGTTAGATCGTAAATGTTTATTTTAATTATTATTACATTATAACTGTATAGAAAAGATAATTCTGTGGTACATCGAGGGAACAAGCATTACGGAAGATGACGAATACAGCCAGTACATACTTTTGCGCGTCGGTCAGCACACATTTTGCGCTTGCATTTCAAACAAAACATGTTCGTTTTTTTTATCTTGATCGTAGTCACACAATTCACATCTTTTTCTTTTAGGCAAAGCACGAAGTAAGAAGTAAGGAGACCGAACTACAGCCGACCGATATAGCCCCATTTGACGTGCTTTATGGGGAGGGAATCCGCTAGAAGGGAAAGCCTATTTCAAGTCGAGTAATAGTGTTGGTTTATATCTGTGTGTGTCAGTGAGTATCGAGTGGTGTGTGCGTGATGTGCGCAGATTGGGCGCGCCGGCGGAAAATCTGCAGTCCTTGCGCGTTCATGCTTCAAATAAATGACTGTGGTTAGCAGTTTATCAGCCGCTTTACGTCTTATCTCGTAAAGGGTTGTAGTAGCCGAGTGGTTAAAGCGCTCGACTGATGATTATAACTTCTGTAGTTCGCGTACTCGCAGATGCTTTTATTATTTTTTTTTTATTTTCATAATTATGAATTTATTGTAATTTCTTAAATGCTATTCAAATTATTTATTGTATATTTTTTAAAGGAATTTTTTATTTTTTAAATATACTTTTAACCTAACTTAAGGTATTTTCTGTAACTTATTTTGACGAATATGACGTTAAATAACACTGAAACATGGTTTCTCTACTTTTATTCATATAGTTGACTATTACAGTTGTATTAAATAAATAAATTTCTTCAGTTAGGAAGATATTGCCAAATGTTTTTAATTCTTCTTTATCCGCCAAGAATGAAATTAATATGTCACAATACTTTTTACGTATATAAAATAGTAGCTTATATTATGCAAAAGATCTGTGACTAATGCAATCATACCCATCCATTTTCCAATACTTGGAATGTTGTTTTTACTTACTCTAATTTTATGAAGCTTTATATAATGCTTAAATATAATTAAAATTAAAAAATGCTACGAAAACGACATTATGGAAGTAATAATAATATGGTAACACATTGTCTAAACTAGTAGTATTGAATACATAATTTTCCAAAGTTATAAAAATATTGCCACAGTTTTTCGCTTCTTATTTATCCGCCAATTAAAGAAGAATTAAAAACATTTTGGCAATATCTTCCTAACTGAAGAAATTTATTTATTTAATACAACTGTAATATACAACTATATAAATAAAAGTAGAGAAAAAATGTTTCAGTTTTATTTAACGTCATATTCGTCAAAACAAGTTACATAAAACACCTTCAGTTAGGTTAAAAGTATATTTAAAAAATAAAAAATTCCTTTAAAAAATATACAATAAATAATTTGAATAGCATTTAAGAAATTACAATAAATTCATAATAATGAAAATAAACAAAAAAAATAAAAAAAGCATCTGCGAGTACGCGAACTGCAGAAGTTATATTTATCAGTCGAGCGCTTTAACCACTCGGCTACTATAACCCTTTTCGAGCCCTGGTAGAAATTTTGCCCAGGATCTGGACAGGCCGGACCAGGCATGCCTGCGTCTCTGGAAAGGCTCTGGTCAGGAAATGTAACGAAATGGCCGACCAGGTACCTGGTCAGGGTAAACTGAAACAGGGCATACTGTGCAGGGCCTGCACAGAACTTACAGGAAGCCCTGTCCAAGATATATTTTGCGAGAACATATATAGATATATATATGTATATATACCGTCCACTCGCGTTAAGGTTAGGTTGGTAGAGTGTCAACAGAGCCGTCCAGCACGTCAAGGCAACCGTCAAGTTCGAAGCAACCTCAGATAAGTTTTTAAATGAAATAAATGATACAATTATATATAAAAATAAATACTTTGTGTTTTTAATTCCTTTTTGTTCCAGGTCAAAGATTCCTGATATATAAGATTTTTCAGTATACATGCAGTCCCTGCACAGGACCTGGGCAGGCTTGTTAAGGAATTCCCATCATCAGGTAAGTCCATTTAAACCCTGATCAGGGCCTGACCAGGATCAGGACTGCCTGATTTCAATTTCTACCAGGGAGATAAGCCGTAAAGCGGCTGATAAATTGCTAGCCGCAGTCATTTATTTCAAGCATGAACACGCAAGGACTGTAGATTTTCCGCCGTCGCTCGACTGTGCTGCCTCCAGCCGCCAATCGCGCCCAACCAGCGCACACGCTCACAAATAAAAACTTCACACCGACATGACATGAACAGGAGGCTACCACATTGACGCGAGTTTGAAAGTCGGGTTCTTTCAGCGGATTCCCTCCCCTAGCGCACATAATTCGGGGCTACTTTTTCCTCCCTAGCCGACTCGAGTTCGGTCTCCTTACTTCTTACTTCGTGAGGCAAAGTTACGTAAATATTGAGTTAAATACTAAAAGTAATAAATATTATGATTAAATCAATTTTCAATCGACCGACGAAAACCTCCGATAAACCCGTACAGGGGTCTGGGTGGCCCCGTCTATAAAACGAAACGATTCCTATTCGAGTTTGCAACACAAATGAACAATGTTAATAATAGGAGGTCTCAATAAAGGTTATAAACATTTTTCCCCCTGCTACAGCAGCGCCGCCAACTTTCGCGGAATCCACGGAAAATCAATTTGAAAATCACAAGGGGATCGCAGAGACCCCTGTGCGTGTTCTAGGGTTAATGTATTTTAGCCTGCCCAAATACATTATTATATAAACACGTAGAAAAATTCTCTACTTTCTGTTTCAACTATTCGTTATATTTTCATTATTTCACAACAGTGAGTTTGGCCGAGTGGTTGCGTTTCGAACTTGCTGCGCAGAGGACCGGGGTTCGATTCTCGGTCAAAGCGAATCTGCTTTTTTTTTTAATTTATTGATTTGGGATTATATGGGATTAAAAAAGATAGAATTGTTTCAATTCAAAATTTGAATCCTTGCGAATTCGTAATTTCTCCTGGATTGAAATGGATTGAAAATGATTAAAATGGATTCATTTTGATTCACTCCTATGCCTGCGAATGCCTTTTAATCCAAGTAAATGGATTCTCTTTTTCGAACAAAATAAAAATATAAAAAAGATCCTTTTTCTACTATCATGATTGGATATGCCACCTTTTATGGATTCGCGCAGACCGGATTGAATTCGCCTCTGTAATCACTTCAACATGCTCCAATTTACAAAGCTTTTAAAGTATAAAGTTCTGAGCCATTTCTTCTTATAAAGGCGTACTGAACGCTTTATTTAGCATATGAATTCATTCACAAGAGGTGTACACTTACATCCGATTAGAAAAATGAATAATCGAAAAAAAATATTCGTGCGCTTTATTTCATCTCGAATAACGCTTCATTAAGTACATTCCCGTACGCCTTATTTCATTCCTAATAAGAATGTGGTATACTTAAATATGACTATCAAAAGTGTACTCTTAAAAATCTACGCGTATTCTCGAAGTACGTTGCATAAGGTGTACGCGAGTATTTTTAAAATGTCCAAATTCACTCCTGTACTTTCGGCAAGCGAAAGGGAACTTAAAAGTACATGAAGGGTACGTATGCTTCGCTAAGAGTACGTACCTTTCGTGTACATTTCCCTCACATTTAAAGTTTGCGCTTCATTTTTACCAGGGTTTATATGCATTCGCAGAGACTTGTTTCGATATGCTTATTTGGATTGAAAGGCATTCAGCATTACTTACTTTCGAAAATATCATTTTTGGATTGAAATGAATTCGCAGAGACTGGTTTGAATTCGTCTTTTGGATTCCGAGGCATTCAGTATTATTTAATTTTCGGCGATATTATTTTTTAATTCAAGTGGATTCGTAGCAATTAATATGAATTCTCTTTTCTAGATTAGGAGGGATTCAATATTTTACAAAATTATTTTTGGATTCACAGGGATTATTTTTGGACAAGTTACAAATTCAAGTGAATCCATTTGAATCCTTCTTCGATTGCTGAGTATATGCTCCGTCCATCTATACATATAACGTGTTCTACTTTAGAACTGATTTTGCACTTTTTCTATAAGAGCAATATAAAAATTGGCACTTGAACAGTGCAAGCTTTAGTATTTGCTTTTGTGGAAAAAGTGCAAAACTTGTGCAAAAGCAGAAAGTGCTCTTAGGTCCATGGTCTAAACACTGTTTCATAATTTCGGACTCATTACTACGAAATTAAACATTCTAAGAAGTTAAAAAAAACAAATTTCCGAATTTTTTCTACTGAGACTTGGCAGAGAAAATTTGCTTTTGTTAATGACCTTTCTGGAATTTGTATGGTTACTACATATCTGCGCCCACACGTAAACTAGCACGTTTGCATTTAAAATAACAAACTAACGTGCTAGTTTTCATATGGGGCGTCGATATAGTGTCAAATTTCGTGGTAATGAGGTCGAAATTTTGAAACAGTGTTCAGAAATGTTTTAATCTGTACTTTGCAGGTTAGAGATCGATCGTCAAAAAAAGAAATCTCAAACAACCCGAATATTCTGTCGGATGCCTTTAGGGTCCCCTTAATCTAATTTTAAAAAACTGAAAACACTATCGTCTTCTTCGTTTCAAAAATATCAATTTATTGGTGACACGATTTAATATCCGCGGACAAAATATCCGCGACAAAATATCCGCGGATAAAATATCTGCGCGACAAAATATCCGCACGACAAAATATCCGCAGACAAAATATCCGTGCGACAAAATATCCGTGCAACAACATATACGTGGACAGAATATCCGCGATAAAAAATATATGGGTCTGGAACCTGTAATGGGTTCTAGGCAGAAGGTAGGGTTAGTTAGGTTAGGATAGTTTTTCGGGGGGGGGGGGGTCTGAGAGGGGGGTCTCATATTCTTTAACGCAAAACCTCATTTAAACTATAGTAGTAAAGTCCGCAAAATGACGAATACATATTTAAATTTTGTATGACTAAAGAAGGTCCGCGAAATGGAGGGACGGCAATTTTATATAATTATATATGCGTAACGTATTTTATCGGGACCTAAGTGTACATAATAATTAAAATGCATACATTAAGTAAAAAAACCATTCTTAATCCACGACTGAAAGTAGTTTTTTAATGTACTCCTTAGTTTCGCGGAAAAATTATCGGGACTATTTATACGTAATGTATTTTATCAGGACGTTTTTATCGGGACTACTTATACATGCGGTATTTTATCGGGACCTACATTCTGGGCCAATTATATGCCTAGCGTATTTTATCAGGACCACAGATGTACGCATTTGTTAATATGAAGCAGAGAGTATCGGAACACAGGTGAAACATATACATAATGTATGGATGAATAAAATAATTTACGTTCCATACATTAAGTACAGTAAAGTAAAATAATCACACCCTACTATAAATTTGCCGCTATTCAACATTATTTGCAATATAATGAGCATCTGTACAGAAAAAGAAAATTGACTACGTGTACCGTATTTTATCGGGTCTTTAACTTACATGACGCGTATCTTATCAGGACTACATTGTATGCGCCCGATCTTTTTCTGACAAGCTAGTATTTATTTTCGAGAAATTTCTCTTTAGGGTAGAAATGCAATCTACACAAACATGATGTAACGAATTGGCCGAATTAGATTCGGTTATTAATGTAATCAACGTCTATGAGGAAAGTGCACATTTTGAATAAGTATCGTATTTTAGTAGGACGTATATTGACACGAAAGGTATTTTATCGGGACCCTTTATTGTACATTATCGAGATTATCCAGGAGATTATCGAGACCCTAGCTAGGATTAGATTATTTATGCTCGTAATTAATAATTATCGTAAATGATGCCGATAGAAAATGGATACGTCATGAATAATTGAGTATATGTACGAGCCCATTTATGACACCATAAAGGCAGGTGCTTGAAGTGATTGCGTTATAAAGTCGTCTAATGTATAATGCATGAATCCAACCTCGCTAAGTGATCTTATTCACATTACATCTTATACTTTCTGTCAATTTCGTACATAATTTCAGAATTCAGTCTTTGCTTCAGCTTTGTCTCGATTTTAAATATTTCTTTGTGGTATGATGGAAGACCTGTACCCTCGGTCTATTGAGTTGTATGTGCGCCCTTTGACGAGACTTCATGTTGGGTTTATTAATATTGGGTCAGGCTGCGTATTGTGTCTCGGGCTGCTAGTTGATTAACGTCAGAATAGTTAGAAATTTAAGTGTCCTTAAATTTATGGGGTAGGATGTTGCCAATAGAAAATAGATACGTTATGAACAATTAGAGGTAAGGGGTAAATCGTTGTTGTTTTAATGGAGTGTTGTTTTTGTAAGGGTTGGCTTTGGAAAACAAGACGGCCTGGAAGGCAAGATGGTCGGCATTCAGTCCTGAGATGGCAGCTCATCGATTTTATCTGTGAGTGTGTGAACATTTGCATGTGAAATATTAAGACTTCTTTATAAATATTTCATAATATTGGTGATCATTGTATGGGGGAGAGCCCGCTCGCATAACCCCACTGCTGAGTCCGTGAGTGCGAAACACCACCCAACTTATAAACTTATTAACCCCTTCGCTGAGGCGAGAATTTCACAAAAAGTGCCCAAAATGCGGGAACAAAAATTTTACTGTAACTTGGTATATAGGGGTTTCTTGGGACGCCGATTACGAATTTGAAGTCCGATTTTGAAAATTTAAAATGGTGGATTCAATATTGCGGGCAAATTTTCTAAATACCAATCATTTCGCCTGACACTTGTTACTCAGAGGTTTTCGGGGTCGTTAATTACGAATCTGAAGTTACATTTTTGAAAAATTCAAAATGGCGGATTCAATATGGCGGACGTCTTAATCAAAATTCGAACTGATTACGAATCTTATATAAGTTTTTGCATGTACAATATTACGGCAGTTTGTTATTCATATGTCAATAATGCTGCTCGTGGTAGGTTGGCAATAGAAACACTCTCGTGATTATTTATAGAATATTTATACCGAATTTTGTATGTTTATCAAAAACTTGTTCGATTCTGCAGCTACAAATCTATATTTTTAGTTTTTACAGATATTTTACAGAGTTTATTATCTATCCAGATTGTTCCGTGTAAAATTTTGTTATGTACTCCTGAGTTATCGTGTTACATGTGGGAAAAAAACACTGATTTTTTGGGTTCAATATGTTACAGTTTTTATTTTAGAAACAATTTTAAACAAAAATATATAAAAACCGAAAAAAATGCACTTTGAAGACCTTTCTCGAACATTCTCGTAATAAAGTGTGTAAGTACACATTGTATATAGAAGCTAACGGGGGAAGGCTAACATTAACCCGCGGTATTGAATCCGCCATTTTGAATTTTCAAAATATATCATCAGATTTGTAATCGGCGACCTCGAAAACCCCTGAGTAGCAAGTTTCAAACGATATCATTAATTTTTAATGCAGAAATTGACCTAATACGGCGACATAGCTCATGACAAAGATTTTTACAAAATCGTAAAAACAACATATTTTAAGAACTTGTATCTTTTTTTTGACAACATGTTTTTAAAAAAGGACAACGGCATGTTGTTCGGTATACCTTAGGCTGGCTAGAAATGGTCAAGTTTTTAAATTGGATATGTTATTGACTTCATTAGACTAATTTATGTGATGACAAAGATTTTCGCTTTTGCCGCAGTCAGAGAAAAGTCCTAAATGACAAAGATCTTTGTCATCTGCAGCGAAGGGGTTAACCAATTATTTCGCATGTGACGCCTCTAGCCCGGTACACGGAGAGACTCTTCGTACAGGTGCCAGACTATTTAGAGTATAGCAGCGCCATGGTAGGTAAGGTACCGGCGCAGACCGATTGTTTTGACGGGAGAAGTCGGAATTTTTCAGGACTGCTGCCAGCCAAAAATGTTGATGCGCGGTAACCAAGAATCCGACATACGTTGTTGTGTAACGGTCCGAAATATCGCGTTACGCTATGACTATACGCATGTCACCAGCACGCCAACTATCGGATAGCCCTAAACCAATTTTCGGCTGGCTGCGGTCCGAAAATGCGGAACGTGCAGTGCCTAACGTTCGGGACTCTCTCGGATAACATCGTACCGCAGCCAAACGAGCAGTCTCTCCGTGTATCTAAGAAAGTGATTAAAATGTATGTTTCATCCCATTTTGGTGGAGGTTTCTATTAAATGTCGCTTCCTATCCGAAACACCTAATGATTAGTGAATTGAATAACTGCAATCATTCAGAAAAATATAAAGTTCAGTCGTTAAATTATGTCCTTCATAAAAAAGATTCGTCAACAGATAAAATGCACATAATGGTCCTATTTTATAGGGTCTGAAACGTATACGAAGCGTATTCCCGCCAAAAATGTGGTGCAAATTCACCCTTAAGTCACGCTCAAAGAAGCGCAAAGGGTTAATTAAGCGTACCATAAGCGTACCATAAGGAGCAACTTTTGACGCTTGCCTAATGCTTCAGTTTTTGCAGGGGTCTTATCAGGACTAAATTCTTTAGGCAGGAATGACCTGGAACGAAGGGCCAATGATAACGACCAGTTTCCTGTACAGTATCGGAAAGTAATATAAAACATCCTGTTACAAATTGTTCGCCATAAAACATTTTTTAATATAATGACATCTGAATAGAAAATTAAAATTGAGTATGTGTACTGTATTTTATCGGGTCTTTAACTTTTACGAAGCGTATCTTATCAGGACTACATTGTATATACACGATCGTTTTCGAACAAGCTAGCATTTATTTTCGAGAGATTTATCTTTATGGTAGAATTGCAATATACCCAAACGCGATGTTACGAATTGACCGAAATATATGCGGGTATTAATGTAATCTACGTCTCTGAGGAAAATGTACATTTTGAATAAGTATCGTATTTTAGCAGGACGTATATTTTTAAGAAAGGTATTTTATCAGAACCCTATATTTTACATGCAACGGCAAATATCCGGACATTCGCCGGTATTAGATTATTCATGCTCGTATACAGGGTGAATTCCTAACGACGGAACATAGGGCATCCCATGTTATTCCGCTCAGCCAATGGCGATCGAGGATTACTGTGCGATCCGTCTACGTCGGCCAATCAGATACGTCGCTGTGTTGGGGAGTCAAATGTTAAAACAAACGGATTAAGTATTCTTCCAAAAGTTATTTTCATTTCGTAATATTACATTTGCATGTAAAATGACTGTGACAAAATGAGTTATTTGTTAATAGTCAACGGAAATACTTTAATGTATTTCGTAAACTGTTCGCCAGATTTTTCATTCGATTAAAAATTAGTTGTGATGTGTAATCGCAAGCTTTTCCTTTGAATTTTAACAAATAATTCATTTTGTCACAGTAATTTTATATGGAAATATATACGAAAATATTACGAAAATAAACGAAAATTAAATAACTTCTAGAATTATAGATACTGTATGGATTCTGTTTGTTTTGACATTTTTTAACATAACTCATCTGATGCGACGCATCTGATTGGTCGACGCGATCGGATCTCACAGTGATCCTCTTCCGCCATTGGCTGTGCGGAATAACATGGGATGCCCTATGTTCCGCAGTTAGGAATTCACCCTTTATAATAATTATCGCAATGATTATAGTGTATTGAATAACCACAATCATTCGGAAAATATCTAATTCATTCGTTAAATTATGTTCTTAATAAGAAAGATTAGTGAATAGGTAAAATCAATATAATGGACGTATTTTATTGGGCCTGAAACGTATACGCAGCGTATCTTACGAGGACTAAATTGTTTAGGCACAAATGTTCTGGAACGAAGTGTCATTGACAACCATGAGTTTCCTGATCTGTATTGCAACGCAATATAATCACATCCTGTTATAAATTTTTCGCTGCAAAACATTTTTTAATATAATGAACATCTTTATAGAAAAAGAAAATTGAGTATGTGTACCGTATTTTATCGGGTCTTTATCTTACATGACGCGTATCGTATCAGGACTATATTGTATGCGCCCGATCTTTTTCTGACAAGCTAATATTTATTTTCTAGAAATTTCTCTTTAGGGCAGATTTGCGTTTTACACAAACGCGATGTTACGAGCTGACCGAATTAGATTCGTTTATTAATGTAATGAACGTCTCTGAGGAATGTGTAAATTTTGAATAAGTATCGTATTTTAGTTGGACGTGTATTTTCATGAAAGGTATTTTATCGGAACCCTCTGTAACGGGACTAGGGCCGCAGTAAAATTACATCACGTAAGGTTACAAGAGAATTTATTAAATTATAAATGGACACTTACAAATTAACTTATCCTATGCGTATTCCCGTACGGGCACTTTATTTATTCCTAATTGTAAGTTTAGCGAGTCACTCGCGCGCACAACACCAACTCAACCTTGTGGGGCCACGTTGCGCAGAACGCATCGCCCCCACTCTTTCTCTCTCTCTCTCTCTCTCTCTCTCTCTCTCTCTCTCTCTCTCTCTCTCTCTCGCATGTGTGTGTGTTATTTTCTGTGTAAATTGTTGTTATGTTGATTTTTTTGTATCTGTGTTTCTTTTGTATTTTGTTAGTATATTTGTTTTTGTGTTTGTTTTGTTGGTGTGTTTTGTGTATAATGTTGCGTTTGGTGGGCCTCTTGGCATGGGCAGTAGGCCTGGTCTTCCAAACTTTGGGTACAAGTTTGTGTTGGGTGGTATTGCTGGGGTTGGTAATAACCCTTTTTTTGTGTTTCCATTTTACTCTTTAATGAAAGTTATTTATGTTAGGTATGGTTTGAGGTCTTTTATTGCCCATTTCCCTATGTTTTTCCCCGTTTCTGTTTTTAGTGTGTATGTTGTTGGTGATAGTTTTTGTTTTATTATGTATGCTTCTGAGTAAAGTTTGTTTAATTTAACTGATGTGTAGTTTGCTGCTGATGATAGTGTATAGTCTTTCTTTAATACTTTGTCTTCTATATTGAATTATATTTCTCTGTGTCGTAAATTGTAGTTGTGTAGTTGTTTGTTTTGTGCCTGTTGTATGTTTTTATGTATTTCATCTCTGTATGAGTTTATTGTTTTTAATCTGTCTATCCAATCTTGTGGTGCGTTAGGTATTATTCGTGTGGTTTTTTCTATTTGGTTTCTTGTTGGGTGTATTGGTTGTAATTCTCTTCCTAAGTTTAGGAATGCTGGTGTGTATTGTGTTGATGTGTGATAAGATGTATTTGTCGTCGTGTCGTGTATGTTTATGTCCCATTCTCTGTGGTTTTGTTCTAGATATGCTTGTATCATTGTTTTTATTGTTCGGTTTGTTCTTTCTGTTGGGTTTGCTTGTGGGTGATACAGTGGTGTTGTATCGTGTTTTATTCCTAGTTGTTGTGTTATGTTTTTTATGATTTTGTTAATGTATGGTTCCGTTGTCTGATAGTATTGTTTTGGGTGTACCCCATCTCATTATTATGTGTGTTAATAGCGTGTCTTTTATTGTTTGTGCATTAGCTTTTTTTATTGGTATTAGTTCTGCCCATTTCGTTGTTATATCCTGAAATACCAGTAAGTATTGATTACGTTTTTTTGATAATGGTTCTGGTCCCATTATATCTGTTGTTATTGTTGTCCATGGTTCTCCTATTTGTCTGTTTGTCATGTGTCCGGCTGGTCGTTGTTGTATTATTTTGACTTTCTGGCATATGACGCAGTGTTTTATGTATTTTAGTACGTCTTTGTATAGTCCTGGCCGGTAATATGATTTCGCTATTTTTTTGTAAGTTTTTTCTATTCCCATGTGTCCGGCTTGTGTGTCGTCGTGGTTTTCTTGTAGTATTTTTTTGTGTTGTGAGTACGGTATTACTAATTTCCATGGGTTTGGGTCTGGTCTAATGTTGCTGTGTAGTGGGTCTGGTATGTATCTGTAGAGTTGTTCGTTTTCGAATTTCCATTCTGGATATAAGTCTTCATTGTTTTGTACTGTTGTTTTTTGTTTGTTGTACCAATTGTCTGTTTGTCTTTCTGACAGCGGTGATAAGTGTTCTGTGTGTTTTGTGTTATGTGTTTCATATTTGCGTGAGAGTGCGTCCGGTATGTAGTTTAGTGTTCCTTTCCTGTACTTTATTTCGTAATCGTATTCGAGAAATTCTAGTCCCCACGTTGCTAGTCTGCCTGTTGGATTTTTGTATTAACTAATTTCCTTTACATAATAATTCGGGATGAGTCAGCATAGATATAGTTTTCCTTTCCTAATTATTCATCCCTTCAATCACTTGGGAATCTTTTCTTACCTGGGTTCTCCATAAATAGCATGCATGTTGACCTCCGTGAAGTTAATCGGCCATTGTAACGTAATCGATCGAAAATAGCGCGAATCGTTTGCGAATGATTGCGATTACCGATTTTTCGTTTGCGATTTCCTCGTTTTTAGTTATTTGCAAAAAACGACATGGCCGGCTAACTTCAAGTTAGCATTTTTGAAAACGCAATTACTCGGCAACCACTCGACCAATTTCGCCCAAATTAGGCTTGATCGTTTGCGATTTGTTTGCGAATTATGAATTAAAAGTGCTTTTTCCAATAACTTGAAAAATTAAAAAAAAATAAATTATCCTATATGTCGCTTATATACAAAATTCATTAAAAGGTTTGCGATTTTTTTGCAATCCGTCTCAAACGTTAGCGATTCGTTTGCGAATTGAGAAAATATAGCAATCTCTCGAATATCACAATAAATAATGCAAAAATAGACGAATTATCGAAAGTTACTAGATCCAGCCCGCCTCGATATACAAAATCCTTTAAAAGGTTTGCGATTTTTTTGCAATCGATCTCAAACGTTTGCGATTCGTTTGCGAATTGAGAAAATATAGCAATCTCCCGAATATCACAATAAATAATGCGAAAATAAACGAATTATCGAAAGTTACTAGATCCAGTCCACCTCGATATACAAAATCCTTCCAATATCATAAAAAACAAGGGGAAAATAAACGAATGATCGAAAGGTACTAGATCCAGCCAGCAACGATATACAAAATCCTTTAAAAGGTTTGCGATTTTTTTGCAATCGATCTCAAACGTTTGCGATTCGTTTGCGAATTGAGAAAATATAGCAATCTCCCGAATATCACAATAAATAATGCGAAAATAAACGAATTATCGAAAGTTACTAGATCCAGCCCACCTCGATATACAAAATTTAAAAGGTTTGCGATTTTTTTGCAATCGATCTCAAACGTTTGCGATTCGTTTGCGAATTGAGAAAATATAGCAATCTCCCGAATATCACAATAAATAATGCAAAAATAGAACTAGATCCAGCCCCGATATACAAAATCCTTTAAAGGTTTGCGATTTTTTTGCAATCGGTTTCAAACGTTTGCGATTCGTTTGCACAATAAATAATGCGAAAAGAAACGAATTATCGAAAGTTACTAGATCCAGTCCACCTCGATATACAAAATCCTTTAAAAGGTTTGCGATTTTTTTGCAATCGATCTCAAACGTTTGCGATTCGTTTGCGAATTGAGAAAATATAGCAATCTCCCGAATATCACAATAAATAATGCAAAAATAGACGAATTATCGAAAGTTACTAGATCCAGCCCACCACGATATACAAAATCCTTTAAAAGGTTTGCGATTTTTTTGCAATCGATCTCAAACGTTTGCGATTCGTTTGCGAATTGAGAAAATATAGCAATCTCCCGAATATCACAATAAATAATGCGAAAATAAACGAATTATCGAAAGTTACTAGATCCAGCCCACCTCGATATACAAAATTAATTAAAAGGTTTGCGATTTTTTTGCAATCGATCTCAAACGTTTGCGATTCGTTTGCGAATTGAGAAAATATAGCAATCTCCCGAATATCACAATGAATAATGCAAAAATAGACGAATTATCGAAAGTTACTAGATCCAGCCCGCCACGATATACAAAATCCTTTAATAGGTTTGCGATTTTTTGTAATCGGTATCATACGTCTGCGATTTGTTTGCGAATCGAGAAAATATAGCAATCTCCCGAATTTCATAATAAATAAGACGAAAATAAACGAATTATCGAAAGTTACTAGATCCAGCTCGCCTCGATATACAAAAACCTATGAAACGTTTGCGATCATTTTGCAATCGGTCTCAAACGTTTGCGATTCTTTTGCAAATGATGGCGATTACCAATTTTGCTTTGCGACTTGTTCGTTTTTGTTATTTTCGGAAAACGACATGGTCGGCTAGCTTCAAGTACGCTTCAAAATCCCTTAAAAGGTTTGCGATTTTTTTGCAATAGGTAACAAACGTTTGCGATTCGTTGCGATTTGAGAAAATATAGCAATCTCTCGAAAATCATTATAAATAATGCGAAAATAAACGAACTATGGAAAGTTACTAGATCCAGCCCGCCTCGATACACAACATACTTTAAAAGGTTTGCGATTTTTTTGCAATCGGTCTCAAACGTTTGCGATTCGTTTGGGATTTGAGAAAATATAGCATTCTCTCGAATATCATAATAAATAATGCGAAAATAAACGAATTATCGAAACTTACTAGATTCAGTCCGCCTCGATATACAAAATCCTTTAAAAGGTTTGCGATTTTTTTTGCAATCGGTATCAAACGTTTGCGATTCGTTTTCGATTTGAGAAAATATAGCAATCTCCCGAATATCATAATAGATAATGCGAAAATAAACGAATTATCGAAAGTTACTAGATCCAGCCCACCTCGATATACAAAATCCTAATTAAAAGGTTTGCGATTTTTTTGCAATCGATCTCAAACGTTTGCGATTCGTTTGCGAATTGAGAAAATATAGCAATCTCCCGAATATCACAATAAATAATGCAAAAATAGACGAATTATCGAAAGTTACTAGATCCAGCCCGCCACGATATACAAAATCCTTTAAAGGTTTGCGATTTTTTTGCAATCGGTTTCAAACGTTTGCGATTCGTTTGCGAATTGAGAAAATATAGCAATCTCCCGAATATCACAATAAATAATGCAAAAATAGACGAATTATAGAAAGTTACTAGATCCAGCCCGCCACGATATACAAAATTAATTAAAAGGTTTGCGATTTTTTTGCAATCGATCTCAAACGTTTGCGATTCGTTTGCGAATTGAGAAAATATAGCAATCTCCCGAATATCACAATAAATAATGCAAAAATAAACGAATTATCGAAAGTTACTAGATCCAGCCCACCTCGATATACAAAATTAATTAAAAGGTTTGCGATTTTTTTGCAATCGATCTCAAACGTTTGCGATTCGTTTGCGAATTGAGAAAATATAGCAATCTCCCGAATATCACAATAAATAATGCAAAAATAGACGAATTATCGAAAGTTACTAGATCCAGCCCGCCACGATATACAAAATCCTTTAAAGGTTTGCGATTTTTTTGCAATCGGTTTCAAACGTTTGCGATTCGTTTGCGAATTGAGAAAATATAGCAATATCCCGAATATAATAATAAATAATGCGAAAATAAACGAATTATCGAAAGTTACTAGATCCAGCCCACCTCGATATAGAAAATCCTTTAAAACGTTTGCGATTTTTTTGCAAATGGTCTCAAACGTTTGCGACTCGATTGCAAATGATGGCGATTACCAATTTTTCTGCGACTTTTTGGTTTTTATGTTATTTTCGGAAAACGCCATGGTCGGCTAACTTCACGTTCGCTTCAAAATCCCTTAAAAGGTTTTGCGATTTTTTGCAATCGGTCTCAAACGTTTGCGATTCGTTTCGATTTGAGAAAATATAGCAATCTCCCGAATATCATAATAAATAATGCGAAAATAAACGAATTATCGAAAGTTGCTAGATCCAGTCGATATACAAAATCCTTTAAAGGTTTGCGATTTTTTTGCAATCGATCTCAAACGTTTGCGATTCGTTTGCCTATCACAATAAATAGCAAAAATAGACGAATTATCGAAAGTTACTAGATCCAGCGATTCTTTAAAAGGTTTGCGATGCAATCGATCTCCAGCATGACGATTTTTTTGCAATCGATCTCATGCGAGAATCATCATAAATTAATCGAATATAATAATAAATAATGCGAAAATAAACGAATTATCGAAAGTTACTAGATCCAGCCCACCTCGATATAGAAAATCCTTTAAAAGGTTTGCGATTTTTTTGCAATCGATCTCAAACGTTTGCGATTCGTTTGCGAATTGAGAAAATATAGCAATCTCCCGAATATCACAATAAATAATGCAAAAATAGACGAATTATCGAAAGTTACTAGATCCAGCCCGCCACGATATACAAAATCCTTTAAAAGGTTTGCGATTTTTTTGCAATCGATCTCAAACGTTTGCGATTCGTTTGCGAATTGAGAAAATATAGCAATCTCCCGAATATCACAATAAATAATGCGAAAATAAACGAATTATCGAAAGTTACTAGATCCAGCCCACCTCGATATACAAAATTAATTAAAAGGTTTGCGATTTTTTTGCAATCGATCTCAAACGTTTGCGATTCGTTTGCGAATTGAGAAAATATAGCAATCTCCCGAATATCACAATGAATAATGCAAAAATAGACGAATTATCGAAAGTTACTAGATCCAGCCCGCCACGATATACAAAATCCTTTAAAGGTTTGCGATTTTTTGCAATCTGTCTCATACGTCTGTGATTTGTTTGCGAATCGAGAAAATATAGCAATCTCCCGAATATCATAATAAATAAGACGAAAATAAACGAATTATCGAAAGTTACTAGATCCAGCTCGCCTCGATATACAAAAACCTATGAAACGTTTGCAATCATTTTGCAATCGGTCTCAAACGTTTGCGATTCGTTTGCAAATGATGGCGATTACCAATTTTGCTTTGCGACTTTTTCGTTTTTATGTTATTTTCGGAAAACGACATGGTCGGATAACTTCAAGTTCGCTTCAAAATCCCTTAAAAGTTTTGCGATTTTTTTGCAATAGGTAACAAACGTTTGCGATTCGTTGCGATTTGAGAAAATATAGCAATCTCCCGAAAATCGTAATAAATAATGCGAAAATAAACGAACTATGGAAAGTTACTAGATCCAGCCCGCCTCGATATACAAAATCCTTTAAAAGGTTTGCGATTTTTTTGCAATCGGTCTCAAACGTTTGCGATTCGTTTGCGATTTGAGAAAATATAGCAATCTCCCGAATATCATAATAAATAATGCGAAAATAAACGAATTATCGAAAGTTACTAGATCCAGCCCACCTCGAAATACAAAATCCTTTAAAAGGTTTACGATTTTTTTGCAATCTTTCTCAAACGTTTGAGTCGTTTTTAAGTTATTATCGGAAAACAACATGGCCGGCTATCCCTCTGCTTTCATCTATCAACCTTTTGACGTTTACGATTAAGAAACTGTTTTATTTAAAAAATCTATGCATTAAATATGAAAAATGCTAATAATTAAACTATTTTTTAATACGCATCAATTTACTTAATCGAAAAAGTCTTCCGTATAATCATGTAAACATGCCTTACATGCTAGGTTAGGTTAGGAAGACTGGTATGGTTTCGGACGTTTCGGAGTGTAGTTTGTTGGATTTGATGTTATGACACGTCAGCTGATTCGGAAAAACTTACTTCACAACTTCACTACAATTAGATAAGTTGCCAAGTGACAAATATTTATAATTTATTTTATATTTAATATGATAATACTATTCTTTGTGATTATGTTTGTTTTTTTCAGGATTATTTAAGGATGTGTGAATTGCACTGCTGTTAACCAAGACGTTAAAGTTATGCATTTCAACTGGTTAAAACGGAACCGGAGGTATGTTCTTCAAATGATTAACCGCTTCATGTTTAATGGCTCAATGTACGTAATATGTATTTTTAATTTAGCGACTTAAACCAACAATACGGAGACAGTCCTGTTTAGGACTGAAATAATTAAATTTGTCTGATGCAAAACCAGAATCTGTCATGACTGATACTAAAGATGTGAGTACATATTATTGTACGCTAAATGAGAAAGGCTTTATATTTTAATCGTAATTAGGATCGCTCAAATAATAACATACAGGTATCATTTTTAATTTGATTAAAATCTCTCTTTATTAAAAACCTATTGATAAACATCTGATTAAAATAAACATAAAAACAACAATATTGGCATCTCCCATATTCTTTTCCATTACTCGGAATTGAGAAGATGCTCAAAATGAAGCCCGGCAGTAGCTGTGCAGTATCCAAGCCTGTCATAGCACTCCCGTTTTGATTTTAGTAATGCTTCGGGTGATATCGAGGTAGCAATTTCTGCTATTCTATCTCGCAATTCATCGCGTGTTGTGGCAAATGGACCTTTGTACAATTCAATTTTTATGTGACCCCACACAAAGAAATCTAAAGGATTAAATTGGCCACTTGATGGGTCCAAACCGTCCAATATAGCGTCTCGGAAAATTGTCATGGAGGTGTTGAGTAACCGCTTGTGTACCGTGAGGAGGTGCTCCGTCTTGCTGAAACCATATCGTTTCTTCTTCCTAAAACATAATGATATACTTTAAAAATACAGTAATGGTCATGATTAATTTAATTGCATAATTCTTTTTCATACGTACCGCTTGTTCTATTTCATGAAGAAATGGTGTTACAACGTGTTGGAGCAATTGAAGGTACTATCCACTCATTTATTTTAATCGGGTATTGCGTTTTTGTTTGTATTAATTCCCTGGGATTGTCACTAGCCCAATATCGGTAATTTTGTTTATTAGGTGCAGATTTTGCAAAGAAATTGCATTTATGCAGTTTGTCATTATCTCTGCAAATGACATTCGTTCTTGTGCATCTGCACATGAAAGTTCTTGATGGGTATGCACTTTGTAAGGCACGTACCCATGTTTCCTCAAAACAGCCCTTATCGATGTCTGAGACAACTGAAATTGTCTGGCAAGGTGTCTTGTAGACGAGTGAGGATCATCCTCCACAGCTGCACAAATTAACACTTCGATTTCCTCTGTGATTTTGCGAGGCTTACATTCCCGTTTCTTCGGGTGAACACTTCCACTTATTTCAAAATTATCAATAATTTTTTTAATTGTGGAAATTGATGGAATTTTTACATTTTCGTATTTAACGGAAAAATGGTCTGGAACTTGCCTATAGCTATTGTTTCCATAATACCATTTTATTATTTGAACTTTGTGAGCTGTCGAATACATAATTAATAATCGTAAGTCTACAATTGTTTGTTGCAAATCAATATGATCTTAAAAATCCTGGGAAAGAACCCCATTTAAATGAAGCAATGTCATTGGTTTGTAGGCCAATATGGCGCTGAAGAGCGGCAATTTTAAAGATGCCATAACATAATTTGTAAGTTATTCAAACTGAAGCTATTTTGTTTCTCATGATATATCAGATATAATAGTGATTCAATTAAAATAAATTGTCCATACTCGTCAAGAACTTTCATGTGCAGATGCACAAGAACGAATGTCATTTACAGAGATTATGATAAAATGCATAAATCGCGACCCGTTGCTTGTACACAAATAATCCAAGGCAATTAATACAAACAAAGACGCAATATCCGATTAAAATAAATGTGCGGATAGGGATTGTAGGCTCTAGGATTGTGGGCCCAGTTTTCATAGAGGAAAACCTGAATAGAGAATTGTACCTTCAATTGCTCCAACACGTTGTAACACCATTTCTTCATGAAATAGAACAAGCGGTACGTATGAATATGAATTATACAATTATATTAATCATGACCATTACTGTATTTATAAAGTATATCATTATGTTTTAGGAAGAAGAAACGATATGGTTTCAGCAAGACGGAGCACCTCCTCATGGTACGCAATCCGATACACTACATCTCCATGACAATTTTGAGACGCTGGATTGGACGGTTTGGACCCATCAAATGGCCAGCCCGTTCTCCGGATGTAAATCCTTTGAATTTTTTGTATAAGGTCACATAAAGAATGAACTGTACAAAGGTCCATTTTATTCAAATGTATATCAATCGTTTTTTAATAAAGAGAGATTTTAATAAAATTAACAATATTACCTGTATGTTATTATGTGAGCGATCCTTATTACGATTAAAATATAAAGCCTTTCTCATTTGGCGTACAATAATATGTACTCGCATCTTTAGCATCAGGGATGACAGATTCTGGTTTTGCACAAATTTAATTATTTCGGTCCTGAACAAGACTGTCTCCGTATTGTTGGTTTAAGTCGCTAAATTAAAAATACATATTACGTACATTGAGCAATTAAATATGAAGCGGTTAATCATTTGAAGAACATACCTCCAGTTTCGTTTTAACCAGTTGAAATGCATAACTTTAACGTCTTCGTTAATAGCAGTTCGATTCACGCATCCTTGTATAATCCTGAAAAAAAAAACATAATCACAAAGAATCGTATTATCATATTAAATATTGAATAAATTATAAATATTTGTCACTTGGCAATTTATCTGATTGTAGTGAAGTTGTGAAGTAAGTTTTTCCGAATCAGCTGACGCGTCATAACATGAAATCCAACAAACTACACTCCGAAACGTCCGAAACCATACCAGTCTTCCTAACATAACCTAGCATGTAAGGCATGTTTACATGATTATACGGAAGACTTTTTCGATTAAGTAATTTGATGCGTATTCAAAAATAGTTTAATTATTAGCATTTTTCGTATTTAATGCATAGATTTTTTAAATAAATCAGTTTCTTAATCGTAAACGTCAAAAGGTTGATAGATGAAAGCAGAGGGATAGCCGGCCATGTTGTTTTCCGATAATAACTTAAAATCGACTCAAACGTTTGAGAAAGATTGCAAAAAAATCGCAAACCTTTTAAAGGATTTTCTATATCGAGGTGGGCTGGATCTAGTAACTTTCGATAATTCGTTTATTTTCGCATTATTTATTATGATATTCGGGAGATTGCTATATTTTCTCAATTCGCAAACGAATCGGAAACGTTTGAGACTGATTGCAAAAAAATCGCAAACCTTTTAATGAATTTTGTATATCGAGGTGGGCTGGATCTAGTAACTTTCGATAATTCGTCTATTTTTGCATTATTTATTGTGATATTCGGGAGATTGCTGTATTTTCTCAATTCGCAAACGAATCGCAAACGATTGAGACCGATTGCAAAAAAATCGCAAACCTTTTAAAGGATTTTGTATATCGAGGCGGGCTGGATCTAATAACTTTTAATAATTCGTTTATTTTCGCATTATTTATTATGATATTCGGGAAATTGCTATATTTTCTCAATTCGCAAACGAATCGCAAACGTTTTAGACCGATTGCAAAAAAATCGCAAACCTTTTAATGAATTTTGTATATAAGCGACATATAGGATAATTTATTTTAGTTAGTAAGTTATCGGAAAAAGCACTTTTAATTCATAATTCGCAAACGAATCGCAAACGATCAAGCCTAATTTGGGCGAAATTGGTCGATTGGTTGCCGAGTAATTGCGTTTTCAAAAATGCTAACGTGAAGTTAGCCGGCTATGTCATTTTTTGCAAATAACTCAAAAACGACGAAATCGCAAACGAAAAATCGGTAATCGCAATCATTCGCAAACGATTCGCGCTATTTTCGATCGATTTCGTTACAATGGCCGGTCAACTTCACGGAGGTTGCATGTTGGGTATCAGAATTCAGTATCAGTTTGTAGTTAGGGCGTCTGAAGCTGATTCCTTCCGTCCAAAGCCTCACTGAAGAGTTCAGATGCGGAGGGGATTGAACGAAACGCCACGCATGTTATCTTTTTAATTTTTAATTTTTAATTTTCAATTTTTAATTTTTAATTAATTTTATTTGTTTGTATATTTTTGCATGTCTATATTATTATATATCGTTATATTAATTGTCTTTCTTTATTTTGATTTATTATAATGCATGCTAACAAATAATATTCACACCATTCTTTTCCTAATAACTGTCAAGTCGAAATTGTATCAACTTTATAGTTATTGAATATAATTTTATCTTTCCTATTTTCTATTACCTTTTTTCGTTGTTGATTTCATTAGTAGTTGAGATTACAAATATTTCGATAAGGCCTAAACGTATGTGAATCCGAGCGATTACGTCGGAAGGTGTTTGAAATGTTTGTGGAATTTCCAAACTATAGCATTTTAACATCTAATGCAATTGGTAGGTCTAAGCCGTTAATTATTTTATTTCAATAAAACCATAACTATTTTCAGGAACGTTGTTGTGAAATGTTCACATCACTATTTGTTTGTTATAAGTAAAACAGATCATAACCACTTTTAAACAAATTTAATCATTCACATGAAACAGAATGACAGTGATCGAAAACGTGATATTTATACCTGGGGACAGCCAGGAGGCTTACATTTCGGACCTTTAGCAGTATGTGAAAATTTTATCATGCGATTTGAACAAATGATCTCTTGTGCAATGTTTACATAAAAGTATAAGGCGCAAGAAAAAAAATGTTTGGGGAATAAATTCCATTATTTGGATAAAATATTAACTGGGGACATAAAATTACACTTTTCTGGAGAATGACCCATATGAAAATGCGTTGAAAAAATTATCTAATTGCATGGAATGATTATAAATGCAGAAAGAATCGCATGATTTTATTGCTTAAAGAGACAAAATTACTAACAGAGATATTCAAACATAAAATACGAGTGGGAGTAATATAATGACAAAAGCGGTCCGGTTGGTCGGTGCTCATTCGAGTTAAACGTCCTAGTTGAAACTCTTGGATAGGTGGTCCCTTGAGAACAACTCACTTCCTACGGCTAGACATCCGGACGACTGCTGAGTAGGAGACTTCTGTTTTATTACCAAAAAGAAACACCTGCTAATAAAACGAGTATACGACTATATCAGACTGGGGTTTCCCAGATCCCTGTGCAAATGCGACACAGACGGATTGAAATCATTCTGCGGCGTGAACTATGGGACTGGCTCTGGGTGGATGTTCCTGGTATTGTCTTATCTTGTGTCGTCTTTGAGTTTCGTCTTTCCCAGTTATCCGCCCTAGTTAAAAGTCATTAAAGCGGGAGAAAATATAATATTCTTTATCCTGTATCGTGTAATATATTGTATTTAATGAACATTTTTTTAAATAATTTTAATTACATATAATATATATTGTAACTTTATGTATTTAAACGTTAGGTACTTAAATTTAAACTATTTATGGTCTTTCATATAATTGGAAATCCACGTTTTTAAGGTGGATGCCGTTCTTTTTCTATTCATTACATCGGAATGATTCTGTAAAAAAATTCGTATATCCGGCAGTGTCGGTAGTTTTTTAGCTTTTATGTTCTCTGCAAATGCATTTAATACGAGACTCTGTTCCTCCTTGGACCATCGAGTTTTCTCAGATGTTCTACGAGTGGCTGAAAAAAATAATAAAATTATTATCCGGGTATCGTGTTGCGTAGTTTTTCATAATTTATAATAATCCACGTCCTGCCGGTGTGAAGAGTAATTAATTATTATTTTTAATTATTATGTAGGTGTCTAAAACTAATAAACGATTTCTAGGAAAAATAAAACAACATAAAAAAAGATATTCCTTTTATATAAAAGTAACTTAGAATTCCTTCAAAAATCACATAAATTTTAATTTCCATTCCTAACAAATTTTCAAATACAGTGTCATTGTATTGAAATTTATTTATTCATTTGATAATGAACAGGCAAATCCCTTGAAATATACTTAAGAGAAGTAACACAGCAGTAAATTATTATTTATTACATTCAATCAAACGGGCAATAATGCCCAATGCAAAAACAAATAGTAATTCGGTCACTTAATACAATATTAACAAGAAGTAAAATGAATAGTATTATAATTATGCTTTGTAAAAAGCCAGTTTTGTCCGCTTACTTAAAAAGATAAATTTATCCAATGAGATAGCATGATATTGAAATAACTGAGAAACTTTCAACGACTCGGCTTGAGACAAAGCAAGAGAATGAACATAAACGAAATTACGAAAGTGGGGGTAGTGAGTATAGCTTAGGATGGGGACCACTGTATTTGTAATTTTCTTTGCATAAATAAGCAAAACTTCCATGACTCGGATTGTCAAATTTTAACATGGGTCCTACGGAAAGCTGAGCGAATACACAGGGTGAATCTGATAAAAGTGCGGACAGGAAAACCTATATTAAAATGACACTGCTTGTGATTAGTCGATTGTATATAACGTCATTTGTTGTCTGTTATACGTGATAGCATGAGTAGCTTGTAATTCAAATAAAATTATGAATTAAAAATAAAAATAAAACAATTTGTATTGGTGCATCTTTACAGTTATATTTGTCCGGATATAGTATATTTAAAACCTAATCGAAATAAAAGGACAAAAATAAATTTTGTGATCTCAGTTATTTTAATTCATTCAAAGCTACTATTTATAATCAAAATAGCAAGCGACGTTACTTTGGAATCGACCAATGATAAGCCGTATGTATTTAACATTGATTTCCCTACCCGCACTTTTACCAGACTCACCCTGTAAAAACTGCTATGTATAAGAGATACGTTTATTGTGAACCTTATTTTGCATTTACGCACGCTTTTAAATAGTGAGAAACATGCGCCATATTTCATTCACTATTGTATGTATGTATTTCTTTAACGGAATTGTCTTTTATTTCTGCTATGTATAATACAACTCTTTCGAGGTACTCTGTTACGTCCAGACTAGTGATACTTACGTGTATCCCAGGATGGTCGTGGAAAGGGCGAGTCGACCAAAAGGTCGACTTCGGGTAAAGGTGAACGGGGCTGCTGCGCTGAAAATGAAGTGACTAGGAAAAACAAACACAAAAATCTGAACTTGATTTTAAAATAGAATTTATTTAAAAGAAAACCAAATGCAATTACAGTTTATTAATTTAAATTTTTTTTTGGGGGCGAATAATTCCCTTGGTGAGGGTAAGGGGGAAGTCGGGAGAGGAGGATCTAGAGTAGGATCTCGGGGAGGTGCAGTAGGTATATATTCCTGTATTTGAGGAAATTTACGTGGAGGTTTTGGAAGATTTATTTTGGGGGACGAGGGGTATTCGGCGGCGGCTTCCCGGATGGCACGTTCAAGGGCTCGTTTCTTATTTTTATAATAGGTCCGTGGTTTAGTTCGTCCCACTGTAAAGGAAAAGAATTGAATCTTTAGTTATCAGAAACGGTGATTTCAAGGAAGGGATTTAGGACATGGAAAATGTGCTGTTTTGTCTGTGAACAAAACAAAAACAAAAAAAAATAGAAAAATAGAAAGTACAACAAAAAAAAACGCGGAGGGTTCCTAATTTCCCTACTGATTCGTGTCGCTTATTCGCCTGCCATGGGCTAGCAAAAGAGCGACCTGAATCTCTAAATAAAAAAAGTTGTTCCCTACGGTGCTGTCCTCCCTTGTAGTCAAAAAAAAAAATAGAAAGAAGAAATATATATATATTGACGGGAGACTCAGCACTGTCGTCTCAAAAAACAAAATAATAATAAAAAAAAATCAAGGGAGATTAGTGCTGAAGTACTAATCTAACTTTCGTCTCTTTACGGGCGAAGGAATGTGGAGGGTTTGGAAAAAAGGTAATTTTAAGGAAGGAATACTCACTTTTGTTTATCCGACGATAAATCTTGGATGAAGACCACGGGGTGCCAATTAATATTCGACGATGTTCCTCAATCGAAAACCACGAGGGAACAACTGATTAACTGAAGACCTTCAGATATGATTTGTCCCGAGGTGCCGGATGGAAGCCTCCGTTGTAGATCTGTTTTTCCTTTGCCTCGAAAGAAAAGGGTGTTAGGGTAGTTGGGATGTCGAACTCTCGGAACGACTATGGGATGTCGAACACTTAGAACGACTATGGGATGTCGAGAGATGGATAAGGGGGAAAAGGACGGAGTGCAGAATACAGAGCACCGAGAGCACTGAGGGCACAGAGGGCAGAGAGCAGAGAGCAAAGAGCGAAGAGCGAAGAGCGAAGAGAGAAGAGCGAAGAGCGAAGAGCGAAGAGCGAAGAGAGCGATTGATTATTTGGAGGCGGTATTTATACTAGATGTCCCACCAAGAAAATTTTCGGGTTTTCATAAGTGGGAGAGGTTTCCTATTACGACAGTAGTCGTGAACAAATTTTTTCTATTTTCCGGCGATTTTCAATTGTTGCTATTTACAGTAATTTTGTTGAATTTTTTTTGTTGAATAATTTCGTGATATTATTTTTGTAGTTCATACAAAAATGAACGGAAGTTGTAGGATTTGTAGAACTATTGTTATAAAAAAAAAAATGATTTTGTAAAATACTAAAAAGTGCAACAATTTTGTTAATTAAAATTTGTTGCTGTAAAACTGTACATTTTTTTGTAGATGTATTTTTGCAATTTTAAATTAGGAATCTTCTACTTTCTCCGTTTATTTATGTATATTTACATGTTTTACAAATATGAACGGTGATGTTCTCTATTTTTTTAAACAAATTGTATTCTAAGCTGTTCTGAAATCTGCTGGTTTCAGTTATATAATTTAGTACTATTTTTAGCGGTAGTTTATACAAAAATGAACGGAAGTTGTAGGATTTATATAGCAATTGTTTTTTTTTTTAAAGAATGATTGTTGTAAAATATTAAAAGGTGTAACAAATTTTGTTAATTAAAATTTGTTGCTGTAAAACTGTACATTTTTTTGTAGATGTATTTTTGCAATTTTAAATTAGGAATCTTCTACTTTCTCCGTTTATTTATGTATATTTACATGTTTTACAAATATGAACGGTGATGTTCTCTATTTTTTTAAACAAATTGTATTCTAAGCTGTTCTGAAATCTGCTGGTTTCAGTTATATAATTTAGTACTATTTTTAGCGGTAGTTTATACAAAAATGAACGGAAGTTGTAGGATTTATATAGCAATTGTTTTTTTTTTTAAAGAATGATTGTTGTAAAATATTAAAAGGTGTAACAAATTTTGTTAATTAAAATTTGTTGATGTAAAAAAATTTGATTGGGTAAAAACGTTTTTGCAATTTTATATTAACAATTTTTCTACTTTTCCGTTCATTTATGTATATTTATTTTTATAGATTCTATGAATATTAACGGTGGTATTTTCTATTTTTTTAAACAAAAAACGGAATCCATATTTGTTTAAGCTGCCTTGGAATTTGTTGGTTCTTTTTATAATAAAAACGGATGGTATTTATTTCTTTTTCTTATTTTTAGAGTTGACGTAAGCGTTGGGTGTGGTCGACTTGTATGTATGTGTGTATGTATGTGATTTTTATTGCTTTTGGGAAATGTCGAAGGACAGTGGGCTTTTTATACGTGTTCTTTTTTTAGAACGTAGCATTTTGAAGTTTCTCTTTGATTTAGGTCATGGAACAGTTTTTAAATAATAATGAATAAAGAAATTGTTTAGATTTTAAAATTATTTATTTCTTAATAGTAAAAAAAAGGAAAATTGTCAGATGCGTATAATTTTTGGATTTGGTTTAATTTTTTATTTGTAGGTAATGCAGGGATTGACTTTGTCCGAGACTTGGAAAGGAAAAGGTGTTTGGTTTACCATCGGATTTTTTTTTTTGGGTTTGTAGTTCATGGGACTTGAGGGCGCTATAATAGTATTTTCTATGTGGTTTCGGGGATTCCCGTAATTTGTAAATTTGGAAGGTTACGTAGGACGTAACAACTCGATCACAAAATAGTACGAAGTTTCAAATGTAATTTTTATTCTTGCTATGTTAGGCTGATGGAGTAGTAAATATCTACAATCAATTTACATTTAAGCACATCTTTTACAATTAAATTATGGTAAAATATCCGGAATGGAACCCAGTAATCATAAAAGTGTATCATATTCTTGTCGCTTTTATCGTTAAAAAATATTTCATTCTACACTAACATCAGAAATGTAATGTTTGCGTTAAAGTAATAAATCTATAGATCTGGATATATTTTGCCCTCACAAACTTGAAGGAACTTGTTTCGAAACGATTAGTTGAAACTATCGTATTTTAAATAGTAAAACGAAATTGTAAGAAATTCACCGTCGACTCAGCTTTTTACATATGTCAGACAAAAGTTCAAATCTGATTGGGTCATAATTATATATAATCCATTTGCATTTAAGCAAACTTTCTAAAACTGTCTTTATAATAAAATAAGTTTCCGCAAATAGAAGCAGAACTATTTATAGAAAAATAATACGAATAGTTAAAAGTTATACATACGTGTATCATCGTTGAATTTGTGGATATCCTTAATTATCAATTTGGGTAATCCATGTTCTATATTAAAATAAACCGATGCATATCCTGCATATGTATCTGAAAAAGAAAACCAATTAATAAATACAAAAATGTCTTTTTGTAATTAATGTTTAAAATACGAAATAAACATTATACTAAATTTGAGGTATAACTTACCATGACAAATTTTCAATGCTGGAAGACTTTTTGCCGAGTTCACGATGGAATTAACATTTAATTTATCTAATAAACACGGCAGATTGGATAGGATAATGGATATAAATAGGTTTAAAAGGAAGGAAAAAACAAGGATACCGGTTGCGGATATTTTTTTCCTTCTGGTGTTCATTTTCCTGAAAATTCTCGTTCGTCTCACGGCTTATTCGGTATGAAAACTGCTTTTTTCAGCTTGGCCTTGGATTAGAAGATAGTCTGATGTGTACATCTACATATGTATGACGCTTAGTGACACGGGGGGAAGCTAGGATCGGAGATGTGCACAACACGCTCACCCAAAAGTGGGGCGCGCTTTCGACCAATCGTAAGGCTCATGATGTGTTAGGAACTTTAACCTACGGCAGCCAATCACTGCGCGGAATTTTGTCACTGCATCTACCACCCGCCATTACGAAATCAGAAGGTTCCGAGTACATATTTGGTAAATAAACAATGATTCATTTTTTATTTAATTATTTAATGATATTTATTAATTTTAACTACATTTCAATGTAAGTCTATACAATTATCAATGTCAGAGTATGCCTTATTGATAATTATATATAGTTTAAATTGCAAAATATTAGCATACAGAGTATTTATGAACCGAATATAGGGCACGTCGTGTTATCGATTGAGCGATTGCACACGCTATGGCGCGGAGTGATGCCACGCCACTACACGAATATGGAACAAACGTTTTTTGCTGTACTTCGAAATCCAGTGTGTCAGTTGGCTGTAAATCAGTAAAATGTAATCTAACCTAAAATACTTGTGAATCAGAACATTACACTACACTGCGCAAAACGATTTTTAGAATTTTTATTTGAGCACAATATTAGGCAAAAATATTAAAATAAAAATATTTCCTAACCTGCAAACACGTAAATAGTTAGATTACATTTTACTGATTTACATCCAACTGACATACATAATGAATTATATAATAGATATAAAAGAACAGCAAAAAACGTTTGTTCCATATCTGTGTAGTGAAGTGGCATCACCACACTCCGCGTCATTGCGTGTGCACCGACGCGTCGTGCCAATGGCAAGAGACCTTACCGCTTGAATCGACCAATCACAATCGCTCAATCGATAACACGGCGTGCCCTACATTCGGATCATAGATACTCACCCTGTATATCAGTGCGAAATTCATGAGTAATTTTCATGAAATTTCAAAGTTTATGTCTTTTTCGGGTTTCTTATTTAATTAAATTAAATTATTTATTTTGCGAAAGCTATATCAGTACATTATATGTACATAAAATTACATTACATATTCAAAACATATTTGTTGATATATATGACGTTTAAGGCTTTTTACGGCTCACCCTACAGATGGCTGCTGTGCGAAAAATCATTTCTTATTGACATCCATCGAATAATTAATTTTTACTTCTCACGTCATTCGCTTTTGTCAGGGAACTGTTTTCACGCGATATTAACAAAGATTATTTTACGATAAATATATCTACACTTTGATTTTTGTTTAAATAATTTGTACAATTCTGCAAACTACTTTTTATTTTCAGTTTCAGTTTCTTGCATTAATAAACCTTGGGATGGCGATATATAAAAGAAACAGAATAAATTATTCCATCAATCAGTTTGATTCATGATAAACAAAGGCATGAAAGACATGTATTTTTATATGTGGGAATGCCAACATTTGAGTTAAGGGCGTACCAACATGCGAACAAAATTTGTTTATCACCTCAAAATCGGAGCTAGAGATTTTTTTCCTCTGCCACCTAATTTTAGTTTGACACCAAACACCCAAATTGTGGTGGCGTTGACGGCAGGCCTTTTGTTGCCCACCATTAACATGTAGCTTTCATTTCTCTTAGTAAGTGTTCAGTGCTTGCAGTTTTGGGAATTGACGCGTCAAAGAAGGTATTCTACCGTAGCATGTAGAAAATTGGTAAACTACGTAGAAAATGTGCAAAACATGTAATCTACATGAGAAATGCAGAATACTAAAATATACAAAAAAAAAACATAACCTCTATTGTTAATTGTTGTAAAATTCGGCGGCTTTTTTACAGTGTGGTAAGATAGATAATAATTTTAGATGGCAAATAAAGATAAATACAACGGATTTAAAATTGTTCGTGACAATAAAACAACATTTGCAATTTGCTTGCAATGTAATGAAATACGAACAAATACATGCGATTTTTTCGTATCTCTGACCGTTAGCCGTTGAGATCCTGCAAGTTCAAAAGTTTGCTAGATCTTTACGCGCCGTATGCGTTACCAATACGTCTTAACGATGCGTCCTACCGAAAATTGGTAAGAGACTGAGTTTCTCAATCGAGCATAATGTGAGGCGGACTTGTCGAACATTCGAAGGGAACGGGTAATCCTGCCAGGACGACATCAAAAGTCGGTAGCCCCTCTAGTACATTTTGGTTCATGGAGCATTCAGTTTCGAAATATTTGTTACCTCCAACGCAAGATGGTGCTAGGTTCGAGGAGTTTATTCATAATTTTTCATTTTACGCTATTCGCACACAGTGAAATGTAATATGCGTGTGTCCGAAAATGTTGGGGCACAGGGTAGCACCAGATTGAGGTGCGCGAGTGTGTACGTGTGTGACAATCTCGCAAGGGTGGAGGGATGGAGTGGGGTGGAGTATGTAAACAGCCGCCCTGAGGTGATTATGCTGTGTCCGGAGGAGACGGGAGTATGTAGACGACGAAGATGACGTTCCCGATAACGATGAGATCAGCGCGTTCTCAACGTATGGTGTTTTCAGCTGCAATTTTCAACACTCAGGTTAGGTTTAGAAATTTATTATTTATCTGCAATTAATTATATAACGATGCAATATTATTGCATGTAATCAAAATTAGGGTTATTTTCGTAAATTAAAGAATAGTGATTCTTGGTGGGTTCTTTTCTTTGCATCTAAAAAATAATGTATAATATTTGTGAAATAAAGTTTATTAATTTCTAAAATCACAAAAGCATTTTTCAAAAACAAGATAACCTCCTTAATGGTGACATTAGCGAGGTTATAAAAGTAGTTTTGATAATATTTACATCATTTGTAACTAATATTTTACGGATACCTTGTATCTTTTTGGATTTTTCAATCTACAGTTTGATTTTTAACTAAAAAAATATACATATAATTGCGCCAAATACATTTTAAAGTTTGATGTAGACTACCTTCATTTTTGTAGAAAACAGAAGATGTAGTCTACGCCATATTCGACACGTAGAAAACTGAAGTAGATTACCTCCAGTAAACTACCAACCCAAAACTGAGTGCTTAGTGACTTACATACTAGTGATGGCGATTCTTGAATCAATTTATCGAGAATCGATTCCTTGCGCCCTTAAAAATCGATTGTTAATCGATTCATTTTTCTTGAGATTCTAAGAATGTACCAACATATGTGTGTACGTATGCACGGTGTGCACATTTTGACAGAGAACTCAAGTGATCAAACGGACAAAATGCAGTTGTGATTTCACTCCTTACTCTATGCTTTTTAATATGTACATACACTGGATGGGAGATAGTCGAAATCTAGTATGACGAAATGAATGCTGTCATGACAGGTCGGCAGACAGCGCTTTTGACACATTTGGCGTTCGATTCTATTCGCTCCGTGCAAGTCGTTGGACGACTTAAATTAAAAATCCGAAAAAATTAGAGTGAACTTAAAAACACATAGTCTAAATATTTACGTGTGGATTTAAAACAAAAAAATTATTTAAAAAAAAAATGGAATTTTTAAAATGGAATCGCTGTAAAAATATCTTTTTAATTAAATCTGGTACATGCGATACTGTTTTCAATAATAACAGTGACAATAAAGGGATAATGTTTTTGGTTTAATTGTGATTATGTATCCTTATTCATTGTCGCTTTATACAGCTATTTGTGCATGGCTACTGAAATTTTCGAAAATATCTGCTTAATAAAAAATAATGGAATGTAAATTAAAATGACAAGATAAAAAATGTTTATTTTCAACTTCAGTGCACCAGAAAATTTTGAGAGCTATTTGTTACCTCTTATTTTTTTTTGTAACTTATTTGAGAATCGTTGAAAGCAACTTTATGAGAATTGATCTTCAAGGTAATAATACAACATAATTATAATTACAAAAATGGATAACAATTATAAATACAAATAATAGTTATTTACAGTATAAAATCTGTAAATATGTCGAATTCTTCGGCAGAAAAATTAAATAATGAAGGATTAATATGGAGTGGAATATAAAAAGAACTGTTGCTTTATTTGAAATCTTTTATTTTCAACTCTTTTCGTTGCTACATATTGATTTACCTAATTTCTTGTAGCCGAAATTCAATCAAGTTGTAAGGAAGGATCTCGAGAAACAAAGAAATTTTGATTCATTCAAGGCTTAATTTTAAATCAAGTTTTAATAAAAGCATTTTAAATAAAACTAAATTTACAGATAAATTCGAAAATATCAAATACTCTTAAATTTATTATAAAATCATAATAAAAAGACTAACATGTTTTCAAACTATAAATACCAATCGTTTCTGCGAGATAAATTAAAACCATTTTTTATGGATCACTTATTGTACAAGTATCATTTGTTTATAAAAGCATTAAAAGCACATTATGCCTCATAATCAATTGGAAATTAAAAACTAGATGCCTTCGACCCGGGTGCCTACAATTTTGGCTAAATTCGTATTGCAGTTCCCTGACGAAAGGCTGATGCTTCCGGGAATATTTCCATTTTAACACTGCCAGGAAAGAAGGCGGCAGAGGGTAGTTCTAGCATCGTTAGGTTCGAGTAGTTTCTATACATATATTGTAATGTTACAATTATATTACAAATTGTTCAATATCTTGTTCCTTAAATAGCGTGAATATGCCAATGAATGGACGGTTAAGCATTTTTCATAGTTTGATCGATTGTAACTTTTGAATTCTTTTATGAAAATTTAATTATGATACCACCATTAGAATTGTTAGACTCTGCTCTTTATGACCGTGTAGTTCAACTATTGATTTTATTTAATTATTAACCTCGTCTTCATACGTTTGTAAAAAAATCCGCTAAACCCCAATGAATAGACGGGTTAAATCAAATGGGACGTTTTCAGTACCAGTTTTGGATGGCTTTAAAACTTTGCTTTAATTTTACAAAATAATAAACACTGGAAGATCAATAGTACTGTAAATATTGTTTTGAATGTTCAAAGAACATAAAAATATGTATTTTGTTGCATGTTGTGCATCATACATTCATAAGAAATAGAAATATGTAGAAAATCGTCCATTCATTGGTAGTCGTCCATTCATTGGCATAATCACCCTATATAGTAAAATTGAAAATGAGCAGGTCAGCCGAAGCACTGATAAATGAGCACGTCTTGTTCACACTGATGCTTAAAAAAACGCGGTTTAGTCGAGTTTTTGACAGGTCGGGGGGGGGGGGCATACCCGCCTCACTCCCCTGCTTCCTCTGTGGCTCTGTTTTTCATGTAATGTATATAATATACATACATATGCATTGTATATGTGTATGTACAATTTATGTTAATTTGCTTTTTACGGCATTATCGTTGATTTTACGAAGAAATGAATACAACCTTTTTTGTAGAGAATTCGATGTTCTATATTTTCTGTTTGAAACATTTTTTTGTACGATTTGTATTTTTTGTTAAAAAATGGAAACACGCGTTTTTCGAGCATTTTTTTGTTAAACCTCCCCATAATCTAGCATGCATTGTCTCCAAAAACTAATCAGATCTAAGTTTGGCCAAGGGAAACCCAAATCCGTTTGTACTTTTTAAATTCGTCATTCCAGTCGCTAGATATCGCGTATACAAAATTTTGCCCACGGACGGACGGACGGACGTTCAACCTAACGGACACCAATTTTTTTATTGTTGCTTTGGATTCCTTAGGGCTTCAAACGTCGACATTTGATGAAAAACTATAGGGTAATTTTTTGGCGGGAACTGACCAAATTCAATACTTCGCCAGACCTATGGTCTGGGTCGAAGTAACAAAGGTGAATTAATATTTAAATTCATATCTTGTTCAAAAGGCTAGTGTTTAGACCTAAACTGTAATCGCCTTACGGGACAATATTTATATATAACAACTCAAATTACAAAAATTGTAATTGCACTTTTTTCAAAATAACTAATAAAGTAGCTCAAGTTGTGCCAAAATAAACTAATAATTTCTAACTAAAAAAACTGAAAAGAAAGATTCAAAGCGATATTTTTAGCCAGAACTTAAAAAAAAATAATATAAATGAATTCATTATTAAAGATAAAAAGAAGTAAGCAATTTGATTTTATTCGCAATTATGATAAAATTTTCTTTAAATCATTAAATGACATTTCTTTTGTGGCTATATTAATACTAAAAATTAATAACTAATCGCAGAGATTTGTTCTCATCGCAGGCAAGCACGTTCCATAGGGTTCGCTGTTTTACCCATTGAGTACCACGCCGGCGCACTCCCATCTCTGCATTACCCGAAATTATAGCATTACGCTACGTAGTTCCACAGAAACCTAGGTGCAGCGCATCGATCGACTTTAGTAAGGGGTGTCGCGCCTACATCAGGGAACTGAGCGATCTATCTACTAATCTCTGTCCGTACAACATTCAAAATTTTGGGAACATGTTATGAAATAAAGCATTGTGTAAAGTTAAATACCAAATTTCAGAAAGATCGATTGACAATTGATGGCCAAAAATTTCAGACCAAAAGATTCATCTCGTTTTATGAATTTCTCTGCCTATTCTCAATCAATCTTTCTAAAATTTATTTTATGACTACGTGTAATACATTAGTATTTTTCGTCCCTAGGGCGCTAATTTTGCGCTCGTAGGTGGGAACATTTGTTGTTGCAGTAAGGTGCATAGTACGATGAGAGTGTCGTTCACCTTGAGCATTCATTTCTATGCTTACAAAACGATGGCGCAAAATCGCATTTTGCTGCCTACTGCGACAAAAAATAAATTTCATAGTAGCCAGTCTGAAATTTTGAAACGTTATTTACACATTTTTTAATCCACACTGCTGTTTGACATCAGTCGGGAAAGAAGGATTGCCGGGGATACCGAATGTGTTTACTGGACGAAAAAAATCAAATTCTTATTATCTGATAGAAATGGTCTATTTGCATCAAAAATGAAAAAATCCAGAAAAAACATATGTAATAATTTAGATCCTACTGAATTCCAACAAATTGAAAATTTTTTTTTTGTATACTGATAAATTGTTTTAAAAAATAATAAAAATCGCAAAAATGACTTGTACAGAAATGTTTGTGATGTGAATATTCATGTTTTTTAATAGTTGGTTTCTGATGGTCAGAAAATTACATTTTGTTTAAAATATCGTTCTCGCTTTCCTCAGTGACCAATCATAAACATGTATATTAATTTTGATCTCAATATTTTTAACGGTGTATGCTTCCCAATAATTCTTGGATTGCTGTGATAATACTGTAGTTAGTGAATGACTTGTTCTGACCTGTTAGACTAACATTGTGCTGAACTTGACGAATAATTGACGAAAGAGACGAATTTGCCTGATGTAAAATGTCACCTGAAATTATTGTCGGTCTAATTTGAACGAAATATGTCATAGCATATAACTAAGTTACCGATTGTGTGATGGCTCGAGCGAGCATTTGCTTCTAAGTTATGTGTCATGGTGATGCATGAATACCAAATGTTTAATAAAAATGAATGGTTTTAATTCTAAATGACGATTTGTATGTGTTATAAAAACATGGATTCTAATGAAGTGTACGAGGCCTGTGTCTTCGTACACCTAGATGTCGTATTTTAGGTGCCCCACCTGCCGACCGGCTTTAGGACCCCCCCCCCCCACACGGTGGATGGAGCCATATTTGAATGATGCACCACACCGCCGGTTGTGCCCCTTGAAAAAGGGACAACAAGTCGGCTCCCAAATTATTAGCAACAAGCTGCCTGCCTTGATGCTTCTGTTAGTTCAGAGAACCTTTCTAACGTTGCCACTGCCCGCCAGAATCCAACCCTATTTGCGGATGACTACCAGGTGGACACGGCACGCCGAAATGCTCCCCCGTGTGGAACCCACCTAGTAGGGGCTTGATACCCCTCCCCAGCTCCCCAGTACGGTGGGTGTCTCGAGTCGTTTTACGATCATGCATTCGACGGCAGAGACCGGCCGAACGATCGGCTCCGTGAGGTCGTAAATTCTCAAAACTTGCTAAGAGAAGCGGATCTTTCAAAAGCATTGTTCCTCTTCGAGTTCGGGCGCTTCGACCCATCCCTCTTCCTTGCGGACGGAGTTACCCGCTCCGCTCTCTTCCACAAGCCCCCTGCGGGGGAGTCTTCGTACAGTGGGGAGAATGTTGCGGACAGAATCAATGTTTTAACAACTGCGGTACCCGGCGTAGCTTTTTTCGACAAAGCTAGTTTTCTCTACGCCATCGTACGCCCGAATGGGGGTACTTCTGAACACTGAAGGTAGCCTGATAGGTAATTATGTAAAGGCCCTTCAAAGCGGTGACGATTCCGATATACTGTTCGTAAGTCGAAGTATTCGAAAGAATTCAGCGTCAACCATATACGTTGAAGCATTCAGAAGTATTGAAAATAATACTCTTGAAAGAATTGAAAAGTATTCAAAGAGTGGCATCCATCTTTAAGTATTGCAAAAAATTCAAAAATAAACTCGGAATACTTTCGTAAGGAATCAAAAGTATTCAAGTATATACAATCATTAAAAATGTTCACAAAAAAAATTCAATTTCGGGATTTTCAAAACTTCCTAATTCTTTTCCGGCTACTGGGAAGTCCCAACCCTTTAACATCAAAGCACCTTTGTCGGCCTGTCAAAACAAGTCGTTAAACTATAATTAATGGGCAACTAATTTTCCTGCGTGGCACGCGAAACCTTTGTCGGCAATACAAAACATTGTACACCTGTAAAAACAAGTCATTAACGCATAATTAATTGCTCATTAAAGTCGCGGGGAGTCATTGTTGGCCTGTCAAAACAAGTCGTTAAATATAATTAATTACTTGCGAATCTGTCACAACAAAATTACATTAACAGTAATTACTGTAAATTAATTACTGTAAACAAACCTTCAATGGACTCTCACGTCTCAACCATTTGACGGATAATTAATGGGTAATAAATTTTAATAATCTAGCGGCGGCACATTTGTCTGTGCAGCAAATTCGGACCGTAACCACTCAGTTACACTCGGCTGTTGTGAAACAGTTTAAAATTAACGAATAGTTGAAGCAGAAAGTAGGACTTTTTTTATATGTGTATAAAATAACGTATTACGAAGCTGAAATACGTTAAATACGAAAATTCACATCGAAGTTTCATTGAATTATGTGCTAATACTTTAGAAACAATCGAAACTGAAGGCAGGCCTTGTTCTGTGCGTGTATAAAAATAACATTTATTTTTAAAATATTGGCATTTAGCACAATAAAACTTCAATGTGAATTTTGGTATTTGGTATTTCATCCTGCCCGAATACATTATTTCATAGCACAGAAAAAATTCTACTTTCTGTTTGAACGATTCGTTATTTTTGAATCGTTTTAAAACAGCAAGTGTAGTCGAGTGGTTACGGTCTGAACTTATTGCGCGGCTGTCCGGGGTTCGATTCTTGGTCGGGGCGGATCTTTTTTTATTTTTACTCCGCTGTAATTTTTTCCATATGTTCGCTTGGAGTACCCTTTAAAATTAATAATCATGCTTAATGTACGCTTAATTTTACAAGAGCCCCTCTTGCCGAACGTCTCATTAAGAGTCCTGAACTCCTCAATTGCAGTTTTCTGATGTAGCGTACAAAAGTAAAAAAAGGCTTCATGCACTCATAAAAGACGCTTAACTGCACGCTTAGATAACACTTAAAAGGTTCATATTCACGCTGCAGAACTCTTCTCAATTAAGCGTTATTTAAACTTATTTTAAACGTACGAGTCGCTTCATTAAGCGAACAATTTTAGCGAATATTTACCTAAAATCCGTCCGTGGAAATTCCGTTTCTACATCTGACGGTACATCGAAGGTCCCTATAAAATACGACAATTATCAGAATAGTCCCGATAAACTGTTAACGTCCCGATAAAATACACTATGTACAAGAAGAGGTCCCGATAAAATACGGTATATATAAATATTCATATTCCTATGTATACATTTTACAGATCTTTAATATATATAAACTTGTTATTCTTGCCATATTAATAATTTGAAATATTATTAACGGTACTTCCGTGCGAAAAATTTAGGTAGGATTCTCATGAGAATCATATGAGAACTCGTCTCATGAGAAACTGAAACAGGATTCTCATGAGAATCAAGTGAGACACTCATGAGAAGCTCACTACATTTTCATGAGAATGTCGTAGGAATGCGCGAATTCTAAAAATTGATTAAATTTTAAATACTAGAAATAAAGTTAAATTGTTATAAAAATTAAATGAAATATTTAATTTTCTTTCTCATATGATTCTCACTTGATTCTCATGAGAAATTTTCTCATAAGAATTTCATAAGAAAACTACCTAAATTTTTTCGCAGGATTAACTCAATGAAGTTGCAAGGATTGGATGTATATGTTTTTATTTTTCAAAAATGCTTTCAATCATATGTTATTTTGACAAAGAAATTCAAGTTATTTTCGAAGGATGAAATATACAAGTAAATAAATGCGTATGCATAACGGCCTTTATTGGGACCACAAATTTTTTTCATTTCGTTAATGCCATATTAATTCCGTGCATTCTATTTAGTAGAATTACTTTTACGAAGGTCTCAGAAAACCGTTTTGATTTGTGTATATTGTGCCCGGTTAGTGTGAGGTGCTTCAATTGAAGGGAAAAGATTATCATTATTGGTTTTGCATATATATACATTGTTCTACGTAATGCCGTTTAAACATTCTGGGATCGGCGTCGCCGGTCCGCAGATGCTCAATCACTACTCAGGCCGTAAAATTCCACATTATGGCCATGGATAGAAAACTACTATTTATGGTGTTATGGCTGGGATGGCGGCCGAACAGGGACGCCATCTTTCTGCCGTGAAAGGGCCAAATCGACCAGACGGGTCGATTTGAGGGTTCTTTTTAGGGTGGACGGAGCCGCCGAATGTATTCGTTCAAAAAAAAAGGAAAGGAGAAAGGTGAAAAATAAATTGAAAGTCGGTTTTCCTTATAAGTTTTTTATTTTCTTGATCGCGTTACGGCGCCGATATTCTTCTAGGGTGATCTTTTTTTCCTGCGGGGGAGGAGGCTGGTTGTGGTCGGGGGTGGCTGCTGGCTGTCCTTCTCGTTGGGCGCGTTGCTCCACCAAAAATCTGTACAATTTGCGGGCTCGCTCCCGTTTGCGACGCCGGACACCCTTATTATTTCGGGCCACTGTAACAAATGTGGACAAATTTAGTTTCGCGGATGGAGTAACGCGGGAAACTTATAAAAAAATAATATTAAAAAAAAACATATATAAAAAAGGGCTATGACCTAATCCCCTGTGGGTCGATTCCGCATTGGCACGTGCCAATTCCGGAATAAACCGAGGAAAGGGTTTACGAGTTCCTCGAAGGAGAGATAGAAACGCCGGGCCAAAAGATTTGGCCCTGGTCCCGAGCTCTGTCCCTTTTCGGAACTAGTTTACCCCAAAAAAATATATGAAAAAAAGAATTTCCGCGGAGACGTGTTTGCCCGTGCCCGGAGGGATCGAAACGCCGGGCCAAAAGATTTGGCCCTGTTCCCGTGCCCTGTCCGGGTCCAGGTTAGTCGCCTGATCTTACCTAGGGGAAGATACTTACTTATGAGATACTGGTTCGATGACTCTCGGAACCTAGGCTGTTGGCCTGACGATATCCAGTGGTCCAACTGCTGCTCGAGCTTAACTGCTCAATCTTAACTTGCTGAATCGTAACTAACTTTTTTGGTCCAGGAGGTGCTGTATTTATACTGGATACCGCCCGTGGTGCCCAGTTCCGTTTTGAAGCGTTGTGTCGTGTCACGGTTTTCTATCCAAAATTCATGTGAATGCAAGATTTGCAGTTTCCGTCCAAATTGAACAGAATCTTTTTGCGCGTTTAGATAATTACGTTAATTTTAAGATTGTACAAAAATGAACGGTAGTTGTATCTTGTATAGAACTGGAGATATTTATTTGTTAATATTTACTAAATTAGTTTTTTAATAATCCGATAGATTTTATGCAATTTTTATATGTCGTTGTGTTGTTTTAATAGTAAATTTGTATTTTTAATAAACTATTTTGCATTAATTGTTTTAATACAACTGTTGTTGATTTTTGTACAATTTAACATTATTTTCATTGAAGGCTTGTAAGAGCAATTTACATATAGTGATACAAAGCATGAATTTCGTATAAGAGATGAATAAACAATGAGATATTCTTAAAATAATTGTTTGTTTTTATAAATTTTGTATTATTGTAACATTTGAGAACATGATTATCGAGATACTAAATTTTAAAGGAGGTTCAATTTTGTAATAGATACATATATATGAAAGCTTCATTGTTTATTCATGATCTGGTGTTTACAATGTTTTATACGCTAATGTTTATTTGTTCGTTTGTTCGGTACTAGTTTGGAAGTTTGACTAATGAAATTTCGTGGTTGAATCTATTGTAATACAAGGAAAAAACGGAATTTGTTCGTTATTATAAATAAACGTTTTTATTTTATTTTATAAATGTGTTTTCTGCAAAACCAGCATTTTATTTTGTAATTGAATTTTTAAAATATGGAGACTAATCCGACCAATGATATCATTCTATTGTTCGTTAGTTTTGGTTTATAATTTTTATATTATATGAAAAGTTATCTGGAAAAGAATTTTCTTGGAAAAGAAAAGTATGTCATGTAAGCGTGTGCATGAGAAAGCGGATGTACTTTGGAATTTTTATTACTTTTTTAGAAATAGATAGAGTTGGTCAAGGGTACGGGTTGCTAGTCCGGTTTGCTGCACTTTCTAAAGATACTTTTAGATTTTCCCGTACATTTTCCGTTGAGACTATTTCGGAAAATAATTAATGACATTATTATTCTTTACTGGTAATGTAGGAAACTGAAGTGGGAGTGAAAATTCAGGAATTATAGGGTTCTCTATTTTCGATCGGTATCGGTAAGTTATTTGTTAAGAGGTTCAGTTAGTATACGCCAGGCGCGCTATTGCATCGGATATTTGGTCGGTATTTTTGAAATTAGGTGCGTTACGTAGGACGTAACAATGGGACCACAATATTGTGTAATTTCATTTAAGTCATTTTTAATATCTTCCTTCGTTTTAATAAGTAAGTATGCTTTTAGGTTGGTCACAGAACACTATTTAGACTTATGTATTTTATCCAAGGTTAACATAAGATGCTTTAATTAAGGTAATTGAGTATCGATCTTGCTGTTGTGTACACTCAGCGACTTTGATTCTGACAGGGAAACCCATGGTTTTCCTTTTTTTATCTATACGTCCTTATGTAAGAAACAAAGATAACCGAGGTTATTCCGCGTCAGAATCAAAGTCGCTGAGTGTATGTACTTTTTTATACGTAATGTTGTTTATGGAGACCGACATTTTTGATAATTTCCATTACATTTTTTCACAATCATATTGATTTTGTTTCTATACGTCCGCAAACAGGTACTCAAATTAAACGAAAATATTTCCGAACCATGAATGAACTCATGGGTATATCTATGTACACATTTTGTACGTAGTGGTGTTTAGTGGAACCCTAAATATATAGTTTTTATTTATATTATATTAATAATTTGAATTATTATTACTGGTAGTTATGTCAAATTAGCATTCAGAAATTTAAGAATATGAAGGGAGACTTTTTTAAGACCGTCACATTTTTTTAACGTGTTGCTTTAAGATTATATTGATTCCTTGTATTGCATTTAGTAGAAATGCTTATGCGTAATAAAGAGATCAATATTATCTGTAATAGCTGTTAAGCCGTGTGTAGAAATATGTATGAAAATTATACGTACAGCTCTTTATAGGCACCATATATTTTTTGGCATATTTATCCTACCTTCAAAATAAAATAATAATTATTATGTTCCTTTTCATGTGATAATTACTTAATTATGTTTCACAGATGTTATGTATTCTGTCAGTTTTTGAATGTATGCTTACTTATGTACTTTAATTATAAAAAAAATTGAACGTCCCTTTAAAATACATTTCACTTACAAGCACTTTTATCGGGACCGGCCTGATAAAATACGTTATGTATATGATTTTTATCGGGACCGACCTTGTAAACTACGTTTGTCCCGATAAAATACGTTTCCTATAAAAAATGGTCCCGATAAAATACGATACGCATATATATATATCCATCTGTAAAAATGATAGTTACGGGACTAATCAAAAGATATATAGAATGTCCTGGAACTACGCAGTTCACATACTTATATTTGTCTGAGGATTTTTTTGACGCGCGGATATTTTGTCTGCGGATATTTTGTCCGCGGATATTTTGTCGCGCGGATATTTTGTCGCGGATATTTCGTCGCGGATATTTTGTCCGCGGATATTAAGTCGTGTAACCAATTTATTGTGAAAAAAAGTTAATTTATCGAAGAAAAATCAATTGAGCCATCTGCATATTCTTCATAGCGAGTTATTTTATATTGACGGATTGACTTGGCGATACTACGAATTTTTTGAAATTTACAAAACAATTAAAGATCGAAATATAACCTCCCCTCAAGTGATAATGGTCTTCCTTATTCGATCTCCATAGACGCATCAAATAAAGGAAATAGGAAGTTTTTTCCGCTGGCCGTCCGATTTTTTGACGACGAAGGTTCGAGCAATTGACATTATTTTCTATTTAAATATTAATGTAGCCCTGTATATTATTAATTAATCCTAGTCAGATATTCAAATTAAATGCATAGATCATAGATATAGATAATATTTATTATGCGATTTATTAATATTCAGACCCATAAATACAGGTGTTCAAAATTATGTCCTTGATTTTTATGAGCAACCTGACGAAACATCGGGAGCAATTACAATTGCAATTAAGCAAGCATTGTCCGAATTAGAGATAACTTTTGAAAATATGGTTGCTTATGGTGCGAACAATACGTCCGTAAATTATGGAGAACACTGCTCTGTATTCCAAAAATTAAAATCCTCGCGCGATCGCTACCATTTCGTCGCAACATTCGCCAATTTCATCCTTGTCTCTCCCACCTGAAACATATAAATCGCTTTCGCGCATTACAATTAAATACCGGTCGCTTCTTCGGAGTTGCCCGTGGAGCAGACGCGCGCTTCTCGCGATTTCCGCGGACTCTCATACTTGCGTACACTCACGCACACTAACACGCTATTTGCCGTGTTACAAAATTATAGATAAATTTTGAATTTTTTACAATTTTCTCTTCACCACTCGAAAGAGCGACCCCTAAAATGGTAGAATCTGGTAAGTTTGATTTTTTTCTAAATTTATTTCATACTGGAAATAAGCGTTGAAGTTGGTGTGCATTTTATGTCCATTTCGGCGTTAATGGGTTAAGTCATTAGAGAAAACTTCGTTAGATGCTACCCATGTGTACGAAATAATGAGCAATCTGAGAAACCAATTAACCTCTAGGAAGGATGACCAATTTTTTAGTACATGAACATTTTTATAAAATACTGATGTCACGGTAAACCAGATAAAGGGCATCAGTTCCGCCGTAATGAAATTCCTGTCCATAGGCTTTGGAAGAATAAACACTTTACGGAAAGTTGGTATGACATCGTTCCGGCGGGATGAATTACGAACCATGGGAGTGCGGCCTAAAAGCCGTTAGTTTCTGATTTACGCATGTTCTCACCCACGATCACGAAAGTGAAACTGAATCACAGATATTGACTATTTTATAATCATATCATTAATTTTTGTTTTCAGACTCATCATCAGACTTTGACTTGTGCGTTACGAGTGACGAGGAGGAGACAACTGAAGATTTAAATCTTATTAACAGTGAAATATTAGATAAATACTATATGTAGTGTGTTTCATGAATATATATATATATATGTATTTTCCATGTTTTGTATTAAAGAAAAAAACTATCTATTTAATTTTTCTTACAATAACCTAAGTTACCCGGGCAGTCAACCGCGACAACGAAACACTACGAAGTATATGAATAGGCCGGAGCACAATCAGAACTAATGCACAACAACAACTCGAACTCGAACCCATTAGAGTTAAGGTTTCGAGTTAAAGTTCTGGTTGTGCTCCGCGTAATAACGAAAATTCCAAAAATTTGAATTTGGACGATAGAAACTGAAGCGGTGTACCTGGTCACTGAAATCTAGGAAGCGGTATACCCGTACAATAAAAACTACGGCGCGGAACAGCTAGACTTTGAAAACCATGGTGCGGTCGACCTAGACGGCGAAAAACTATGGGGCGGAACATCTGGACAACGAAAACTATAAAGCGGACCACCTAGATATCGAAAACTATGGAGCGGTCGATCTAGACTGCGAAAAACTACGGTGCGGAACACCTGGACAACGAAAACTATGAAGCGGACCACCTAGATACCGAAAACTATGGAGCGGTCGACCTAGACGGCGAAAAACTATGGTGCGGAACACCTGGACAACGAAAACTATGGAACGGACCACTTGAAGAACAAAACACTACGTGCGTGTGTCCGCGCGCGCGCATGTGTGTGTATGAAATTCGTGACGAACGTAGTATAGAAAAATATAGAAACAAATCCTATCAATTTCTATCTACTTTAGTTAGGATAGAAAAATATAGAATTAATTCGTGCCAAAAATAGGATAGGAAAATATTGGAAAAAATCCTATACTTTTCTATCCTCCTTTTCGAGTAGGGTTATGAACCCTCGCATCCGTCTGCGTATATAGGTTCAGCTCGCAAAATACATCAAACGACAAATAAAAATTATCAATACAATCAAATATCCGAGTGGCTTGAGGGTCAAGAAGCTTATAACCAACATCGTCGTACACGCTGTGTATTTCCTCGACGCTCTTATAACGTACGAAATATTGACGACGTCTGGGAGGCTGATTTAATGGATGTACGTTCTATCAAGTCTTATAATAAAAACAATACTTACCTGCTACTAGTTATAGATGCGTTAAGTACATATGCATGGGTCGAACCCATAATCGACAAAACATCCAAAAGTGTTAGAAAAGCTTTTGGTACATTTCAGCCCGAAGTGATAATAGAAAACCTGTATCCCTACAGAGTGATAAAGGAAAAGAGTTTATCGATCGTGATATGCAGGATTTATTGAAGTCTGCTAACATTATCTACAGATCTGTTCGTAACCCGGACATTAAAGCCAGTATTGTCGAGCGCTTTATAAGAACTCTTAAGGAGAGACTGTGGCGGTATTTCACACATAAAAATACCTGTCGCTATATTGACGTTTTACAGTTCATCGTCACATCTTATAATAATTCTAAACATTCAGGTACCAATATGGTACCCGCTCTAATTAATTGGTACAATGCTGCAGAAGCACGCAAAAATCTCATTCGTCGTTATAGCGTTTTCAAACGGCAACCGAAAGTCCCTAAATATAGAGTTGGTGATTTAGTCCGTGTCAGTCGTGCAAAGAACGTCTTTGCAAAAGGTTACGAGGGTGGATGGACAATAGAACTATTCAAAATTACACGTATACCAAATACACGTCAACCGTTAGTTTATATCCTTGAAGATCTGCAAGGGGAAGAAATCAACGGTTTCTTTTACGAAGAAGAATTAAGTCGTGTCCAGTAAACCTTGGATACAGAAGTTTTCGTAGTTGAAAAAATTCTAAAAACTGTCGGTACCGGTAGGAGGAAACGATATTACGTATACTGGTTGGGGTATCCTGATAAGTTTAATTCTTGGATTCGTGCAGAAAATTTAAAAATTCGTGATGAAGGATGAATTTCACATTATTTTACCAAGTAACAGCAGTATGCAGTTTTACCCTGAAAACAGAACGACCAACTTTATTACACAATTACTTCTTCTTATAAGAAGAAGATAGACGAGTTGTATTTTCAAGATTTAGAACAATGAAGGCTATTCGTACAGAGTTACCAGCTGATCAAAGTAACCGTAAAAATAAAAATACTTTACAGGTATCATTTCTAGCACCCGGAATATATAAGAATACTCACGATTTAGTTGAAGAGATTAATAATCTACAATGTATAACAGACCATCTAATATTTAAAATTGGTCACGGTGGGTATGTGTCAGTTTCACGAATCTGCACCGATGAATGTCTAAACGATGAACACGTTGTATATCTACCGGATAAATTGAGAAATATACTTGGTTATGATTATTCATGCGTAAACGAAAAGGGGGCAATAATCGTGAGTGACAATACGAGGATTCATGGCATTCGTCCTGTAAACCTTTTCAATGGCTTACCAGCTCTGCTAATGGTGTATAGTGATATTTGCGAACCTTACGTTACAGGGGACGTTCAGACACGATTATTGCGAGCTGTACCATTAAAACATGATAATTATACGTACGGTGATACAAGAATATGTAGCTTTTCACCTGCTGTATATACAGGGTCATCGAAAAGTATCGGACCCCCCTAATATCTTCAGTTAGAATGCACTTAGGAGAAAATGTCCAATAGCAAAGTTGTATGGTTTCAAGCGGGGAGTAAGATGATGACCTTGACTTTGACCTTGACCATGTCCTTCAAGGTCATTTCAAGGTCAATCTTATTTTTTTTAAATAGAACCCCCTACATTTTATTGCATATTCTTATAGCTTATCTCGAGAGCTTTCCAAAACACTATAATAATATTATTTCCATTGCTTATTTTGTGCTCAACTTTTCTAGTATACTTTATAGAATAATAGTAGTTTTTGATACAAGTGGGAAATTAGTATACTACGATACAAGTTTGCGTAAAGTGCACAGGAAGAGGTAATAAAATGCGTAAAGTAGTACTTTATGCACATTGTAACAACATATATTTTACTTTTCAAGTGTGTGTGTACAATGCTTTGGAAGAAAGACAAAAATGGCTAAAATTGAATTTTATGAAAAGTGTGATATAAAAATTGATTTTCTACTTATCTTTTTCCAACATGATTTATGCACTCTTCTTTGATAATTTCATGTTCGCTTCCATAAATATTTAGACTTGCCAAATGGTTGAACGTTTTTGCATCGCCGTCAGAAAGCATTGTTGTAAAACGAAACCCGTAATCAGCTGAGCGTTTCCACATTTTTTCTGCCACTGCGATCTCCATAAATGCAGAGCTTCCATCGTGATTTTTTTCACACAATTCTGCATGCCCTTGATGCCATATCTCATATTCCGGTGAATCTTCACCTAACTCAGCTGCAGCAATTGCGCAAATTTGACAATATCTTGTCATTATGTCAAAATCAAGTACAAATCCTGTCTCTACGTCAATAGCACAACCAACACCATGGTTTGATTTGTACCCACGGGTAAGCCAACTTCCATCGTAACTTACACAAATGCTTTGAAGTTCTTCTGTACTTGATACTTCAGCTTCTTGAACTGCTTCGATTACCTCCGACGCAACATTGTCTTCCATTTCTTCAGTTTGCGAGTTTTCATAATTTGATATTTTGTTTTCCACATATATTTTTTTACTAGCAATCGAGAGTCCTGTAAAAGTTTTTGCACAACGTCATCCACGCAGCAATCATATTTTTTCAAATATTTATCGAAACTCGACTGTGAAAAACCGTGTAGATTCATGAATGTGCAAAATTGTTGAATTTCTGCATATCCTTTCCCCATGTATAAAAATGATGCAGCAATGCGTAAATTTACATCAAAGGGAGCACAAAATCTTTCTTCATTCCTCACTTGTTTAGACGAAAAGGTTTCAGATTTTACTTCTTCAAGTCCATTGTTTTTACACGTTTCACATACTAAAGACTGCGAATCCATTAGATTGTGTTCTGTTGATATCAAATGTCAAAGACGTTTCATTACAATCAGCGCACTTTGCTTTTTGTAATAAATTATTCAGTTGTGACATATCAACAATAGCATATTGACATTCATTATTTTCTACTTCAATTATCTTATTAGCTGCTTCAAACTTCGTTCGAATGCGAAAATTCGGTTCATTCAATTCACTTTCGATTATAACCTTATCACTTTCAATTATTGACTCAAAATTATCGTTCACTTCAGTTGAATCATTATTCAATTCCGGTTTATTATCTCTCCATCGCTTTTTTGCTAGGTTTTGGAAATGTCGGGCCCTTTTCCGAGAGGGCATTTCTATAATTTACACCACAAATCTATGCGCTTTGTCAATCAATGTAGCACTACATATGAACAAACCAAACCTTACAGATTCACTTACAATAAAATAAATACAATTGCACCGCGGAATGATAAAGTAATACTAAAAAACCTACTAGGGGCAGTTCAACTCAAATTTTAAACAAACAATTTATAAACAAATAAAATTATTATTGAAAAAGCGTCAAATAAATTGTTTACATTTTTTCGTTAGAAACGAATTTTGAAGAAGATAATAAGGACTTACAAGCAAACATAATGAATGTCATACACAATGTCATTTGCGTGTCACAGTTGGATCATTTGTTCCAAAAACAAAGTCCGTTGAGTGTAATGAAGCGTCTTTGAAATTTGATATAAATAAAAAATAATCGAATTTTTTTTTGTTAAACAAATAACTAATGAGAGAATTTTATATTTCCTTTGACGTAAATGAACTTATTGCTTTAGCGGTTGTACATGAAGTGGGAATATGCAGGCATACAATTTCGCATGTTCATGAATTATACAGTTTCTCACAGTCAATCGTAGCTAAATACTTCAAAAAGCAGATTCCTGCATTGCTAAAATTACGTAACAAGTTTTCAAGACAAAATTTTCAAATAAGAATATCAATTACGGTCAAAGAAAATATATGTGACAAATACACTCTCATACTATGAAAAGTCACAAACCGAAGAAATAGGAGAAACTGTATATAAACGGTATTCAAACCAGCAAAAAAATGAAAAATCAAGTAAAGAAAAATAAGGTTTATGCTTTTCTGACGGCAGTCGGCTTACTCGTGGGTATAAAAACACCCCAGTGCCCGTATTCTGTAACTCGTTATTACGAATAACGTCGACGTTATGACAATTCCAACCAACCACGGTCCAGGATATTGTCGTTATCGACAGTAACGTCGACGTTATTCGTAATAACGACTTACGGAATACGGGCTCAGGGAAGGATTCTGCTGTTGACATAGTCAGGATCTGTAATTGATATTATATAAAAAAATATTGCCTAATTCGTGTAAATGTTGCACCTTAGTTTGATAAAGATTTACCGAAATGTGACGTCTGTCATGAAGGGCAGGAGGAATTATCCAACTATGAATCTCTCTGTTAGACCCGAAACGTGGAGGTTTGTGGACGTAAAAGACTTCCTCAGTCAGCGAAGCATTATCGGGGATAACGTACATAAAACAAATATGGAAACGTTTAGTAGATTTTTGTTTTCGTTGATTAGCCTAAACATTTCTGGAACTGCACATTCAATTGCTAAAAATCAGTGCATATCAATAATACGAATACAATTTTACGTTTCTTTTACTTCATAAGTTTATAACATTTATATAAAATTGTATTTCTTTATATATAATTTATGAGTGTGTCTGTGTAGGTGGATGCACGTTTGTACACATCTGAATACATCATATATCATGTTAGATTGTAAAATTGCCGATAGGAATATTAATTTTGATGGTATCGAATGCATTTTATTGTAAAAAAACATAATCTGACAACAAAAAATCGATCTTCTCCTACAATGTTCAATATTTTTCAACGCCAATTTTTTCCTAGGCTTATTTTATAATTTCGAACAACTTCTCGCATGGATTAGCAAAAATATGCTATAAGTGAAAAAAAAAAATTCTAAACACTTCAAAAATTGAAATTTTTTATGGCCCCATAATGATAACGTTCACACACAACTGAACAAATTATGTTTTGAGAAAGTATTGCCAGTGTACAATGATTTGACTGAAGAATCTTTATTGGTGCGGTGTTCAAGATGCCTGACTCAAAATGCCAATGAGAGTCTACACAGTGTAATTTGGAGTAGGTGTCCAAAAGAAAAGTTTGTTGGAAAATCGCAGTTTCCTTAGCGATATGCGAACATAATTTTGGGTCTACAGTAACTGTCACTGAGATTTTGAAGCGATCAAAATTGCCAATTGGCCAAGAAACTGTGCAACTGACGAAAAAAAGAGATTCTCGGCGCTTAGCAAGAGGAATCGAAAAATCAACTGAGAAATACAAAAAAGCTCGTCACGTCATGGCTCTTGCGAAAAATCGAAGAGAAGAAAGATTGGTGGAGAGTGAAGGTGTCACATACGGAGCTGGACTGTTCTAATAGCGTTTTTCACTGGCCGCACTAGTGCGGCAAAGTGCGCATTGAGTGCACTATAGATGGGTGACGTGTGTTTCACTGGCAGTCGCAATGCGCACTATACTGGTGTTTGCTGTTTCACTGAACAAAGTTCGTTCGAATTTCTGCATTCAGCGCAGAAAAAGGGCGTGTTTCACTGGCCGAAATGTGCACTCGATGCGCACTAGATATCATGAAATGTATTTCACTGCAAATTCGATTACGCAGAATAGCACTGCACTGTTATAAGTGCTGTTTCACTGGTAGCCAGCGTGCACTTTTGTGCACTGAAGTGCAAGAATTCCCAGAGCTCGTCTCGGTACAGAGCAAAACAATAGGAGCATACAACGGCTTCGAAGTCCACACCATCGCAGGAGAGGGGGAGGGGGGGGGCGCATAAGGAATTGCCCGTAGGAATTTGTCAGTAAAATACCGGCAAATTGTAGAAAACAAATGGGAAAAGTTTTCGACACATTGTCAATGTGCGTCCGCTTTTTTCCTACAAAGGTTACAACATTTTTTCCGAAAATAATTTTCGGCATAGGGACGGAAAGTGTGCTGATCAGGGGAAACGTTAAAATAAGGGAGGGTGCCGCTATCTTGCCTGTCTCTAAAAATTAATATAAAGGGAGGGTCACTGTACTTGAATTTTATGTTACATTTTTTGGCAGACTATTAGAGGTTTATGTCTTAAAGTTAATATCCTAAAATAGCGAAGCCGCCCCGATACAAAAATAATTCTCATTTTTGAGAAATAGTAAATGTGAATAAAAACAACATAAGGAGTAAAATATAAGTCATTACCATCGTCAATGACAAAAAATATATATTTATCAAAAATTTCGTATTTACTAAATATTGGATATATTTCGAAGATTTTTTAAAGTTTCTATAACACTTTATCAATCATCATCAGTTTATTATTCAATTTTTTATTCAATATATATATATATATATTTTTTTAATTTTTTTTAATTTTTTATTTATTTATTTATAGTTGCATCAACGTCGAGGTTATTAACGACTACTACACTGAAAATAAAGTCTGGACGTAGCGCTCTGGCGACTCGTCATAACGCCCCGTTATGGCGTTACTCGGAACGTGTTGCTTCGCAAGCCGCAGCGTTTAGCATGTGTTAGTTTTCACCTACACCCATCTAGTTTCTGGTGCATACTAGTGCGCATTCAGTGCCTGTCAGTGAAAAACGCTATAAGGGTGTAATTTGTTCGGCTGACGCGTTTTTTGTATCTCTGTGAGTGTATACTTCTACATTTGTGTATATATATATCATTGTACGTGACTTATCATGGTGGAGTGCTACCTAAAAATTTTTTTGTAGGGTTTGAACGACCTATAACCGCAAAATATACTTAATCTAAGAACAAAAAAATCGATCTTCTCCTACAATTTTCAATATTTTTCAACGCTAATTTTTTTCTAGGCTTGTTTTATATTTTCGAGCAACTTCTCGCATGGATTAGCAAAAATATGCTATAGGTGAAAAAAAAAATTCTAAACCACACTATATATATATATTTTTGACCACACTATATGTTTTTGGGTGTAAAATGATGCAAGAAACAATATATAACCCCCCTTGATGATTTAAATTTAGAGGGGTCAAAATGAATGGTGGTGCCTCCCCTTAAGCTTTTCAAGTATTTTAGACTCCATACAGGAGTTCTAGATTAAAGTATGTCAGCGATAAATGTTTTTTGGAAATTGTAAAGACCGAATAAAAGTTTCCAAAAATTGCATTGCTTACAATTTTTTATTTTCATTTACTTTAGAATCGGTATAAAAGTTCAAAATTAATGTTTTTCACCGCTGAATCTTTTTTGACAATTATAAAGACCGAACAATAATTTTTATGCATAAATTATTTATAATTAAGATTCTTATGTAATTTAGACTCCGTACAGCAGTTCTTGTTTAAAGCTTTTCATCGCACAATGTTGTTTTTTTAATGTTGACGACTCAGCGGTGAAGTCGAATCTCCGGGGAAACCCAGAACTTTAGTTCCGGCCCCAGCCGCTAGGAACGTGTCGCCGAACCGCGAACGAAGTACCGCCCGCATTCCTTGAAGTATGAATAGCGAAACGACACCGATAAACTCCGGAGTCCGGCCGAATGGCGATCTTCCCACTGCTACTTTTTGTGTCGGGGGAACTTTCCTCCGACTAAGAACTAACTCGTCGTTTTCAGGGCGATTTAGAATGTATTAATATATTTCGATTCAGACCATAGGTATGGACGAAGTATTGAATTTGGTTTGGTCTCTTCGGGCATAAAAATTATACAATAGTTTTTCATCAAATGTCGACGTTTCTGATCCTAAGGAGTCCAAATCAACAAAAAAAAATTTGTGTCTGTGATCTTGAATGTACGTACGTACGTTAGGGTGGGTCGAAAAACAATTTTGTTTAAAAATGCTATGGAGCCGGTTCGGAAAAGTTTTACCACCATAATATAAGGTTCCATGAATTTTTTTTAGATTTTTTGTCACACTTTTATTGCTGCCGCATCAGCCATGAAATTTAACATTAGTTTTAAATGAAGAAAAACATCTTTTTTAGTTTTTCTTCTGCAATTTCGAGGGAAAAATTTCAAACAATCTGTACTTCTAGATATCTTCTTTCAGATCGATTTTACGAAGAATAGCCGTTCTACACTACTAAAAAAAAATTTCTGACTTATTTCATAATTAACATCCGCAATTTTTTTTCGGAAAAGGTAAAATTTCTGTAAATTCCACATCATATTATCATAATGTAGGATTTTTATTAATAATCAGGATATAGCGGATTTTTATTTGCAATATATTTCTTTTTCAATTTACTTTTGCTCAACGTGTTCCGATTTTTCAGGTACAGAAAATGTCCAGTTTTCCGTGCGAACCCGACTGGCTAACGAGTAAAACGCTTCTGTTGCGCAATCTGTATTTCAGTTATTTCCGCATCCGATTCCAGCCCATTTCAGTGCTACCAATCTAATAATACTGTTATTTCGCGCTATACCTAGTTACATTTGTACAGTCGAGCCTCCGTATTATGGACTATCTGTTTTATGGACTTTTTTCTCCCCCAATTATGGACTTTTCCCTCTGTCGCTGTTTATCGCCTTCCCCCACTTTTGTGCTTACCGAGGTTCTTCGGGTTCTTAATGCGCATGCGTAAATAGCGGGCGAACTTTTAAACATGTCAACAGTACACATAACCTTAAACTTTTTATACATACATACAATATATATGTACATGTGCCGCCTTTCACTCGTACTTGTAGCGCATGCGCGTTAGTCAGAACGAAAGGCGACGAAGTAGGGGAAGCGCTCTCTCCCCTTCATTGACCATATTCGGGATCGGAGCATTCCCAACGAGTCCATAATACGGAGGCTCGACTGTACATAGTTGTATGGCAGTGGGGCCACATTGCATTGTCGCACCCTAACATAGTGACTGGACCGTAGACTAAACTAATCTAACAATAATTCGATTCAGACTCATTCGAACATTAAAAAGCCAAGAAATTTCAAATTTTTAGGTTTCCTCTTGTAAAATATGACTTTACGTAACAATAACTAGCCAATTAAAGCTGAGTTTTTCGAACGTAAATTCTTTTTTACCGAATACATACATAGGGTGGGTGGAACTCGATATGCGGCCACCTCCTCGTGGTGAGTTCTGGGAAGTTTCAAGAATACACCTAAATCGAAACTTGCGAAGAGCCTCAAAGTTAATAATATAAAAAGTAATAAAAAAATAATTCCTACATATTTAGCTTTTAGAATTTTTATGAACAAATTTAAATTTAACCATCGAAATTTAAATTTAAAAATCAATTTTGCCAAATCTGGTATAATTTTAGAATGAGAAAAATTCTTATTCTGAAATTTTTTTTGTCTATTGTAGAACGGCTATTCTTCGTAAAATCGATCTAAAAAATGATATCTAAAAGTATAGATTGTTGGCAAATTTTCTCTCGAAATTGCAGAAGAAAAACTAAAAAAGATGTTTTTCCTCATTTAAAACTAATGTTAAACTTCATGGCTGATGCGGCAGCAATAGAAGTGTGATAAAAAATCTGAAAAAATTCATGGAACCTTGTTTTGTGCTGGTAAAACTTTTCCGCACCGGCCCCATAACATTTTTAACAAAAAATGTTTTTCGACCCACCCTAACGTACGTCCCGTTATTTTGTCTCTCGATAACTCGCGTACGCATTATCGTAACGACATAAATCTTTTTTTGAAATACGTGTCTTGGCATAACCTAGATCTGATTAGATTTTGGTGTAGATGTATCCGTATTACTAAAAAATTACGATTCTTCATATTTTTTTTGCATTAATTTTGTAAAAATAAAAATTTAATTAAAAAATGTTTCAAATGAAAAAGATAGAGAATTCAATTCTCCATAAAAAAGGTCAAACTATTTGAAAAAGTATTTAATTTGGTTACCTCGGCAAAAAAATTACCCTATATAGTTTTACATCAAATCTAGACAGACCATGATATTACAGTTTGTGAAATTGTAGATTAAGAATAGCCGTTGCAACACGTTGTGAGAGGCAAGGGAACTCGCATAGAAAAACACCCGTCATTGTGAGAGGCAAGGGGACTCACAAAATCACCCCGATGGGAACAAAAAAACCACTACGTCCACGTCGGTGATCCTGGGTAACGCAAAAAGTAGAGAATGTAAATTTCAACTATTTACTTCATGATATAACACTAATGCAGTTTATATTTGTTACGTATCCGGAAACTTGTTGACCGAGTTGCAACGGCTATTCTTAATCTACAATTTCACAAACTCTAACATCATATTGATAATCAGTAATGCCAAAAGTCCCTAGCCAACGATGTTTCACAAAATTCCTGAAAAATAGTAAAAATTCGTCCGCCATATTGGTTTCACCATTTTGAATTTTCAAAACCTGACTTTAAGATCATCAGCGACCTCAAAACGTCAATATCCCAATATTGACAGACATTCTACAAATAATTTTTAACATAATATTATTCAACCTTAGAGAGGGCCATTAAAGGGCCATTTCTACAAACATTCCAGGGTGATTTCTACCCCAAAAATGGTTTTTGGGGAAAAACAAAAAAACACGTGTTAAATATTTTTTAAAGTACTTGTATACGCAGTTTCAAAAAAATCGGTGATTATCACTTCCCTAGTGTTACTTGTGAGTAAATAATGTGCTTCGTACCTCGGAGAGTGAAGCTAAGAAACACATGCGGGAAAGTAAATCACGTAATTTGTAGAGCCAGGAAAAGAAACATTAAAATCGATCTTGCTTAACAGGTGTTTGTAATTAAATGCAGAAAATAAAAATATGACATATTTGTCAATAAACCGAATATTGAAGCCATAAGTTGGTGATGAAATTTACAGTTTCATTCGATACGGTATTTGCCGTAGACATCGTTGAGGCAGGCTTGCGGCTTAGCATTCTACTCAGCCTACGGCGTCGGCTAAAACGTGCATGCGAGCCGTTCTCCCGAGTCTATGGCAAATGCCGTAATCGAATCAAACTGTCAATTTCGACTCGTATTTTTACCAGCAACTTGTGGCTTTAGTTTTTTGATTAATTGAGAAGGAAAATGGTGCAGAAGAAACCTCATTACTATGGCAACGTTGTGAAATCGATAGGAATGTCACATATCTCCTTTCATTTAATTTAATGCAAAATTTGATGATCTGTCAAAACAAGTTCTAATTTTAATGGTTTTTTCTCGCTTCAGACTCTTTTCAACTTGGTTACATCCCATGTGCGGATGTCCGGTAGCTTAATTTCAAAAAAAACCATTGTGATTAGTGCAGGCATATTTGCGTAAGTTAGTGGGCGAATTGGTTCCTGACTAATCTATTAACATTAGACTGTAGCCCCCACTGACTTATGTAGAAATTTTTTATTTTATAAAATAGACAGGTTCTTTGTAATTTTTTTCGTGTAAATTGTAAAAACGTTTCGAAACCTCCGAAGTATGGAGTACTCTACTGAATCATAATGACAAAATACCATCATAGATTGATTGACTGCAACTCGTGGTTGGTCTGATCAAATACTTTCCACACGTATCGAAACGTTTTTAATTTACACTAAAAAAAATTGCAAAGAAAAATACAAAAAAAATCTGTCCTATTTTGTAAAATAAAAAATGCTCTTTAAAAAAGTTGCCCACGTTTATTAACAAAACAATACCACCGAAAAATGTCATCAGAATGAAGTACATTTTTGTTTTACAAAAATGCACTGGAATCGTATAATAGATCAGTCTAAATCTAACGAAAGAATCTAATCATTAGAGCATTGCACGGAGGGAAATTTTTGTGTTGGCGACGCAACCTGCCACACCTAGGGAAAAAGTAATAATATCACGTGGGCTATGAACAATTTTAAAATGGCAATGTTAAAAAACGAAATCATTAATAAAGTAGAATTTTGAACAGTTCCACTCTATTTTTTTATTTATCCTTTATCCAATCATAATTTTCCAGACGCTTAGTTGCTAATAATTAACTATAACGATTCTTATAGGGGATGCCTATTTTTTGTATTATATAGTGCTTCAGTAATTCGGAAAACGGTGCACAAAAAAATGCACCGAGCCGTTTTTCTAAGAGCATGAATATAGTCTACACAAGTCAGTGGGGCCTAGTCCTAATGTTAATTAGATAGTTTACCAGTAACGATGGAATATGCAAATAGAGGTTTTAGGATGTTCATCATATAACTGGCAACTCGGAGATTCCAGGGATGACTTGTAGCAACCCTATTAACATTAGACAATAGTCTCTCACTGAATAAATAGAGTTCATACAAATTTTCTTTTTTTAACGTTTTTCGCATTTTAAAATAAATAGTCCCGAACGGCCACAGAAAGGGTGTTCGTGGCCGATTGAGTGTACAAGGATAGAACCCAAGCGGTTTTATACGTATTATGACGCCCTGAATCCAAATATCGAGGGTGCCCAGCATGAAAAGCGGGAGAAGTATTGTTTATAACAAATTTTTTTAAATAAAAAATTTTTTTATTTACGATTTTCGCAGAGAAAAAAAATTTTGTTTTATATTATATGAATGTATTATGCAGTAAAAATGGTCCTATACAACATTTGTCCTACGATGTATAGGTAGCCGTCGTAAAACACATAAATTAGTGTTGCAAAAATCTGCTCATTGGGTGATCACTTTTTTCCGTTGTCGGTTTTATACTATTAAAAATTAAGCTTTATTTAAAAAAAATTTGTTTTATAAAAAAAACATACTGTATGCAATAAGCAAACAAACGTCTAACATTATATAACTGTACATTTATATACTACCACAAGAATACAAGCATAAAATCGACGGTTTTGTTAGGGGACATGAAGCCGTACGTGTACCAAAATTTTCTGCAAATGAGGCATTAACTATACATTTTTTCGGGACAACCGCATCGTAGGACAAATGTTTGTAAAGGGGACCATTCCTTACTGCAAATCATTCCCCCCCCACCCCCCCCCCCCCCCACCCCCCCCCCCCCCCACCCCCCCCCCCCCCCACCCCCCCCCCCCCCCACCCCCCCCCCCCCCCACCCCCCCCCCCCCCCACCCCCCCCCCCCCCCACCCCCCCCCCCCCCCACCCCCCCCCCCCCCCACCCCCCCCCCCCCCCACCCCCCCCCCCCCCCACCCCCCCCCCCCCCCACCCCCCCCCCCCCCCACCCCCCCCCCCCCCCACCCCCCCCCCCCCCCACCCCCCCCCCCCCCCACCCCCCCCCCCCCCCACCCCCCCCCCCCCCCACCCCCCCCCCCCCCCACCCCCCCCCCCCCCCACCCCCCCCCCCCCCCACCCCCCCCCCCCCCCACCCCCCCCCCCCCCCACCCCCCCCCCCCCCCACCCCCCCCCCCCCCCACCCCCCCCCCCCCCCACCCCCCCCCCCCCCCACCCCCCCCCCCCCCCACCCCCCCCCCCCCCCACCCCCCCCCCCCCCCACCCCCCCCCCCACTCCATAAATGCAGAGCTTCCATCGTGATTTTTTTCACACAATTCTGCATGCCCTTGATGCCATATCTCATATTCCGGTGAATCTTCACCTAACTCAGCTGCAGCAATTGCGCAAATTTGACAATATCTTGTCATTATGTCAAAATCAAGTACAAATCCTGTCTCTACGTCAATAGCACAACCAACACCATGGTTTGATTTGTACCCACGGGTAAGCCAACTTCCATCGTAACTTACACAAATGCTTTGAAGTTCTTCTGTACTTGATACTTCAGCTTCTTGAACTGCTTCGATTACCTCCGACGCAACATTGTCTTCCATTTCTTCAGTTTGCGAGTTTTCATAATTTGATATTTTGTTTTCCACATATATTTTTTTACTAGCAATCGAGAGTCCTGTAAAAGTTTTTGCACAACGTCATCCACGCAGCAATCATATTTTTTCAAATATTTATCGAAACTCGACTGTGAAAAACCGTGTAGATTCATGAATGTGCAAAATTGTTGAATTCCTGCATATCCTTTCCCCATGTATAAAAATGATGCAGCAATGCGTAAATTTACATCAAAGGGAGCACAAAATCTTTCTTCATTCCTCACTTGTTTAGACGAAAAGGTTTCAGATTTTACTTCTTCAAGTCCATTGTTTTTACACGTTTCACATACTAAAGACTGCGAATCCATTAGATTGTGTTCTGTTGATATCAAATGTCAAAGACGTTTCATTACAATCAGCGCACTTTGCTTTTTGTAATAAATTATTCAGTTGTGACATATCAACAATAGCATATTGACATTCATTATTTTCTACTTCAATTATCTTATTAGCTGCTTCAAACTTCGTTCGAATGCGAAAATTCGGTTCATTCAATTCACTTTCGATTATAACCTTATCACTTTCAATTATTGACTCAAAATTATCGTTCACTTCAGTTGAATCATTATTCAATTCCGGTTTATTATCTCTCCATCGCTTTTTTGCTAGGTTTTGGAAATGTCGGGCCCTTTTCCGAGAGGGCATTTCTATAATTTACACCACAAATCTATGCGCTTTGTCAATCAATGTAGCACTACATATGAACAAACCAAACCTTACAGATTCACTTACAATAAAATAAATACAATTGCACCGCGGAATGATAAAGTAATACTAAAAAACCTACTAGGGGCAGTTCAACTCAAATTTTAAACAAACAATTTATAAACAAATAAAATTATTATTGAAAAAGCGTCAAATAAATTGTTTACATTTTTTCGTTAGAAACGAATTTTGAAGAAGATAATAAGGACTTACAAGCAAACATAATGAATGTCATACACAATGTCATTTGCGTGTCACAGTTGGATCATTTGTTCCAAAAACAAAGTCCGTTGAGTGTAATGAAGCGTCTTTGAAATTTGATATAAATAAAAAATAATCGAATTTTTTTTTGTTAAACAAATAACTAATGAGAGAATTTTATATTTCCTTTGACGTAAATGAACTTATTGCTTTAGCGGTTGTACATGAAGTGGGAATATGCAGGCATACAATTTCGCATGTTCATGAATTATACAGTTTCTCACAGTCAATCGTAGCTAAATACTTCAAAAAGCAGATTCCTGCATTGCTAAAATTACGTAACAAGTTTTCAAGACAAAATTTTCAAATAAGAATATCAATTACGGTCAAAGAAAATATATGTGACAAATACACTCTCATACTATGAAAAGTCACAAACCGAAGAAATAGGAGAAACTGTATATAAACGGTATTCAAACCAGCAAAAAAATGAAAAATCAAGTAAAGAAAAATAAGGTTTATGCTTTTCTGACGGCAGTCGGCTTACTCGTGGGTATAAAAACACCCCAGTGCCCGTATTCTGTAACTCGTTATTACGAATAACGTCGACGTTATGACAATTCCAACCAACCACGGTCCAGGATATTGTCGTTATCGACAGTAACGTCGACGTTATTCGTAATAACGACTTACGGAATACGGGCTCAGGGAAGGATTCTGCTGTTGACATAGTCAGGATCTGTAATTGATATTATATAAAAAAATATTGCCTAATTCGTGTAAATGTTGCACCTTAGTTTGATAAAGATTTACCGAAATGTGACGTCTGTCATGAAGGGCAGGAGGAATTATCCAACTATGAATCTCTCTGTTAGACCCGAAACGTGGAGGTTTGTGGACGTAAAAGACTTCCTCAGTCAGCGAAGCATTATCGGGGATAACGTACATAAAACAAATATGGAAACGTTTAGTAGATTTTTGTTTTCGTTGATTAGCCTAAACATTTCTGGAACTGCACATTCAATTGCTAAAAATCAGTGCATATCAATAATACGAATACAATTTTACGTTTCTTTTACTTCATAAGTTTATAACATTTATATAAAATTGTATTTCTTTATATATAATTTATGAGTGTGTCTGTGTAGGTGGATGCACGTTTGTACACATCTGAATACATCATATATCATGTTAGATTGTAAAATTGCCGATAGGAATATTAATTTTGATGGTATCGAATGCATTTTATTGTAAAAAAACATAATCTGACAACAAAAAATCGATCTTCTCCTACAATGTTCAATATTTTTCAACGCCAATTTTTTCCTAGGCTTATTTTATAATTTCGAACAACTTCTCGCATGGATTAGCAAAAATATGCTATAAGTGAAAAAAAAAATTCTAAACACTTCAAAAATTGAAATTTTTTATGGCCCCATAATGATAACGTTCACACACAACTGAACAAATTATGTTTTGAGAAAGTATTGCCAGTGTACAATGATTTGACTGAAGAATCTTTATTGGTGCGGTGTTCAAGATGCCTGACTCAAAATGCCAATGAGAGTCTACACAGTGTAATTTGGAGTAGGTGTCCAAAAGAAAAGTTTGTTGGAAAATCGCTGTTTCCTTAGCGATATGCGAATATAATTTTGGGTCTACGGTAACTGTCACTGAGATTTTGAAGCGATCAAAATTGCCAATTGGCCAAGAAACTGTGCAACTGACGAAAAAAAGAGATTCTCGACGCTTAGCAAGAGGAATCGAAAAATCAACTGAGAAATACAAAAAAGCTCGTCACGTCATGGCTCTTGCGAAAAATCGAAGAGAAGAAAGATTGGTGGAGAGTGAAGGTGTCACATACGGAGCTGGACTGTTCTAATAGCGTTTTTCACTGGCCGCACTAGTGCGGCAAAGTGCGCATTGAGTGCACTATAGATGGGTGACGTGTGTTTCACTGGCAGTCGCAATGCGCACTATACTGGTGTTTGCTGTTTCACTGAACAAAGTTCGTTCGAATTTCTGCATTCAGCGCAGAAAAAGGGCGTGTTTCACTGGCCGAAATGTGCACTCGATGCGCACTAGATATCATGAAATGTATTTCACTGCAAATTCGATTACGCAGAATAGCACTGCACTGTTATAAGTGCTGTTTCACTGGTAGCCAGCGTGCACTTTTGTGCACTGAAGTGCAAGAATTCCCAGAGCTCGTCTCGGTACAGAGCAAAACAATAGGAGCATACAACGGCTTCGAAGTCCACACCATCGCAGGAGAGGGGGAGGGGGGGGCGCATAAGGAATTGCCCGTAGGAATTTGTCAGTAAAATACCGGCAAATTGTAGAAAACAAATGGGAAAAGTTTTCGACACATTGTCAATGTGCGTCCGCTTTTTTCCTACAAAGGTTACAACATTTTTTCCGAAAATAATTTTCGGCATAGGGACGGAAAGTGTGCTGATCAGGGGAAACGTTAAAATAAGGGAGGGTGCCGCTATCTTGCCTGTCTCTAAAAATTAATATAAAGGGAGGGTCACTGTACTTGAATTTTATGTTACATTTTTTGGCAGACTATTAGAGGTTTATGTCTTAAAGTTAATATCCTAAAATAGCGAAGCCGCCCCGATACAAAAATAATTCTCATTTTTGAGAAATAGTAAATGTGAATAAAAACAACATAAGGAGTAAAATATAAGTCATTACCATCGTCAATGACAAAAAATATATATTTATCAAAAATTTCGTATTTACTAAATATTGGATATATTTCGAAGATTTTTTAAAGTTTCTATAACACTTTATCAATCATCATCAGTTTATTATTAAATTTTTTATTCAATATATATATATATATTTTTTTAATTTTTTTTAATTTTTTATTTATTTATTTATAGTTGCATCAACGTCGAGGTTATTAACGACTACTACACTGAAAATAAAGTCTGGACGTAGCGCTCTGGCGACTCGTCATAACGCCCCGTTATGGCGTTACTCGGAACGTGTTGCTTCGCAAGCCGCAGCGTTTAGCATGTGTTAGTTTTCACCTACACCCATCTAGTTTCTGGTGCATACTAGTGCGCATTCAGTGCCTGTCAGTGAAAAACGCTATAAGGGTGTAATTTGTTCGGCTGACGCGTTTTTTGTATCTCTGTGAGTGTATACTTCTACATTTGTGTATATATATATCATTGTACGTGACTTATCATGGTGGAGTGCTACCTAAAAATTTTTTTGTAGGGTTTGAACGACCTATAACCGCAAAATATACTTAATCTAAGAACAAAAAAATCGATCTTCTCCTACAATTTTCAATATTTTTCAACGCTAATTTTTTTCTAGGCTTGTTTTATATTTTCGAGCAACTTCTCGCATGGATTAGCAAAAATATGCTATAGGTGAAAAAAAAAATTCTAAACCACACTATATATATATATTTTTGACCACACTATATGTTTTTGGGTGTAAAATGATGCAAGAAACAATATATAACCCCCCTTGATGATTTAAATTTAGAGGGGTCAAAATGAATGGTGGTGCCTCCCCTTAAGCTTTTCAAGTATTTTAGACTCCATACAGGAGTTCTAGATTAAAGTATGTCAGCGATAAATGTTTTTTGGAAATTGTAAAGACCGAATAAAAGTTTCCAAAAATTGCATTGCTTACAATTTTTTATTTTCATTTACTTTAGAATCGGTATAAAAGTTCAAAATTAATGTTTTTCACCGCTGAATCTTTTTTGACAATTATAAAGACCGAACAATAATTTTCATGCATAAATTATTTATAATTAAGATTCTTATATAATTTAGACTCCGTACAGCAGTTCTTGTTTAAAGCTTTTCATCGCACAATGTTGTTTTTTTAATGTTGACGACTCAGCGGTGAAGTCGAATCTCCGGGGAAACCCAGAACTTTAGTTCCGGCCCCAGCCGCTAGGAACGTGTCGCCGAACCGCGAACGAAGTACCGCCCGCATTCCTTGAAGTATGAATAGCGAAACGACACCGATAAACTCCGGAGTCCGGCCGAATGGCGATCTTCCCACTGCTACTTTTTGTGTCGGGGGAACTTTCCTCCGACTAAGAACTAACTCGTCGTTTTCAGGGCGATTTAGAATGTATTAATATATTTCGATCCAGACCATAGGTATGGACGAAGTATTGAATTTGGTTTGGTCTCTTCGGGCATAAAAATTATACAATAGTTTTTCATCAAATGTCGACGTTTCTGATCCTAAGGAGTCCAAATCAACAAAAAAAAATTTGTGTCTGTGATCTTGAATGTACGTACGTACGTTAGGGTGGGTCGAAAAACAATTTTTTTTAAAAATGCTATGGAGCCGGTTCGGAAAAGTTTTACCACCATAATACAAGGTTCCATGAATTTTTTTTAGATTTTTTGTCACACTTTTATTGCTGCCGCATCAGCCATGAAATTTAACATTAGTTTTAAATGAAGAAAAACATCTTTTTTAGTTTTTCTTCTGCAATTTCGAGGGAAAAATTTCAAACAATCTGTACTTCTAGATATCTTCTTTCAGATCGATTTTACGAAGAATAGCCGTTCTACACTACTAAAAAAAAATTTCTGACTTATTTCATAATTAACATCCGCAATTTTTTTTCGGAAAAGGTAAAATTTCTGTAAATTCCACATCATATTATCATAATGTAGGATTTTTATTAATAATCAGGATATAGCGGATTTTTATTTGCAATATATTTCTTTTTCAATTTACTTTTGCTCAACGTGTTCCGATTTTTCAGGTACAGAAAATGTCCAGTTTTCCGTGCGAACCCGACTGGCTAACGAGTAAAACGCTTCTGTTGCGCAATCTGTATTTCAGTTATTTCCGCATCCGATTCCAGCCCATTTCAGTGCTACCAATCTAATAATACTGTTATTTCGCGCTATACCTAGTTACATTTGTACAGTCGAGCCTCCGTATTATGGACTATCTGTTTTATGGACTTTTTTCTCCCCCAATTATGGACTTTTCCCTCTGTCGCTGTTTATCGCCTTCCCCCACTTTTGTGCTTACCGAGGTTCTTCGGGTTCTTAATGCGCATGCGTAAATAGCGGGCGAACTTTTAAACATGTCAACAGTACACATAACCTTAAACTTTTTATACATACATACAATATATATGTACATGTGCCGCCTTTCACTCGTACTTGTAGCGCATGCGCGTTAGTCAGAACGAAAGGCGACGAAGTAGGGGAAGCGCTCTCTCCCCTTCATTGACCATATTCGGGATCGGAGCATTCCCAACGAGTCCATAATACGGAGGCTCGACTGTACATAGTTGTATGGCAGTGGGGCCACATTGCATTGTCGCACCCTAACATAGTGACTGGACCGTAGACTAAACTAATCTAACAATAATTCGATTCAGACTCATTCGAACATTAAAAAGCCAAGAAATTTCAAATTTTTAGGTTTCCTCTTGTAAAATATGACTTTACGTAACAATAACTAGCCAATTAAAGCTGAGTTTTTCGAACGTAAATTCTTTTTTACCGAATACATACATAGGGTGGGTGGAACTCGATATGCGGCCACCTCCTCGTGGTGAGTTCTGGGAAGTTTCAAGAATACACCTAAATCGAAACTTGCCAAGAGCCTCAAAGTTAATAATATAAAAAGTAATAAAAAAATAATTCCTACATATTTAGCTTTTAGAATTTTTATGAACAAATTTAAATTTAACCATCGAAATTTAAATTTAAAAATCAATTTTGCCAAATCTGGTATAATTTTAGAATGACAAAAATTCTTACTCTGAAATTTTTTTTGTCTATTGTAGAACGGCTATTCTTCGTAAAATCGATCTAAAAAATGATATCTAAAAGTATAGATTGTTGGCAAATTTTCTCTCGAAATTGCAGAAGAAAAACTAAAAAAGATGTTTTTCCTCATTTAAAACTAATGTTAAACTTCATGGCTGATGCGGCAGCAATAGAAGTGTGATAAAAAATCTGAAAAAATTCATGGAACCTTGTTTTGTGCTGGTAAAACTTTTCCGCACCGGCCCCATAACATTTTTAACAAAAAATGTTTTTCGACCCACCCTAACGTACGTCCCGTTATTTTGTCTCTCGATAACTCGCGTACGCATTATCGTAACGACATAAATCTTTTTTTGAAATACGTGTCTTGGCATAACCTAGATCTGATTAGATTTTGGTGTAGATGTATCCGTATTACTAAAAAATTACGATTCTTCATATTTTTTTTGCATTAATTTTGTAAAAATAAAAATTTAATTAAAAAATGTTTCAAATGAAAAAGATAGAGAATTCAATTCTCCATAAAAAAGGTCAAACTATTGTTTGAAAAAGTATTTAATTTGGTTACCTCGGCAAAAAAATTACCCTATATAGTTTTACATCAAATCTAGACAGACCATGATATTACAGTTTGTGAAATTGTAGATTAAGAATAGCCGTTGCAACACGTTGTGAGAGGCAAGGGAACTCGCATAGAAAAACACCCGTCATTGTGAGAGGCAAGGGGACTCACAAAATCACCCCGATGGGAACAAAAAAACCACTACGTCCACGTCGGTGATCCTGGGTAACGCAAAAAGTAGAGAATGTAAATTTCAACTATTTACTTCATGATATAACACTAATGCAGTTTATATTTGTTACGTATCCGGAAACTTGTTGACCGAGTTGCAACGGCTATTCTTAATCTACAATTTCACAAACTCTAACATCATATTGATAATCAGTAATGCCAAAAGTCCCTAGCCAACGATGTTTCACAAAATTCCTGAAAAATAGTAAAAATTCGTCCGCCATATTGGTTTCACCATTTTGAATTTTCAAAACCTGACTTTAAGATCATCAGCGACCTCAAAACGTCAATATCCCAATATTGACAGACATTCTACAAATAATTTTTAACATAATATTATTCAACCTTAGAGGGCCATTAAAGGGCCATTTCTACAAACATTCCAGGGTGATTTCTACCCCAAAAATGGTTTTTGGGGAAAAACAAAAAAACACGTGTTAAATATTTTTTAAAGTACTTGTATACGCAGTTTCAAAAAAATCGGTGATTATCACTTCCCTAGTGTTACTTGTGAGTAAATAATGTGCTTCGTACCTCGGAGAGTGAAGCTAAGAAACACATGCGGGAAAGTAATCACGTAATTTGTAGAGCCAGGAAAAGAAACATTAAAATCGATCTTGCTTAACAGGTGTATGTAATTAAATGAAGAAATAAAATATGACATATTTGTCAATAAACCGAATATTGAAGCCATAAGTTGGTGATGAAATTTACAGTTTCATTCGATACGGTATTTGCCGTAGACATCGTTGAGGCAGGCTTGCGGGCTTAGCATTCTACTCAGCCTACGGCGTCGGCTAAAACGTGCATGCGAGCCGTTCTCCGAGTCTATGGCAAATGCCGTATCGAATCAAACTGTCAATTTCGACTCGTATTTTTACCAGCAACTTGTGGCTTTAGTTTTTGATTAATTGAGAAGGAAAATGGTGCAGAAGAAACCTCATTACTATGGCAACGTTGTGAAATCGATAGGAATGTCACATATCTCCTTTCATTTAATTTAATGCAAAATTTGATGATCTGTCAAACAAGGTCTAATTTAATGGTTTTTTTCTCGCTTCAGACTCTTTTCAACTTGGTTACATCCCCATGTGCGGATGTCCGGTAGCTTAATTTCAAAAAAACCATTGTGATTAGTGCAGGCATATTTGCGTAAGTTAGTGGGCGAATTGGTTCCTGACTAATCTATTAACATTAGACTGTAGCCCCCACTGACTTATGTAGAAATTTTTTATTTTATAAAATAGACAGGTTCTTTGTAATTTTTTTCGTGTAAATTGAAAACGTTTCGAAACCTCCGAAGTATGGAGTACTCTACTGAATCATAATGACAAAATACCATCATAGATTGATTGACTGCAACTCGTGGTTGGCTGATCAAATACTTTCCACACGTATCGAAACGTTTTTAATTTACACTAAAAAAATTGCAAAGAAAAATACAAAAAAAATCTGTCTATTTTGTAAAATAAAAAATGCTCTTTAAAAAAGTTGCCACGTTATTAACAAAACAATACCACCGAAAAATGTCATCAGGAATGAAGTACATTTTTGTTTTACAAAAATGCACTGGAATCGTATAATAGATCAGTCTATCTAACGAAAGAATCTAATCATTAGAGCATTGCACGGAGGGAAATTTTTTGTTGCGACCGCCACACCTAGGAAGTAATAATATCACGCGGGCTATGACAATTTTAAAATGGCAATTAAAATACGAAATCATTAATAAAGAGATTTTGAACAGTTCCACTCTATTTTTTATTTATCCTTTATCCAATCATAATTTCCAGACGCTTAGTTGCTAATAATTAACTATAACGCTCTTATAGGGGATGCCTATTTTTTGTATTATATTGCTTCAGTATCGAAAACGGTGCACAAAAATGCACCGAGCCGTTTTTCTAAGAGCATGAAATTGTCTACACAAGTCAGTGGGGCCTAGTCTAATGTTAATAGATAGTTACCAGTAACGATGGAATATGCAATAGAGGTTTTAGGATGTTCATCATAAACTGGCAAACTCGAGATTCCAGGGAGACTTGTAGCTAACCTATTAACATTAGACAATAGTCCTCACTGAATAAATGAGTTCATACAAATTTTCTTTTTTTAACGTTTTCGCATTTTAAAATAAATAGTCCGACGGCCACAGAAGGGTGTTCGTGGCCGATTGAGTTACAAGGATGAACCCAAGCGTTTTATACGTATTTGACCGCCCTGAATCCAAATATCGAGGGTGCCCAGCATGAAAAGCGGGAGAAGTATTGTTTATAACAATATTTTAAATAAAAAATTTTTTTTACGATTTTCGCAGAGAAAAAAATTTTGTCATATTATATGAATGATTTGCAGTAAAAATGGTCCTTACAACATTTGTCCTACGATGTATAGGTAGCCCGTAACACATAAATTAGTGTTGCAATAATCTGCTCATTGGGTGATCACTTTTTTCCGTTGTCGGTTTTATACTATTAAAAATTAAGCTTTATTTAAAAATAATTTGTTTATAAAAAAACATACTTTTGCAATATGCAAACAACGTCTAACATTTATATCGTACATTTATATACTACACAAGATACAAGCATAAAATCGACGGTTTTGTAGGGACATGAAGCCGACGTGTACAAAATTATCTGCAAATGAGGCATTAACTATATTTTTACGGGCACCGCATCGTAGGACAAATGTTGTAAGGACCATTCTTACTGCAAATCATTCATATAATGTGAAAAAAGAAATTTCCGCTTCAAAGTCGACGTTATTGTAGACACGAAACCGACATGTACAAACTTATTTGTCAATGAAGCAGTTATTGCAACATTCATTATTTTTTACGGGCTTTTTTCACTTCGAAAATCGTAAAAAAAATTTTTCATTTATAATAATTGTAAACAATTCCGCGCGACCCCCCCCCCCTCCACCCCCCTTTCTCACTCGTGCAATATACTCTACATTTTTCATGTACTTATTATTAATATATAAGATACAAGCACGAAGTCGACATTTTTGCAGTGACATGAACCGTCACGTACAAACTTATCTGTCAATAAAGCAGTCATTGCAACATTAATTATTTTTTTACGGGCTAACCATGTCTCATAGGAAAAATGTTGTAATGACCATTTTTACTGTAAATCATTCAAATATGAAAAATTTTGTTCTCTTCGAAAATCGAAAAAAAAATTTTTTATTTAAAAAAATTGTTATAAACAATACTTCTTCCGCGTTTCAAGCTAGGCACCCTCAATATTCGGATTCAGGGGGTCAAATGCGTATAAAACGCTTGGGTTCATCCATGTAACTCAATCGGCCACGAACACCCCTCTGTGGCCGCCGGACTAAAAAGCCCGAACCCCATAACTATACTTCCCGAGTACGGCAGTCTCAACAAAAAATTTCTCTGTAATCTGTGTATGTGTGCAAACTCAATACCATTTAGTATTTCAAAAAACTTAAAAAAAAACTTAGCAATTAATGTGAAATCACGCTTGTTTAAGAAAAGTATGAAATATTAATACGCATGTGATGCCTTTACCGACTCCTTCACTCCAACCATTCTACCAGGGGTTTGTCAAAAACATAGAACCTTTACCTGAAGAGTGCTTTGTACCTGGTTGGGGCCACCGCTTAATGGCCGGTTTGGTGCCCGCAAGTCGGAAGCAACTTGGCCACCAACTTGCGCAAATAGCAATTAGGTAAACCTTTCGAAAGACTACTTCCTCTCAACAAAAAAATTGAATTACCGTATTCCAACGTATTTTTGCCCCCTGATTACGAATATAATAATAAAAAGTGGCGGTCGAACAAACTGAAGCCGCCATCTTGAAATAAAGGCCAAAAATCGTGTATTTTTTTACTTTTCTGAGTTTATTTTGAAAAGTACAAATCGTACGAAAAAATGTTTCATCAAGAAATGTAGAGCGCAAAATTCTGCACAAAAAAGGTTGTATATATTTTTCCCCTAATATGAACGGTAAGCTCGTAAATAAGTGACGAAAGTGGGCGTGATGTATTTTCTTAAAGTCCGTGCGTTTATTATACTCGCATTGTCTCGTAGCAACTTTACGTGTGCGAAATTCCTGGTACCAGTTGTTCTAGCATGTCGCGGGGCACATGCTCTTGAGTTCGCCTATCACCCATACCTGCAGGGTTGGAGGTTAGGGTAGTATAAAAAAAGGGGGTCTGGGGGGGCGAGCCCCCCAGCACGCAGGCACCCCCGAGGTTCACGCATTCACTTCAGAATATACGATTACTTCTATGAATTCGAAAATGCGTCAGCCGCCCAGACCCCCCTTTTTGTACTACCCCAACCTCCAACCTTACAAATAGGGGTGACAATCGAACCCACGTGACGGCGTTCTTGTGAACAACGTGAAAATTCCCCTTTCTGCAGCGTTCGGAATTTTTGAACATCCTATACATTGCAGAAACACATTATGCCCACTTTCGTCGCTTATTTACGAGCTTATCGTTCACATTAGAGGGAAAATGTATATCGCCTTTTTTGTGGAGAATTTTGCGCTCTATATTTTTTGTTTGAAACATTTTTTCATACGATCTGTACTTTTCAAAATAAACTCAAAAAACTGAACAAATACACGATTTTTGGCCTGTATTTCAAGATGGCGGCTTCAGTTTATACGACTGCCACTTTTTATTATTATATTCGTAATCAGGGGGCAAAAATAGGTCGGAATACGGTAATTCAATTTTTTTTTGAGAGGAAGTAGTCTTTCGAAAAGGTATGCCAGCAATTATTCATTTTTGTTAACGAAGTTAAAAGATGTCCACACATAAGAAAGTAGCAACCTAAGCTGAAAAGTGTATGTATATTTTTGACAAACCGAAAATTCAGGCCACAAGTTGATGGCGAAATTAACAGATCGATTCGATGCGGCATTCGCCGTAGGTATCGTTGGTTTAGTATTCGGATCAGCTGCGGGCAATATTCACTGCGTCCAACGATGCCTACGGCGAATGCCGTATCGAATCGATGTGACCTGTCAAGCATGGCCCATTTTATTAATTTTGGTTTTCTCGTTTACATACACTTTTCAGTTTAGGTTGTTACTTTCCCACGTAAGAACATAAAAAAAAAGTAATTCCAATTAGTTGATGGTCAAATTGCTTCGGATTTCCTAGTTCCAAACCGACTGATGATTTAATACGGTAACGGCACCTCCGAGGTACGGACCACACTATTAGGAATGTGAGGTCTCACGTTGCGTAATAAACTGCACTTTGTGAAAAGTACCAAAAACTTTAAAAGCTTTTGACGATTCTGTGGTTGAATGCTTAAACTAAGGGAGAGACTAATTTGGCGACTTTCTTTACTTACAATGTTTTATTTTAAATGACGTGTAATATATATCGGGCGAGTACGAAAGAACGGAACATAGGATAACTCAAGTGTAAGGTAGGATTTTCATGGCCTGAAGTAATTGCTTAAAAACGGGTTATGCTATGTTCCGTTCTCTCGCACTCATCCGGTATATAATGAACAACGATGAGATAATTCACGAACGAAAGTGAACGGTTAGTAGTCACTACTTATACCGAAAGCCGTGCAACTTTAGTCGTGGATTTCGACGCCACCTGGCGCTCTTCCAAGCAACTGTATTTAAATGTGGGGAGTTCTTCGATGCGACGTGCTGACGTCACAAGATTGTCGCATGTTTTTGTTTCTCGAAATGACATTGAGAGTTTGAGACTTGCACTCTCTCTCGATCTCGGTTGGTTGGTAATATAGTGCCGTCAGTATAACATTCGAACATTGCCGTAATGTAATATTCCACTAAAAATTATAAGGATAACGGATAAGGGTGACTTTTATTTCAATTAACCTTTTATGTTTGTCATATTTAAAATTGAATTAATCAAAAAATACTAGTCTATGATACTGAAGTACATAAATTAATTACAAAATTACACGAATTTGGTTAATAATGGATAGTATTTTACTCTTTACCAGTGAAAATTATTATTCGTTGTATTATAGGAACCGCATTTTATTTTTCATTAGTAGTTTATAACTAATTTATATTCAAAGAGTGTAATATTTCATTAATTAATTATTTAACTCCTACGAACATGGTTGGGTAGATAGATTTATGGGACCGATTATTGCATTGAGAAGCTTATTTCATATGCAATTCTTTGGTTTCCCAGGAGAAACAAATTACTTTCAATGTTTTCATCAAATCTATTTCAATATCTACGCATACAAGTTTCTGTACTATTACTTCTACCCAGACTAAGTCCGGACGAAGTATTGAATTTGGTCACATCGGGCATAAAAATTACCCTATAGTTTTTCATCAAATGTCGACGTTTCAGACCATAAGGAACCCAAATCAACAATAAAAAAATTTGTGTCCGTGATCTTGTACATACGTACGTCCCGTTTTTTTGTCTTGCGATAACTCGCGAACGGATAATCGTATTGACATAAATTTTTTTTTTCAAATACGCGTCTTGGCATAACTTAGATTTAATTAGATTTTGGCGCAGATCCATCCGTCCATTACTAAAAAAAATTAGCCCCAATTAAGTTACTTCGTAGTTTTTTGCATTTATTTTGAAAAATACAAATTTTATTAAAAAATATTTCAAACGAAAAAGATAGAGCATGAAATTCTCTACAAAAAATGTTGTATGCATTTTCTTCCTAAAGTCAACGATAATGCCATAAAAACTGGTTTAAAATGTTTATGACTATTGTCTGAAAAAGTATTGAATTTGGTCACCTCGGCAAAAAATTACCCTATAGTTTTTCATCAAATTTCGACGTTTCGACCCCCTACCCCCCAGCGGTAGTCTTCGCCAGCCCCTCGGGCGCGGTGATCCCCTACGGGCTCATAAGTTCTTTTACTCCCTTGATACGAAAATAACTATTTCGATATTTCTAAAAGATGTCTTATAGTATCTAAAAGATATCCGTCAGAGATCTTTTCGACACTTTCAAGATATCTTTGACGAATTATATGTATATATATTGTACCTATATATAAGATCATAATGATACAAACAGTAATTAGTAAAACTCTGTAAACATGTAATATGCATCGAATAGTCTACAATTGAAGTAAGTGGTTTGCAACTTTTATTTATTAATACTTCGGCTGGCCTGTTGTCGGGGTCGAAGTTTTGAAAATGCTCATTTTCAATTTTCATACATATAAAAAACACTATATTGTTGTAACATATCTATCGAGGCCACTTGGACCTAAATATGATTGGACCCCCAAATATCAATTTAATTTTATAATATAATTGAAAGCTGTTAGTAAACAAACGAACCCTTTCAGTCACGAATTTTTCCAGCCATGGCATTTTTTTGAAATTTTATATACTTGAGTTTTTGAGGTCGCTGATTACGAATCCGGTGTCAGATTTTCAAAATTCAAAATGGCGGATCCAATATGGCCGACCAAAAACTTAAAAGATAATGAATTTGGCTAATATTTGGTATATAGGGGTTTTGGAGGTCGCTGATTACGAATCCGATGTCAGATTTTCGAAATTCAAAATGGCAGAACCAATATGGCCGACAAAAATTGTGAGAAATCATAATTTTGTCAAATTTTTAAATTCACAATGGCAGAGATAATATAGCGGACAAAAATTAAAATAAAAATGTTTTTACTTTTCGTGATTTTGGAGTATTTGATCACAAATCATTGAAATAATCCAAATTTTTATGAAAATTAATTTATGTTAAACTTCCTACTCTTTAGTTTTTTATATTCTTTCTACTGCTCTCGGCAAAGCTATCAAGAGGAGCGGGAGCTCCTCGCGCCAAATTCTTATCAAATGCCCTAACCCATGTAATAACTGTATATCTATATATAGCGCGCGGCGACCGCTACTGTTTACAGCTCACATAGCCTTAGTGCATGTGCACTCAACATACTTTTCGTTTCCGTACTTTTCTGAGTAATATTTCCAAAATTTGGTTATGGCCAATATTTTTTATTTTTTTTTATCTTCAATTTAAGCCTAGTCCAATTAAAATCGGTTCAGTAGGTCCTGAGATATGAATTATCAATTTTATCGGTCCCAAGATTTCACGATCGAAAATTGTTCATCGGACGCTCAAATCATGCGACAGCCCTTTTACAGTGTCCACATAAAAAGGATGTCACTTGTGCGCCAACATGTATGTATATAGTGTATACTACACACGCCCATATTCTCATGCGTGTGTTGAGTATATGGTTGGTATGTATATATGGTACATATGCGGTTTATGGGTATGCACGTATATAAACACGTACTCACCGTACTGTCATCAAATCAATGGATGAAGGAGGTTAGGTTGCTGTACTGTTTACTTCTACTAGAAGAAGATGCTAAACATTTTAATCAGATAAGGATACATTTTATTTTCATTCAAATAATTGTTTAATTTAGAAGTGCGATGATTCTTTGTTAAAAAGTGTATACAATTCATTTCAGGTTGGCTGGAGAATACCGAGTATGTGAATATTTGATTAACGTTACTGTGAGATGACACAATTGAGATCCGTCTGAAAAGTAGGTTGGAGAACCTGCTTGGAATTTTGACAGCGGTCTGTGGCTTGATAGTATACTTGCCAGTGAAAAAATAAAAATTTGTAGCTCCAGAATCTCTACAAAAACATAAGTGAACTTTTTTCAATGAAATGTTGAAATGATCTTGTAAGTGTAGTTTATAATTTACAAAAGAATTTTCGTTGTTGATTGCTAGTAAGAAATTGAAAAAGATTATAAAAAGTGTAAACAACGGTATTAAGAATTTAAATTATTTGTCGTAATGTCATGTATCGTGTACAGAGAGCAGCAAATACTAGTGGTTTGTCACAAAAAACTATTAAAAAATAATGTATGGTTCTGAATGTGTTTTCGAAAAAAAACTACAAAAAACTATTAAAAAATAATGTATGGTTCTGAATGTGTTTTCTGAATCGTGTTTCACACCAATATAATATGTTTTTACTTATTTAATACTTATATGTTTTTAACTATTCAATATTTATAGTAAAAACCGAGTTTCCCTAAAAAATTTGAATAAGTAAAAACAATTCTCTCTCTATATGTAATTCTCTATATGTAAAAACCGATTCAGAAAACACATTCAAAACCATATAATAATATGCTTTAATAGTTTTCTGTAGTTCATTTAACTTTATGTATATTGTTATGAAACAATTGAAACCTATTCATTTATTGCAGTACTTAATAAGTTCTAACAGAATTAATGTGGTAATGACAGCTCTGCACTAGTATTTCTTCATACGAAAACAAATTATCTACTTATATCAGAATACATACATAAACACTTCATTCATATACATTCACTCTATAATCTTAGTATATTAATCCTAATTACACACGGGGGGGGGGTTAAGCTAAAGTCCACGATTGTCCACGAGGGAGGGGGGGGAAGCTAAAGTCCACGATTGTCCACGAGGGAGGGAGGGATGGGAGGGAGGGGAGGTCAAAGCAATTGTCCACGTGGACATGCAAACGAAAATAAAGTGTTGTAATTGTAGTCAAGGAACCGTAATATTAATTAAAAGAGTAAAAAAATGGCCAACACGGTTCAAACCTATTGGTTGATAAAAGGACCAAACAGGTCTGTCTTTTTATTTCACGCCCAACTCTACGATTTTTGGTTTGTAATAATGGAAATACCTCAAGGTTATATGCCTTACCTAAGATCCATAAGGCAGGTTACCCGATGAGACCAATTGTATCTGCATTGGGTAGCCCCATTTATAATATTGGAAAATTTTTGCATAATATCTTATACCAAACAATTTCACATAATGAAAATAGAGCAAAAAACTCCTGGACTTTAGTTCAAGAAGTTCAAACCATAAATATACCTAAAAATCATTCCCTGTTATCATTGGATGTCGTAAGCCTTTTCACCAATGTAGCACATGACCTAATCGTTAAGAGCCTTAAAAAACGTGGACTTTAGCTTAACCCCCCCCCCTCCCTCGTGGACTTTAGCTTAACCCCCCCTCTCCCGTGGACAATCGTGGACTTTAGCTTAAACCCCCCCTTCCCCTCCCTCCAAACTGTCCACGTGGTTTATGGACGACCCCTAAGGTACTTTGAAGTATTTTATTTTTACTCTTTTAATGCAAACGAAAAATTACAATAAAAAAGGAACTTTTGAAGCGAAAATAGTAGTTTTCGATACAAGGGCGTATGCGTAAAGAACTTTACACACACACACACGTGTGCCGAAATATTGTTTACGTACGGGTTTTTCGTGCGTAAAGTATAATCGAGTGCGTAAAGTTTACTTTACGCACAAGTTTACTTTACGCACCGAAAAGACGTACATAAAAGTTCTTTTTAAAATAAGAACAGTAGATCTCTTATTTTAAGCTCTTCCCTTATATTACGTTATCGCCTTCCCCTATTTTAACGTTCTGGGAACTTTTTCTCTGGTTCTCTCTCTCACACTAATGGAAGTGATGAAGTAATAAAGAGAAGCAATCTTAAAGTAAGGGAAGGCGCCGTCATATTCCTTGACTCGAAAACTTAAAATAAGGGGATACCTACTCTACGAAGTTAAAACAGTAACATTAATAACACTTATTTGTCACAACAAATTTCAATCTAGCTAAACAATTGAAGATAACTTACTTATACACTCTAAAGCTGGAGTTTTTAAGAAAAAAGATACACTTTTTTTAGAATGAAAAATAGTACCTATATATAATTTTTTTTAATAAATAGAAGGTTGATAATTTTCCCAAAACAATATAACAACAAATAATAAAAAAAATTTACATATAAAATTGTCAAAACATTTTTGTATACATTCACATTTTGATTAATTTATTTTTTCTGTTAATAACTGAAGCTTCAGTAGTTTCAAATATAATAGGATTAAGATTTATAATATCTCTTTTTAATAGCGCTCTCTGGATTTTGCACTTTTTCCATAACAGCCTATCTAAAATACCGATTCAATACAAATTTTTACACAGCTCTTACGGAGAAAGTACAGAAGCAGAGCAAAAGCAGAAAAAAGCAGAAAGTCTTAACTTAAACTGACTAATCAGTAGATAAATTGAAATCAGGAACGATTGCATTTGTGTTAGATGAAAATTTAAAAGGAAAAATTGCTTTTCTTTCCTTTGACTATAATATCTTTAGAAAAATGAACTTTCCCTCCGTTTGTCCTTGTTTTTAGTACCAATTATTTAAATTTTATGTAGTTGTACCAAGTTTATACTCTGATGAGGGCTACAGAAAATTATCCTAAAACGTTAAATGTTGATTTTTTCATATTATTGATTAAAGAAAATTGATCAAAGAAGAATTTAGAATGTTACATTTCGTTTTTTGTTTATTTCATTTATTATTTTTCTTTCAAATCCGTGCTTCTACCAAATTCCTCCTTAACCATTTCATTACGTTTTGATTCTTGTTGAAAATGTTCAGCCTTCATTTTGAAAAGTGTTTGAGTCAGTAGACTAAAAGATGATCTATGTATATTTTATTAAATGGGGCCATCGCATTAAAAGACTTCAAATTTCATTTGCTATTTTTTTTCTTCCTCTTTACTAATTCTATTTTACTAATTTTTTTAAGGGGTTTCCAAATTAAAGAGCTATAAATTATTCAATGTCCATGTGGACAAAAGGGGGAGAGGGGTCACTAAATGTCCACGATGGGGGGAGGGGGGGGGGTCGGAAATGACTGAAAAATTCTCCACGTGGTTTATGGACAGCCCCTAAGGTACTTTGACCTATTTTATTTTTATCATTTATTAACTCCAAATTTTGTTTAAGTAATCCAATTACGGCTTTCAATGTATCATAATCTCCATTTTCCACGTCAGTATTTAAACTGACTTTGGAGGTTATACTTGAATCGCATGCGGTCGATTATTATTAAGTGCGTAGTATAATATGGTAGGACTTTTTAGTATTTATTTAATACCTGGAGTAATATTATTTTTTATTAGCACTATACATGCTAATATGTTAATTTTTATACAGGGTCATCGAAAAGTATCGGACCCCCCTAATATCTTCAGTTAGAATGCACTTAGGAGAAAATGTCCAATAGCAAAGTTGTATGGTTTCAAGCGAGGAGTAAGATGATGACCTTGACTTTGACCTTGACCATGTCCTTCAAGGTCATTTCAAGGTCAATCTTATTTTTATATATATATATATAAATAAATATATGTTATTCAAAATTGCATACGACTTTCGTGATGCATCATTTTCAGCTTCTGACCCACACTTTGCCCAGAAGTTGTATGACTTCTTGTCTTTACATTTGTCTAGGTCCAGATGGAGAGTTGGTATTGATCCTACTTTTAAGCGCTTCATTACTCTAGTTGAGCTACATTTTTTGGTCGGTTGAGTAGAGCGATATTCAACTTTGTCTTCCTCAAAATGGATTTCACACACTTGCGCTGTAAAAATTAATATACAACTAATAAAAAGTAATGGAAATAAAGGACCCCGCACAAAACTACGTTAAATTTGTTCCCGGTGAATCTTTGTGAAATTGAAATATGTCGTAGATGATTAATTTCTGAGCACCTTACTTATTTGCAATAATGCCCAAAAATGTAACATTAATTTCCTGCAAGTATTCCAAGGTTCAATTTATACACCCTAACATTCAAAACCTGGATGTTCTATTTGACGTCAAATTCCCGTAGTCGGTAACTTGTTCGAATTATACCAAGCCTAGGAAATCACGAACGTAAAAAGTAATTCCTCTAATGACATGGAAATTATATACAGGGTCATCGAAAAGTATCGGACCCCCCTAATATCTTCAGTTAGAATGCACTTAGGAGAAAATGTCCAATAGCAAAGTTGTATGGTTTCAAGCGGGGAGTAAGATGATGACCTTGACTTTGACCTTGACCATGTCCTTCAAGGTCATTTCAAGGTCAATCTTATTTTTTTAAATAGAACCCCCTACATTTTATTACATATTCTTATAGCTTATCTCAAGAGCTTTCCAAAACACTATAATAAAATATTTTTTTATTAAGTACTTTTTGAGTTATAAAGGTTTGAAGTTAACAATTTGTTAAGTGGTGTGCGAGTCCGACCAGTTAATTGGTCTCATTATTCCGCGCACAAAAGTATTAAGGTTATGATTACCGAAAACTAAATAATATTTTACAAGATATTCTACATTTTGTGTCAAAAAAACTTCAAACCTTTATAACTCACAAAGTACTTAATAAAAAAATATTTTAAGTCCTAAGTGCATTCTAACTGAAGATATTAGGGGGGTCCGATACTTTTTGATGACTCTGTATATAATTTTCATGTCATTAGAGGAATTACTTTTTACGTTCGTGATTTCCTAGGCTTGGTATAATTCGAACACGTTACCGACTACGGGAATTTGACGTCAAATAGAACATCCAGATTTTGAATGTTACGGTGTATAAATTGAACTTTGGAATACTTGCAGGAAATTAATGTTACATTTTTGGGCATTATTGCAAATAAGTAAGGTGCTCAGAAATTTATCATCTACGACATATTTCAATTTCACAAAGATTCACCGGGAACAAATTTAACGTAGTTTTGTGCGGGGTCCTTTATTTCCATTACTTTTTATTAGTTGTATATTAATTTTTACAGCGCAAGTGTGTGAAATCCATTTTGAGGAAGACAAAGTTGAATATCGCTCTACTCAACCGACCAAAAAATGTAGCTCAACTAGAGTAATGAAGCGCTTAAAAGTAGGATCAATACCAACTCTCCATCTGGACCTAGACAAATGTAAAAACAAGAAGTCATACAACTTCTGGGCAAAGTGCGGATCAGAAGCTGAAAATGATGCATCACGAAAGCCGTATGCAATTTTGAATAACATCTATTTATTTATATATATATATTTACAGAATAAAATTTCAAGACAATAGTATCTCACAAAAATGTTGAAATACAAAAGAAAGAAAATATATATAATCACATCCAATTTATCGATGAAAATGTATTAATATAATAATGGACATTTTTCAGCTGCCCTGGCATACCAACATACGAGCAACTAATTAGCCTCCCGACGGTGCATATGATGCCCGAGATTGCTGCTGAGGTCCAACAATTACAAGTTAAGTATGTACAATATTTGAATGCATTAGAAGTACAGTGAATGTTTCACCTTACACAGTTAAAATTCACCTTAAAAATATAGTGAATAACAGCCCAATTATAACTATGTATCCATGAAATTGTAATTTCAAGTTTTATACATTCTTTCAAAGAATGGTAAAGGTATATATATGTTATCAAAAAAATTTTTTAATTTTTAATTTTTTTACAGGAAGATTATTTCATGACAGTTGTGTTTCATTATGATTCTAAAAGTCATACAGGTAGAATTCCACCTGCCAATGTTTTTTATTTATTGTTTAATATATACGCGCGCGCGCGTGTGTGTGCGTGCGTGCGTGCGTGCGTGTGCGTGCGTGTGTGTGTGTGTGTGTGTGTGTGTGTGTGTTTTTCCGAATCGACGATGGAAAGCTCTACCAGCCATCCCTGCCAGCCGGTACCAGCAGGAGTGCGGGGCTCCCACCCGCTAAAACCACCTCCGCTCAGACTGTGATTCCCCCCTCGGAAGCCGCCCCAAGGCATTACTTCGAGGGGGGCAGTCTTTGCCTGAGTAGGCCCTCCGCCGATGTTTTGGCTCTTCAAGTCTGGGCGATGTTATTGCCTCTTCCGTCTTCTTCTCTTCTGATGGCATTCAGCCTATCGATGATGGAAGTGGCGATGATGACCACCGCGTCCCATCCCTCCTGTGAGGCGAGCAGAAATTCCCCAATGCCCTCAGGTGTTAGTGGTCCTCCTACCGATACTCGGGCAGTGGAAGAGGAAATGGGCCACGTCTTCGTCGACACCAGGGCATGCCGGGCACTCCGCACTTTGATAAATGCGGAAACGATGTAAGTATCTGCGAAAGCAGCCGTGCCCGGTGAGCACCTGGGTGAGATGAAAGGTGGTGTATCCGTGTTGTCTGCCCGTCCACTTTGCTACATCTGGGATGGCGCAGTGGGTCCACCGCCCCGAATCCGCTGAATCCCATCTTTTTTGCCACTCTTCTATGGTCCTCATGGACCATTTGTCGTGGTTCGGCTCCTGGTCGGCGATGTCCTGCCTTATACACCTGCCTTCGCGGTGTACTGCTGCCCCCTCCATAGCAAGAAGGTCTATGGGAGGGAGTCCCGCGACCACCGAGAGAGCGATGTCCGATACAGAACGGTAGGCACGGGCCACTCTTAGGACGGCTGTTCTATAAGCGCGCCGGCAGGTGGCTCCGTAGCTCTTATGGATGTTTATGGCATCAGCCCATATCGGTGCCCCGTAAAGAATAACGGAGCTTACTACCGATGAAAGCAGGGACCGTCGCGGCTGTTTCGGCCCCCCCATATTGGGCATGATGCTAGAGAGCGTACGAGCCACTTTGAAAGCCTTTACGCCTGCGTTCATCAGGTGTTGTTTGAACGACAGCCGCGCATCTAGAGTGACTCCAAGATATCTAATAGTGTCCACCGTCCTGATCTGCCTATCTTCCACCGTGAAGGTGGCGTATACCCTTTTCTTCGTTCGAGAGATGAGCACCGCCTCCGTCTTCTCAGCCGCCAGATCTAACCCATGGTTGCTCAACCACCTAGCTACTACCTCGATAGCTTCATCTCCGCTAAATTGCACCTCGTCGATGGTCTTCGAGACGACGATTAGTGCAAGGTCGTCTGCGAAAGCTACCATGGACACCCCGTCTGGGAGGGATTGCCTGAGCAGTCCGTCATATAAGACGTTCCAGAGCAAGGGTCCCAGAACCGAACCCTGTGGCACGCCTCCCGTGATGTTGTAGGAGTGCCTGCCGTCATCGGTGTCATAATACAGGGTTCGTTCTGATAGGTAGCTTGAGATGGCTTCTCTTAGGTAGAGAGGCACCTTCAGATTTTCGAGTGCCTGCATGATGCAATCCCACCTGGCCGAATTGAATGCGTTCCGGATATCCAGGGCAATTATGGCACACATGCACCTGGTGTTTCGGCTGCCACTGATGGCATCCGTGGCTATTGCTTTCACTCGGCCGATTGCATCGATGGTTGAGCGCCCCTTTCTAAATCCGAACTGGTTTTCGGAAAGACCTCCGGTATTTTCGATGGCTGCTTCCAGTCTGGCACAGATAACCCTCTCATATAGCTTCCCGGAGATGTCAAGCATGCAGAGCGGTCGGAATGAGGATGGGTCGTCCGGGGGTTTGTTTCCCTTAGACAGCAGCACCAACCTCTGTTCCTTCCACTGCGCCGGGAATCATCCTTCCTTCAGGCAAGCACTGAATGTCATTGTGAAGATGGTTGGTACATTCAGCGCTGCGATCTTCACTGCCATTCCAGGTACCCCATCCATTCCTGGGGCCTTACGGGTGGAGATCTTCTTAGCAGCCATCATTACTTCGGCTTCGGTAACATCTGGCGGCTCGGCTGCACCAGCAATTGCCATCAGGCCAGTGCCAATCGGCCGTTCCCGCTGTTCTGGGAATAAATGGCCGACGACTTTGCCAAGGAAGGATGGACAAGATGGTGCGTTGGGTCCCCTGGGCTTGATCTTGTTCATGACCGTTTTATACGGTCGCCCCCAGGGATCGCGGTCCACCTCCTCACAAAAGTCCTGCCAGCACTTTCTTTTCGCGGCTTTGATGGCAATCTTGAGCCTCCTTCTCTTTCTTTCATAGTCCGCGGCCAGTTGGTAGTACCGGGGCTTATGGATTGCTCTCTGGTGCAGCTTTCGAGCCCGAAGACACTCTCGACGGATATCTGCGATTTCCTCGTTCCAGTAAACTGGGGGTCGGCCGCGAGGATTTGACTTCACGGCCATAGAGGCATCGCAAGCCGCTGTTATCGCTCGGGGGAGGCATCGGGCTCTCTCCTCTGCTGTTTCCTCCACTTCCGTCTGTTCCAAGCTGTAGAGGAACATTTCCCGATCTAAGGTGGCCGGTGCCCATCTCTCTGTTCTCAAACTTTGAACCCTTCTTCCTGTTCTACCAGTCAGTTGGAGCTGGTACACCAAGGCTTGATGGTCACTGCCCGTGTATCGGTCGCTAACTTTCCAGCCCAACCCTTCCCCCATTAATTTTGGGTCGACGAAGGTCAGGTCGACTACGGAGGACTTGCCGGCCTTGGAGTAGGTCGGCTTTCCCCCCGTGTTAGCAATCTCCAACTCCAGTAACGAGAAGGCTTCAATGAGGGCATATCCTCGATGGTTGGTCTGCGCGCTACCCCATTCCGTCGCCCATGCATTGAAGTCCCCCCGATCACTAATGGGAGTCGGGAGGTTCTTGCACTGGCGACGATGGCCTCCAGGGATCCTTGGAACTCGTCGATAGTAAGACTGGGAGGAAGGTAGCAACTGTATAGTCTTATACCAGCCACCTCCACCCACGTGAAGCTGGGCAGGGGATCGGACATCTTATTGGATATGTGGAGATTCCCACACACCCAGATGGCCGCCCTGCTGGTGGAATCCTTCACCCAGCTCGGTTTACAAAGGTCCCGGTAAGCCTCGCTGATGACGGCGATATCGACCTTCTCCTCCTTGACCAGTTGAAACATCAGGTCCTGGGCCACCGCACAGTGATTGAGGTTTATTTGGAGCACTTTAGCCATTGTTGGTCTGTGCTCCAACCTCCTTCGTTGCACGATGTTTGGCTACGCAGTCCTCAATCTTGTGGCCCTCCTTGCCACACTGGAAGCACTGCGCCGAGCGATCGACCGCGCTCTTACAACCCCTTGCCAGATGTCCACTTTCGTGGCACCTGTAACAGCGTGGGGGTCCCTCGCGCAGTCGAACCCGGCAATTAACCCAGCCAATTTTAAGCTTCCCCTTTTGCAGCAGTGTGTTTGCTACTGCGACGGGAAGCAAGATATTGGCCGCCTGGGTTCCGCTATATGCTCCCCTGAGCTTGATATTCTCAGGGGTCACTGCTTCCGGTGAAGTCCTCTCAATGATGGCCTGTGCCACCTCCTCCCGAGTTGTGGCCTCGTCCATGTCCTTGATGGTGATAGCTTCCTTATGGGACAGTGCCTGTACGACAGCTGTCCCTTTTAGGATGGACGTCGCCGCTGCTTGGAGCTCTTGGGTGCACACGCCAGGCGTTGCAAGCTCTATGAGCAGTTCGCCTGCTTTCGTCCGCCTGATGGCGGTCACCCTTTCTCCTAACTTTTGCAGTTCTGGCGCAGCTTTCAAGGTCTTCAGGATGTCGACATATGACGCACCGTCCGCTGCCTTGATCTTGATGGCATCGGGGCGGAAGGGTGGGAGGCCGGCTTTTGATTCCGGCTTCCCCCTGTGTCGCTTGCCGACATCCGTTCCCTGCTGCTGCTGATGTTGTTGCGGCTGCTGCTGCTGCCGTTGTTGCTGTCGTTGCTCCTGCGGATGTTGTTGCTGCTGATGCTGTTGCGGTTGTTGTTGCTGCAGCTGCTTCGCCTTCTTCTTTAGGCCGTTTCTGACCACCGTAACCCAGTCCTGGTCTTCCGACTGGGGTTGCCGCCGTTGTTCTGCAGCTGGTGGTACGGGGCGTTCCTCTTTATCCGCTTCTTTTCCTGACCCGTTTTGTCGCTGGCAGCTTCAGCGGCGAGGGTCCTTTACGCTCCGGACGTTCGGGGGGCTTACGGAATAGGGGCGACGTTTGGCTCGCCCCGTTCTGGCAGGTGACCGACGCCTGCGAAGCATCCGAACTTTCTCGTGCCTTGGCGTAATGGCTAAAGGCACGCAGTGTGCCTCTGGCCATATTCTTGAGCTCCTTGTGGAGATTTTTCTTTTCCTGGATAAATTCCACAAGGAGCTGAAGTTTTCCTTCCAGGCGCTCGAAACTTACAGTTTCCTGCGCCTTTCCTGACATAGTGTCACTTGTAGCATTTAATGCTGTTGGGGCCGAGTGACCAACCCCAACAACACTGCGGTTGCCTGATAACGACGCCGGAGAGCCCGCTTGCTCACTCGTACCCGACGCCGGTACTGGGGATCCGACCCCTGCACCGTAAGCTTTTATCTGCAGCTGATCTTCCATACTTGGTTTCTTGTTCGGGGTTCCTTCCCCTAGCTAGTTCTTTGGTCCGCGTCGGGTATTTTATTTCTCCGATACATTTTACCAGCATTCCCCGATCCGCCACCTGGGGACGCGCCCGTTAGAAGGAACCAGCAAGACTCCGGCGGGTGTGTGTGTGTGTGTGTGTGTGTGTGTGTGTGTGTGTGTGTGTGTGTGTTTAGTATGTATTTTATTCTATGTCATGATAAAATTAATTCAAAGGAATACGCATTGTTCTTTCGAAGAATTATGATATAAGAGACCCAAGAAGGGTAAAGCGCTGAACAGATAAAAATGTTATTTTTTACTAAATTCTTTCGAAATTCACAGATTCCCTTATCTCACAATTCTGAAATAAAATTATGTTAGGTTTCCTTCAATTACTTAAAACAGGATATCGAACCACGTCCCAATTCCACCAATTCTCTCTATATATGGGACTCCCTGACTCCAGAGGCCGATGCCTATTTAATGCGGCAATCATGCAGTTTTTCAAGGCGGGCCGTAGGGTATGCTTATAATTGCTCATGTATGTTTCGATAAAAGGGTGTAAGTGTTTTTTTTATTGGTCGGTACACTTACGAACGAATAATACCAGTGACAAATCTTTCACGTTACATTTCCTTTATTTATATATACATATTAAGATGAAAAGAAAAAGAAAGCAGTGTTGCAATGTACATTATATTAGGGTGGTTAAATGATTTTTTTCTAATCTTGAGTGAATTCTTGTAGAATGGAAATAAACCGAACCCATGTTTTTTTTTGTTTTTCTTTTTTAACGACTTTAAACCGCCCTGCGAGTAACTTGAAGATGGGATTTTTAACAAAAAAGTAGATTTTTACAAATTTTTCGTTATTACTTATATACAAATGACAAGACATATTTTTACCGTAAAATGTTAAAAGAATAGAAATTAAACATTAAAATTATACAACATAATTAAACATTTTTACGTTCTTCAAATATTTTGTTAATGAATAAGTTTAATATTTAAATTCTTGTATGTTTTGAATGTGTCTGGGATTTAATAATGTGCAAAAATCCATTGGACATGTCGTATTTTTGCGATCAAAATGTAAAAAAAGGGACATTAAAAATTAAAATAATAGAATTCAACAAATTTCATGTTCTTTAAATCAATTTT